>CAJJDO010000141.1:1909-259374 GCA_905183005.1 Paramecium pentaurelia
AAATCAAAAGGAAGTTGCTTTTTGGAAGACCTTTAGTAAAAGTGATAATTATTATTCATAAAGAACATTACAATTATTATTTTAATTTATTCTTCATATTTTTTTAATTATAACTTTTTTTGGCTTTATTCTTAATTTTGATTTCTTGAGATTCATACAAGTTTTTCAAAAATATTCCCTTTCAAGGAAATGTAGGGTATATTTATTGAGATCTCCTTTAAAAAAAAAAACTGATATTAATTAACATCTATAGAGATTTAATGTTAAATGATACTAAGCAAAATGAAGAGATTAAAATAAAGATTAATTTTAATTACTTAATTAAAACCTTAAATTAACAAAACTGCATGATTATTTCATAAGATATTCTGATAATTTATTTAATTAATTACTATTTATAAACATAAGTCTTAATAGATATAATTAATAATTTTGTAAAATTAGTTTTTATAAATAGTAAAAGATATATTTAATAACAAAGATAATAATAAAAAAGATATGACAAGAATGAAAAAAAAAAATAAATTTAATCTTAGAACATAATCTAAACTATATAACAAAGTTAAAACAATATGATATTGATTAATTTTAACATTACTCTGAATTCAAGATAATGTATCAATCACCTGTTAATTGATAAGATATTAAAAAACTTTGAAAACATATTAAAAAATATTATAATTTTGTAATTATTAAGATTAAAAAGACAATTATATCTTCTCTAACAGTATTATATATGAATCTTAATTATTGATTAACTTGAGCTCAACTTGAAATTTTTCGTAGTTCAAATAATAAACAATTATTACTAAATGTATAATCACTGTTGTCCCTTCAAAATGATTTTTACAAAATTAATTAATATCTAAACCAAAAACAATATCCCTTAAGTCTTTAAAAACTCATTAAATGGTTATATTTTACAATTAAATTCAGAAATTGCACTTAAATTGTAGAAATTATTGGTATTGATAAACACAATGGACAATCTTAATAAAATTTATCTTCTCTATAACAACCTCCTATGATAAATTGGACGATTAATTATTTAAATATATAAAAAAGTGTTCATATTAGTCACACTTAAATGCATGGGTATTTTCTCTTAAATTTCCAAAATAAATTTTTCAATAACATTGTTAAAATTTAAAGTTTATAAGATCAATTAAATAAAAAATAATAGTATTACTGTTAATTAAATATGAGTTGAGAATATATTATTTTGTGAATTTTATATATTCACTCTCAAGAAATAAGAAGATTACAAAACTTAGAAATGATATATGCTGAAAGCTTTAGTTGTAGAATCTACTTTCTAAATCTGGTACTATTCACATTCTAAATATAAATTGAGAGAAAATGCTTCGTTATGATAAGAATAATACCAAAAAACAGTATACAAAGATTTAAGATATTATTGCATTCATGCAACTAAAAGTTCTATTTCATAATATTTTAATATGTGCTAAATTAATTTCCATTTTAGTAATGCTTCAAATTGTTAAAAAAGAAAAAACTATAAAATAGAACTCTATCAACAAATATTGGACACAAGAAGTATATTAAAATAGATTTAAATTAAGGGTTAATATAGGTTAGTTTAACATAAATTTCTTTTAATCTATAATCTGAAAAATACTTGTTTTTGACATCCAATAGACGGATAGAGTTATCACTACTACCAGAAGCTAATGTATTTCCATCAGGAGAGAAACAGACTGATCACACACTATTATTATGACCATGGAATTTATTTAATTTATGAATTTTAAAATTTGATCATGTGCAATTAAATACTTAAGTTCCATTCATATTAAATTCACTAATATCTATTGAAAAAATTATGATCCACTAAAATTGTATCCAAAATAATTACGCCAATCAAAGAAGTATTCTTGATCCTAATAATTTCCACAGATTGCTTTGTCAAAATAACTCTCATACATACTATCAAGTCGAGCCCATAATCCCTATGAAATTTTCTTTTCTAGCTCATTTTAATACTAGAAATGATCTCCTTATTTTGGTATTTATTTATTAAATCATATCTTGACCTTTCATAAGGTTATGCTAAACACATTTATGAGTTGTTTTAATTTCTTGCTTATATTGCTTATTTTCTATAAAAGATTCATCAAATATTGATTGCTTGTCAGAAATCCTAAGATGTATGAAACTCTCTCTCTTCCAATTATTTAAAGTTACCCTTATACTTAGATTCATCAATATCTTGTATATAGCAAAACATTCTTTGCCTAAGAACTTTTTGCTTTACCATCTGTTTATTTTATTTTTTTTAGGTAAAATAAAAAAAAACAGAACAATTTACAAAAAGTTTATAAACCATTAATTTTCACAGAAATTTGAGATCTAATCCTGCAACATTTCGACAATCATAAAATCATTTTTTGAGACCTTATTAAAGTTGGGTTGAATGAAAAATTAAGTGATTTTAATAAAAAGTACAATAAAATCTAAATACATATGAATTGTTAAATCTTAATAACTCTTTTCTTTTATTAAAGAAGTTTAAATGAAATTTTGATCAATATTTTTTTGTATTAAATAACTTAATATTATTAATCAATCATCTGCAATTCTTGAAAGTTCTAAAATTATACCCAATATATTTATATTATTAGTCAACTAGTATCATAATAAAAATCTACAGATATTAAAGCATAAGAGTGATTCAAGGTAGAATATAATTTAAATATGAGTACTCTATATTGAGGAAATTGTAACATCAAAGCAGAGTTTCATAAGGCACTTTTTAACAAATGCTAATGTATTTTAACAATAATCAATTAAAGTACAGTAATCAAGAGTACATCATCCCTCTTATTTGAAATGGTTGAGATTAAAGTCATAAGATGAAAAAAAGCATAAGAAAAGATTATTTAAACCTAAAGAGATTTTAATAATGATACTTGACTTAATCTGAATAATTTCTATAATAATTTCATGATATAAATGGAAAAACTTCATTTTTTTTAATAGGTTTTCATTAACATGTAATATATAAATATAAACATTTTCAACTGTTAGATAAATATTTCATAAACAGTTATATCTCTAAACTTTTATTGAAGACTTTGGATATTTGTCAAAAGAAATCTAAAAAATATTTAAAATCATAAACAAAGAATGATATTAATCTCTTATCTAAATTATCATCTATATTTCTAAATTGATGAATAACTTGTATTGCAGCCATGCCATGCTCTCTGAATTATCGTGACCATGCCTGCTATTAGCCTTAATCCAAACCATTTTTTATAATCTTTATTAAAAACTGTAAAATTATCACACATTTATTATTTTTTGTAATGCAAAAAAAAAATGATTTTTTAAATCAAAATTGGTGAAAAGAGATATGGGAAAAGTTGGAAGATGGGAAATTTAGCTTAACTGAGAATAAATGCAATTAATACTAAATAAAGCGCTAAAGTTTTAATAGTGATTCTTAAGTAACATACAATGATCAATCAAAAATGGAAAAATTGGAAGACTTGAAATTAAATAATTTTGTTTATTATAGGATTTAATTATAAAAGTTATGAATATACTGATAGATATATTTGTAAAATTACTTTCTCTTACATTTTTTCTTCAAATAAAATTATCCATAAATGTAGTATTAAATTCATCTCTTATCATTATTAACAACTAAATATAAAATTGTAATTAATACTAAATATTCATTGAAAGGCTTTTTTTTTTATTTTTATTATTTAGAATACCGCCTTTAAGTTTCTCTGAGAAAGGCCTAAAACATATTTATTCATAATATATTATAAATATTTTATTATTTAAATATAGAATTTAATGTTGAAAAAGTTTAAAATAGCTTGTATTTAAAATGCAATCTCAGCCACTAAAACCTAAACATTAGCCTTAGTTAAAGACTAAATTAAGGAGGCAGCAACTCAAGGAAGTAAAGTCTGCATTCTTGGAGAATGCTTTAATAGTTACTATGTGAAAGCATAGCTACAATACAATGCTGAAGATTTTGAGAAAAATGGAGAAAGGTAAACTCTTGATTTAATGGGTGAAATTTCAAAATAATTTGGAATAATGATTATTGGATCAATTCCTGAAAAGAGTGGTGATAAAATGTACAATACAGCAATTTGTTTCAACAATGGGTAGCTATTAGCAACCTATAGAAAAACTCATTTATTTGATATAGATATCCCAGGGAAAATTACATACAAAGAATCATTAACCTTTTCCGCAGGTAATAATTATACAATAGTTGAAACTGAATATGGTATATTTGGAATAGGGATATGCTATGATATACGTTTTCCAGAATTAGCTCAAGTTATGAGAGAGAAAGGATGTCATTTTTTAGTTTATCCTGGATCATTTAATCTTACAACGGGTCCATTACATTGGGAATTATTATTAAAAGCTAGAGCAGTTGATTATTAATGTTATGTAGCAGGAGTATCATCAGCTAGATATATGGGAACAGATGAATCAATTTACAAAGCTTGGGGCCATTCAACATTTTTAGATCCTATGGCTAAGATACTGACTACATGTGAACATGACCCAGCCATCATAATCAGTGAGGTTGATTTAGATTATTTAGAATAAGTTAGATAATAAATTCCTGTATCACAATAAAGAAGGAATGATATTTATGAATTAGTTTGCAAAAAATGATAATTATTTTTTAATTTATCTTCGAATTTCACAAAACAGAAAGTAAAAAAATTTTATACTGAAATACTTAAAAGTGTAAGGTGACAATTTTAGGAGAGTTTCTAAAACTATTTTTGAACTAATGATTTAAGGAAGAGTGCTGAAAATGTTTCAAATAAATATTATAGAAAATTTTATATCCTAATTAAATATTTATCAGAAGATTTAGAAATCCAGATTATTGTTTGAAATACCAGAAACTTTCCCATAATAATTTAATAAAACTACAGGATCTTTACAAATTTTAAATCAAGCTAAAGTAATTGATACTCAAGTTTATATTACATCTACTTTAGTTAAAAATATTACCAGTTGATAAGAACTATTCTTCATATTGAATAAGTTTCAATTTAATTCTGCGAATTTAACTCATGCAATAACCTGATCTCTTTTAAAGAATATGAGAAAATATAGTAAGTTCAATTCAGAATAGAATATATTAATGTTAAGTATTTAAGGGTACTTATTAATAAAAATAATTATCAATATGAATATTATAGAAATTATTTTGTTTTTTGTCTTGCATATCATATTGTTAAATCTTATCAATATTCTGCTATATAGCATTTTTTTCTTTAATTTTAATGAATAACTGGACTTTGCTCATTAGAATGATAAATCTATTTCTTCAATTTTTCAATTGACTTGATGGTTATCTCATTTCTTAACAAAACTAAGCATACATAGAAGAAAAAAAGTTGCCTTAATATTTGAAAAAAAAAGAATATTCAAGCAATTCAAATTTGATGGCAAATTATTCTTTTATTAATAATGAAGAATAACAATAGTTAAAATGTTAACTACGAAACCAATAATAAAGTATTTTAAATGAAAAAAGCAAATTAGACTTTCTTTTTGATTATCATTGAGATTCTAACCTATGTGATGATGTTGATGAGGACGTTTATTCAAAGGAGAATATTACTAATAGATTAAAACTGAAAAGTGAACCTGAATTAGCAAAGAAAGATATATGTCAAATTTCTAATTTGCCATTCGCAAAATTACCAAATAATATTTATATCAATGTTTTAAGAAAAGAATTTAAATCTTATTTTAGATAGTCATATTTATTAAGGAAGAGATTATAATAAATATTTACAATTAAAAAAGTTGATGAACTTTCAAAATGTTTAATTACAAAGGAATCTTTGCATAGTTGACAGATTTGAGTATAGCTAAAATAGAAGATGATCTATTTAGTAATTGAAATAATTCTTAGTTGAAGCTTCAATCGAAATTATAATAATTGCCAAATGTGTGGATAAGTAAGTATCATGAAAATGGAAAATTACCTTAAGAAAATTCTTTCAATTTTACATCCAAAAGTTGTTTATTTATTAAATATAGAAGAGAACGAAAAAGTGATTAACGAGGAACGAAATGCAATTAAACAGAAATTGTTTCATAAGTAGGATAAATAAATGGCTATAATGAATAAAAAATGAAGATCTCAATTACTGACTGAGTTGATGATAATAATTATTATTAATATATATTTTCAAGACACTGAACTCAGTAGTAAAATTTTACACACGATTATTTCATTATCACTCGCCTTATTTATGTATTTAATATATATCAACCAATATTGTCCTCCAGAATCTACTCAATTAGATTAATTGTAATTATTTTTATAAATCATGATAAACTTAGTTGTGCTAATATTATGTTTCATTAAATTAAATGCAAAAGAATATTGGGATACCCTGTACAGCGCCTTCACTTCTAATAATATAATTGATAATGAAGGTTTGTTTGGAATATATTTAGGCTGGTTTGTCCAAGGAAATTATGGATAATTGACTAGTTTTTGTGATGGAGTGTCCTTGTTTGGAGGTTTCAATCTGTTTGGATCTGGAACTAGTATCTCCAAATTAATTTCTCTACCACCACATTACAAAGTTCGCGTTTCTTTCGAATTTTGGAAGTATTTACTATAAATAGAAGTAGGATAGATAGTTGGGATTAGGAATATGCTTATTTTTTTATAGATGATATTACAACAACTGATTATTGGAATGTGGGCTACTCAGATGTTAGATGTGGGAATCCCGATAATGTCGATCTTTGGAGAGATAATAACAAAAATTATGTATTGGAATTTTTTCACTAAGAACCAACACTGGCAGTTATTATTACAACTAATTTAGATGAAAGTCCATATACAGTATTTATGTAATTTAATAAAGGAATCTTGGGGATTAAGAATGTTTAAGGTTGAAGGTGTGTTATGTTCACCTGGTTGTATAATGTGTTAAGATGATACACCAAATGAATGCTGGGAATATGAATTATTTGAAATGAATTGGTTTGATGATTTTAATTTTGATGGGTGGAATCTTGATAATTAATAGTTTCTTGGGAAAAGTTCATGCGTTAACATTTGGTTAATTGGGGGAATAGGTTAAATTACAGGAAGCAAACAGTTATCAAAGTAATTTACATCTTTAAATCCACATTACAAAGTAATTTTGCAAGTTCAGCTATGGAAATTTGATATTTGGAATAATAATTAATTTTAAATTGAAATTGATGGATAACTTAGTGCATAAGGAGTTTTTAATTAATTTGAATTTGCTCAACTTTGCGGTGATAGTGGTGGTGGAGAGAAGTTATTAAACATTCGTCTAGTGAAGACTCATACATCTGATACTGTTCAAATCAAGATGAAATCTAACATAGCTTCGTCTGGTGGATCTTGGGGATTAAGGGCTTTTAGATTATTCATAGTAAAATGCTATTAAACATGCCTTATTTGTTCTGGACCAAATAAAAATGACTGTTCAGAATGCAAAACTGGATATATTTTATATAATTCTGAGTGTGTAGATGGTATACTATAAATATTATCTAGTGAAATGGATTTTTGGGTTGAAGCAATATTTCTAATCTTCAGATTTTCAAATTTAAACTGGGTGGACCATATCATATGTTTTTAATAATTAATGGCCATTTTAAATTTGTGACAATATCAATTTACTAGGAGGATAATCATTATTCGGAAGGGATGCTTCAGTATCCTTAAATTTTGATCTTCCTAAACACACAAAAGTAAGGATCAAATTAGAATTTTGGAAATTTGACTCTTGGGATTATGAATGGTTCAAAGTATTTGCAAATGGAATTTAAGTTTATTAAGTATCATTTGGATAGACTGGAGTGCAAGTTATTTGTGGCTCAAATTAGAAAGAAGCTTATAAAAAAATTTTAGATTTTGAATTTGATCATACACAGCCAACTTTAAATTTGGTTATGACATCTTCATTAGATGAACTTGCTGATAATGAGTCTTGGGCAATTCGAAATTTTTAATTATTTTATGGAGTTCCAAAGGATTGCAGCAACTCTATCATTGATTCAGTTACTCTTCCTGCATTCATAGGAACAAGGTATATTTAATCAACATAATATTCATCTGATAAGAGTTTATAAAATAAAATCGAGATATCTGAACTAGGAATTTCCCTTTAGCCTAGCTTTGATCAATTAATATTTGTTGATTCGGCAATTAAAAAACTAACAATATCGATCATTTGGTAATGCTTTTTGAATGATCAAACTTTTTCTATTTCAATTTTATAAAGCAGTTATCCAGATTATAAAACAGGAACCGCAATATGCAAATAAAAGCGATCCAACATAGTAAAATCGATATTGATTGTAGAAAGAACAATAATATAATAATCATAAATTAGATTAGTATCAACTTTAACATCCTTTTAGATATATTAAATAGTTGAAGATTAAACTATAAAACAATATGAAATGATAATTAATTGATAAATATAAAATAATTCATTTAATTTTGAGGCTTAAGTGTTAATAAAAGTTTATAAATTATGCTAAGTGTTTAAATTTTTTAACATAATTTTTTTTGTTTTAAATAAAAAATTTTACAAATAACATTCATATTTAAATATAATGTTGAATAATAAATTTACAAAAAATATAGGTCAATCATTATATTTTCTAACATTAATTATTTCAATTTACTTTTCAAGGAATCAAGTATTTTTTATTTGGAATTATAATAGAAAAAATATATTTAGAAATTCAATATGTAGATGATAATATCTTTCCATTCTTAACAAATCTCATCAGATTGATATTTGTTATAATAATTATTTTAAGATTTTTTTTTCTTTAAGAATTCTGATTGTAATAAGTTACTTTAATCTTTATATTCTTCATAACTTTCCTTTAACTTATCCATCTTTTTTTTTTCACTAGTTAATTATGGAATGCCTTAATATTTTCAGTGTGGGTTTACTTATTTATAATCAAATTAAAACTTAATTAAAAGCAGTGCCAGAATTTTATGATTTTATCTATCAAACTTTCCATTTACCCAAAGCTTAATAGTTCTATGATTGATTACTATTGTAGGTTAATCTTAGTTCTTATTTAAAAAAAAAAGTAGTTTTAGATTGTAGATAGCTCCAGGCTTGTTTTCGATTGAAAAAATCTTATTCATTATTTTTCTTTTTGATAAATTGCAAAGTTAATTGTTATGTTTAGTCTAATTTTTTCTCATTAATATGAGTCACATTGATATTAAAATAGTTCTCAACATGTTAAATTGTTTCCTCAAAAAAAACTATAAGTTTTTAAGTAATTAATTAGATCAATTTATTGAAAATTGTAATTCTCTAGCCAATCCAAGTGAAAGCTATTGTTTTGGTTTTTAGATTGATATCACTACTCTTATTGTTTAATTTTTGGAAAGTTGGCTTTAATTTTTTTAATTCCATCATCTGATTTAATAAATACTTTAAAAGGATGGAATTTGGACAGAAAAATAAAGATCTAAAAAATTTCAAATTTAATTTCATTAAGTTGATTTAGTTTCTCCTAATCTAATATTTCTTCAAAAGTCAACCCTTCCGTCTAGTCATCATCCTTGTTGTATTCTTGAAATTCCATATTTTCCTACTGTTGTTATAGCTGTATCGCAAATTAAATGATTTTAAAGAGTCTAGCAACATTTATTGTTTGAAATTATAATTTGAAGAGAATTGATATTATTTTTATCATAATTTTATATAATTTCAATTCATAGCATTTTTCTGAAAGTTGTATCCATAAAGCAGAATTTGATTTTATTTAATCACCAAACAAGTAAAAGCTCTATATTTATAGGATGGTCTAAAATTAATAACACTAACTATTACTATTTCATACAAGTCCATTCATTATCTGTGAAAATAGCACATTATTGGAGGTTTTTCTATACTCATTAGAAACATATGTAAATTTGTTATAAATTGAGGTGATTCATTATAAATGTTTTTAGATCTAATGAATACATGGCTTTGTAAGGTAGCTCTCTAAAAGATTATGTCTTTGATTAGGAGGCCATACTTTGGAATTAACTTGCTTGAATCGCATTAGGTAATTTGAAAAAAAATTAATTAGTTTGAAAGGCTCTTTTGCTCATGCATGCCTTCAAAAATGTAAAATGATAAAATTAACACAATTTGGGATAATTTTTTTGAGGATGACATTGATAATCAAATTGCTCCCCTTAAAAAACAAAATGTTCTTTTTTATTTCTATTGGGATGGACTTTCATTTGTGAATAACAAATCAACAATTTATAGTTGTTATGCGAATTGCGAATTGTGTAAAAATGAAGATTATTTAAAATGATATATAATATTACGGTAGCCTTTCTTCTAACAAATTTTCATTTGAATTGAACATTATTATAATGTATAAATAATAATCAATTTTTCCATTATTATTTGTTATTGATTTTCTCTCTACCTTTTAGGTGAAACTATAGAAAAAGGTCCAAATTACAATCAATTAAACTGTAAAAGACAAAAATTTTGGTAAAAATATTGCTCCTTCAGTTAGATCTAGGGGTATTAGTTATTATTATAATAGGTTTGAAACAAATGGCTAGCAGTTTTTAAGATAGAAGTCTGTGGATTATAGTAAGACTAATTATTCAATATAGCCTATTANTATTTTCCTACTGTTGTTATAGCTGTATCGCAAATTAAATGATTTTAAAGAGTCTAGCAACATTTATTGTTTGAAATTATAATTTGAAGAGAATTGATATTATTTTTATCATAATTTTATATAATTTCAATTCATAGCATTTTTCTGAAAGTTGTATCCATAAAGCAGAATTTGATTTTATTTAATCACCAAACAAGTAAAAGCTCTATATTTATAGGATGGTCTAAAATTAATAACACTAACTATTACTATTTCATACAAGTCCATTCATTATCTGTGAAAATAGCACATTATTGGAGGTTTTTCTATACTCATTAGAAACATATGTAAATTTGTTATAAATTGAGGTGATTCATTATAAATGTTTTTAGATCTAATGAATACATGGCTTTGTAAGGTAGCTCTCTAAAAGATTATGTCTTTGATTAGGAGGCCATACTTTGGAATTAACTTGCTTGAATCGCATTAGGTAATTTGAAAAAAAATTAATTAGTTTGAAAGGCTCTTTTGCTCATGCATGCCTTCAAAAATGTAAAATGATAAAATTAACACAATTTGGGATAATTTTTTTGAGGATGACATTGATAATCAAATTGCTCCCCTTAAAAAACAAAATGTTCTTTTTTATTTCTATTGGGATGGACTTTCATTTGTGAATAACAAATCAACAATTTATAGTTGTTATGCGAATTGCGAATTGTGTAAAAATGAAGATTATTTAAAATGATATATAATATTACGGTAGCCTTTCTTCTAACAAATTTTCATTTGAATTGAACATTATTATAATGTATAAATAATAATCAATTTTTCCATTATTATTTGTTATTGATTTTCTCTCTACCTTTTAGGTGAAACTATAGAAAAAGGTCCAAATTACAATCAATTAAACTGTAAAAGACAAAAATTTTGGTAAAAATATTGCTCCTTCAGTTAGATCTAGGGGTATTAGTTATTATTATAATAGGTTTGAAACAAATGGCTAGCAGTTTTTAAGATAGAAGTCTGTGGATTATAGTAAGACTAATTATTCAATATAGCCTATTATAATAAAAGATAATGCTTTTATTAAATTTAGACTAATTCCATAAATTCTGTAGAAATTCTCCTTATAGTTTGAGTTAAAACAAAAACTAAAAAAATTTCTTATCTCTAATGTAGAATAATTCTAGAATGAAAACATTTTACAAGGTCAAATGATTTTAATTTTACATTTTGAAATTATATTTATAAAGTTATTCATTCAATCATAAAAATAATTGATATTATGTTTTCACCGCGTTCAAATTAGCAAACACCAACCCAGAGGAAAGTTGGAAGAAAAATGACAGAATCATCACAAAAATCTTCAAGAAAAATCGAAATATAGTCTTTACCTTCTGGTATCAGGATTATAATTGCAGAATCAATACTTACATAAAATCACATTTCATCCATTCGAGATAGTTTAATCAGGTATTTAAAATATGAAGGTAATTTATGAAATGTATGAAAAGAATCCTATTAAAAACTAAGGCCTGTAGATATTTAAATTATGAATGAGTACGCTTTGACATAAGTTTCATTTGTTAAAGAATTTAGTGAAAAAAAAGAATTAATTGTAAATATGCTACTGCATCTTTTCTTTTACAGAAATACAAAATACATCAAGCAATGTTTTCAAGAAAAGAATTAAGCAGATGATATCAAAGAATTCTAAAGATTATTAATTTTCCATAAGAATGAATTAAATTCTTTAGAAGTTAGAACTCTCTTAAATTGGCTCAATGATTATATTGCCCACTATGATTTATTTTATTTTAAAGCATTATCTGATGATGGATTAGATATAGTTTACAATGTAGTTTTGGACATTCCTACTTTTGTACCTCCATTATCCTAAGCAAATTTTATACCTTAGAATGTACTTCATCTTATCCAATTAGAATAAATAAAATGCAGAAGTTGATTCAGAAGAAGAGGAAAAGTATGCCAAAAGAAGAATGAAAATGGAAAAGTAAAATTAAGACTTAGATGATGAAGAGTAAGAGAATTAAGATCAAACAGTGAAATATGATAATGAATAAAAAAAACCTAATGAATTTGAGGAATACATATAACAATAGGTCTTTGGAACTTCATAATAACTATTTTAAAAAATAGAGGAGCAAAATAAAATAATTATTGAATAAGTAGAAAAAGAGAACAATAAAAAAAAAAAATGAAATATAAAAATTCTTTTAATTTTTTTTCATCATTATATACCTATGTTGTAATGGCCTGGACGAATTAATAGTATTATCTTATATTAATTGTTTGGTTCATACTCTTATACTTTAAATACATTCTTTTCAAAAAAAATTAAAACAACATAGCTTAAAATAAATTGAATTTTTACATCTTTAAGAACTTTGCCAATTCTGATATAATTAATTCTGTAGAATTAAATTCCTACTCCCAAATTAAAATATTATTGTTCTCAGTAATAACAAGAAACATCTCGCTGTTTTCATATAGATAATTTGAAAGATTTCTAAAGAAAATAATAACTAATCCATATAAACATCCATCTATTTCTTCAGTCTCTTAAGTATGAGCTGCAAATTCCTTCTCTAATTATATTTATCTTTCAGCCAAATCTGAAATTTTTCTTAATTATTAAATTCTATAAATAAATTCAAAAGTCAAATAATTACTAAAATTAGGAATCTGATCAGTGTTAAAATTTTAATAAGTAATTTTAGATTAAAATTTACCCAGAATTAAATCTTTAAATTTACTAAATTCATAATCTGAAAATCTAATTAATAGCTCCATATATTAAAATCCAAATGCTGAATAAAAACAATTACCATCACCTCTCACTTATCTAAATGAGAGACAATGTTTTTTTAATTCCATTTAAGTTTAGGGATTATTAATTGAATAATATTCAAACAATTCTTTTTCTGATTAAACTTTTCTCAAATAAAATTAATATTATGTTTCAGTATCTCTCTTTCTTGAACTTTCATTATATAATTGATTAATATGTTTTTTAATTGATTAAGATCTTGATAAATCAAAGTCAATATAAACTGAATCATTAATACTCAAAAATTTAATATTCTTCTAATTTTAATTTTAGAGTTAAATAATTTAATTTTTTTGAAGATCACCATCTGATTCAACAAAATTATTTTATTAAGGTTTCGATGAACAAGCATTTCCTTCACTTTTTTATTTCTATATTTAATATTCTTTTTAAAATAGAGTTTCTAATTAAAATTATAATTATTATTTAATTCCTAGTTTTTCTGTAGAAATAAGATTTAAAATTTAATCAAAATTCTTCTTTTATTCTTAAAGTAATGCATCCTTAATTTCATAAATTTCAGATTTTTCACCCCTTTAATAATAGAACATATACTACTTTTTACTTAATACAATTGCTTATTATAAATTCTCTAAATGATGATCAACATAAATTTATATATTTCTAGCTTTCTCATCCATTAGACAATTTAATTGGTTTAGTTATTCTTAGGTTATCTGACTTAAACTTACACATTATTAAATTACCAAATTTATTCTTCTTTTATTTAAGGTTATCTGGATTTTCCCCCCAAGAATTATTATAATTTAGTTAAATCTCTCTAAAATGTTTCTTGAATTTAAGTTATTTAATTTAATTTATTCGTCAATTACATTAGAGATTTATCTGCTTTCTCAATTTCAATTTTTACACATTCTAAATCTTATTAAACCAAATCTATAATTTTCTTCTCTTTATTTTCTGAATCAACTTTTACCCTAAATAAAATAGAAATTATTATTACCACTATTTTAATTACTCTAAACTTTTTTGATTTGATTTTTATTCTAGAGTGAAGCTATTTATAAATTAGCTAATTTGGTTTTCAATTTCTTTGATAATTTTATATTTTTACTTTTATAGTAGTTTCGATTTTATTCGTTGATTTAGAGTTGAATACACTAAGGTAGTTAAAAGTTATCTTTTTTAAGTTCTTCATTTAATAGTGTTTAATTAGATTTAGGTAATATTTCCTTTGATTAATTTTGTCTAAAAATTTCTATTTCTTATTACTAGACTTTCAATTAGTATTCCATTTCTTGTATTTTCTACAATATTGGACTTTAACATTAACATGGTAAATTTTCTGTTTTGACTATAAATGTTTTTTTTTATGTAATTTTTTGGCTTGCTTCTTGTACAACCTATAATTCATCCTCTGCACCATTAGTTTAATGATGATGATTAATATCCTAATTAATCTTTACTTATGATTTGTATCTTAATTCTTTTGATGGTATTGTTTTTTTTTTCTATTTGTCATTTTAATATGATTAATTCTAAAATTAATGTAAACTAGATTATATGAATTGGGTACTTTACATTTTCCTCTTTTTTTGATACATATTCAAGTCCTATTACTTATTCTAAGTTAATTTATTTTTGCTCTTTAAGTTCTTTGTTGGAAGTTGCATAGATCCCTAAAGTTTTCTCGGTTTTATGCTAAGATTATGGTCTTTATTAAAATTGATTAGCTGACATATTTTTTTCTATTATTATATTTTAGAAAAAATAATATTATCTCAAAAGAATAAAAAATAGTTAAATATGGGATGTTATTAATCAAGAGAAGGTAAATATAGTAGAGAAATTGTTTATAAAAGCACTTCAATAAAATTGGTGGAAGGAGTTATTGAAGAGATTAATTCTTAAGCTATTGGTATATAAGAAATCAATTAAAATTAGTAAACGTCTCCATAAATCCGATGGCTAGTAAATTAAGAGAATAAGTTTATAAATACATTTAAAATCACGAGGAAACATCTGATTTTTTTGATTAAGAAGGAGAGATTATCTAATTAGAACAACTAAAAAATTTAGTTTTTGCAAGTACAGAAACTCTATTAAATTTTTAATTTAGTTCTAGTTATGTAGTAAATAATCTAATTTAGATAAGTGAGAATGATTTATTGAATACATTTGAATAAATCCTTCTATTCGCAGACAAAATATCATGTCTTTATCAGATATGTTTTACTGATTATATTATATATGAAATTGATGGAATGGACTATAACTCTTATGCAGATTGTTTAGTAAAATCTGTGTTCAAGTAAATTAATATTTTATTAAAATAGATTTTTAACTTAAAACACTGAGAGACAGATTGTTTCTGTAAAGTTTTTGTGTCTAAATGCAAAAAATGTAATAGTTTCATAATCTATAATAGTTAAATACAATATTTCAAAAAATGATGAAATATGAAAATTATAATTTTTGATTAATATTAATTATTATGAATTAATATCTATATCAATTTGAATAATATCTCCAAAACATCTACTATATTTTAGTGAGTTAAGAATAGATATAAGATAAATGAAAGATTATTAAAATGTTAAAATGATTTTAATTTTGAGAAAATAAATTAAATACTTTAATAAGAAAGTTTTCCCTAAATATGGAATTGATCAGAACAATAATATAATATTAAGAATTTTATCATTTTTTTCTCAAAAAAAAATCACTTAATGTGGCTGGTCCACTACTATGCATATGTATAGTTCCTGAAGTTGGTAAAGTTGCATCTCCCTTCATATCATCATAATATGAATTTGGATAATAAATAGGTTTTTCCAATACTTTAAAATCATAATTCTTAGAATATAAATTTTAAAATTCCCTTTAAAATTATCCTTGATCCATGCATACATCAATTTTATCTGGTAAAGAATCTGGTTTAAATGTAGGAAATTCATCTACTGATTCCACAAATTATGAGTGATACGATTAATTAAATTATGATTAACTTTAAGAAGTAGGTGTATTTATTCTTAAATGATGAATTTTTTATTTGACTTTTTATAACTTTTCTCCAAATTAATCAAATAATTAATCTAATTGACTATCTTATTTTCTTTCAGGAGATATAAAACTACTTGAGCTATGCTAATGAATATTATTGGAAATTTGATAGTCATATTCAGTTTTTATTCTTCTATTATCACTAAACCGATATGAATCTGCAGTTTCAGGACTTTACTTTCTTGATCTCTCATAAATCTAAGTTGAATTCATTTGTGTAGGGGCTTTAGAATGATAATTTGATTAAGTATTGTTTTACTATCTCTATGGTACAAAGAAAGTCATTTAAGTTTAAGGTGTTTTTTACTCTTGTTAATTTCTCTCTAAATGTGTAGTACTGTAATTATTTGTATTATATGAGTTTTAAATATGTTATGTATGTTATTTATTGATATAGCCCTAAGATGGAGAAGGACTTTAAGTTTGATATTTATTATTCAAGGAAGTACTATTCATTACAAATTTATTATCAGTTTAAGTGTGATTGCCTACTGAATTAGTAGAAGTTATATTTAAATTTTGTTTTTGAACCAATATTTTTTCTAATTAATATAAATCAATTCGTTTTTCCTCATCTACTTATAACATCTTACCTAATAAATCAACGAATGAAGGTTAATACTATTGTGACAATACTCTCAGATATGTATTGATTACATCTTATGAAACTGTAAATTTAGATAAATCATATATAGATTAGACAGATTATTATAATGCTAATTCAAGGATAACCAAACCTAATGAAAAAACCTTAATAATGAAATTTGATACTTCTGATTTCTCATAATTATAGATTGGATTCATTGTTCTCTTTCCTAGCTCATAAACTAGAATAGGAGCCATATAACATTAATTTGTAAATCCAATTAACTGCATCTTGTATTCATACATGTCAGTTATAAATCGAATGTCTGTTAATTAGTATCTATTATTTTATGTTACCAATATTGTTTAAGGACTTAATTGACCATGTCTTATTCGTTTTGATATGAATAACAACAATGCTTATGTGACATCTTTAATTATAGATAGACAATCAAACTGGCTAAGCTTCTTTATTTCTCCAACGCATTTCGCATTATATTAATATTGCAATGATATTCCAAATAGTTAACCACAAAAAGATTTTTATTCGCTAGTAGTAAATTTAACTAGTCTGCAAATAGTTGGATCTAAAATTTATGTTCTCTTTTGTGTTTCGGTTCTTGCTTATTCATATTGAACAAAGGAATCATATGTTTTATTAATTTGGATCAATTAATCATTTTTGCTATTGATTAAATAACCTTAACCATATGCAATATTATTAACATCTTAATTCATTATAATATAAATTATAAATTTTATTTCAACAACTCATATTTCGAATCACAATTCATTTTCTTTTCAATTAATCCTCTAAAATTATTGTTAATAGTTTATTTGTTATAATATTAAACTCTTTGCAAAACTATTGATAGCTACTCACAAAATTCTAAATCTTAACTATTTAACAATGTTAATAAAATTTCAAAATGTTTAGTTAATTATTATAAAAACTAATTCTAAAATTAACCTTAAGCAATTATTTCTAATAATATTTGTACCATATTTCTATCATCAATCATTTTTATCACAAAAACATCTAATAATCCATTATCTAAAATGAATTTTTGAACTTCCTCATTACACTAAAATAAATTATATAAATACAATTTCTTAAGAAAGATATTTTATTGATATTGATATATCCCTATCATAAAACATTAAAATAAATGCCACTTAAGTATTATTTTTTTTTTTTTTTTCCAATAATGCTTTTAATTACAATATGAATTCTCTATTTTTTGAATCATGAATCCCAATATAATATTTGCAATTTTACTATTTTTTTTAATTTTTTATGAATTCTTCGATTTATTAGCAATTAATTGATGAACAAGTATTTTTGAAATAAAATGAAGAGAGTTATAATAACAATTTATAAATTTATGAAAATCCTTGTTTATTAATTACTATTTGCATTAAATTTCCAAGCAAGTCAATTAAATTATCTTATAAACAACATGGCAATAGTTCTTGATTCCATTTGTTAATATCTATACCTAATTATATTTGTAATTGGTCTAATCCAAAAAATATTTGTTCAAAAACACTTTAAAATAATTTAATTTATTTTGTTTAAATATCTTAGTTATTAGTATTTTTTTTAGGTTAATCTTATAATACTTATTATTATTATTTAGGTTGTTCTAGTAGTTATTATTGCGATTATTATTTTAAAGTTTATTAAGATTCATTTTATTCTGTATGATATATTTATTCCTTAATTTATTCTTTTTATTCCAATAATTTTTAATTTATTTTTTCTAACTTTTTTTACAATTAAATTGTATTATCTTTTTCAAGAGATAACTTCTTTTCTAATTCTAATATTCTAACTTTTTGAGATTCTACTTATTTTTCTAATAAAGTATTTCTCTATTTTAATCTTTAAATTTCTTAACTATAAGTTGAATTATTTTTTTATATTGATGATCCTTTAAGTTCAATTAGTTTAACTTTAGATTTTAATTGATGTTCTAAATTATTAAACTTTTTATTTAAATTACTCAATTTTTATTAATATTGTTCTTCCATCATTTTACATAAAATATCATAAACCTATTAAATACTGTTAGACATTTCAGATTTAAATTTTTATAATGAATATTCATATTCTACTAATTCTTTTTCTTTTTTTATTTGCATAACTTATTTTTTCTCTAATAATTATTTAACATTTTCCAATTCATCTACAATTTCATTATTGATCTTCTATTTTTCCTTTCTATTGATATCTTGATATGTTTCTTCTGCTATTTCCTCAATTAAGCCCTTGATTCCTTTATCTCTAGTACATAATTGAAGAGCATTTAATGAGACAATATTTGGATCAATTGTAACAATTTTATTTTTTAAATTTTCTTTAAATTATAATTTTTGCTCTGCATTTTGAAATTCAATTGAATATTCTTGTAATAATATTTTATAGAACTCTGTAAACTTAACAGGTCTTCCCTTTATTATGCTTAATAATGACTTGGTTTATTTATGAGTACACACATCATCTTCTGGATCTATGCAATCAACTTTGGACAATTATAAATCTGATCCTTTTTCAATGTATTTTGCATATTATTTATTGAGAAATGAACTCTTATCAAGAGTTGGTCTAGATTGTTCAGTTTAATCCAATTAATTGAGTCTATTTTCAAGATCCATATCAAATTGATGTGTAGTAGAGATTTATTCTAAAATTTATTAATATTTTTGAAGATCAAAGGGATGTCTCTTTTTATTTTGATCTTCTTCATCAACTCTTGCTTTAAGAGTTCTCATTCCTGAGAAAGTTAAATTTGACATAATTTGAATTATATTAATTTATTAAGATGTTAGTAACAATGAAAGGACGTAAGAGTTCTGCATCAAAATTTGATAGAAAGGAGTTTGATTAGAGAACATTAAGTGCTGCAGTAAATTTGATTGTTTATGGTTGTCATGTCCAAAAATATAATAAATCAAATAGAAAACCGATATCTAGATTATATTATTTATATGAAGAAGACATGGATTATTTATAATACTTACACTCAGGCAGACCATTTGCATAATGTAGAATACCATTATTAGATATTATTGAATTAAGAGAAATACCAACAACAGAGTCATTCTAAAATTTACCTTATCAAAGAACTCTCTAAATAACATTTGCGAGTAAAAAGCATACAATTTTATTTAATACAAAGAATGAAAGGGATCTATTTTGGCAAGGTTTATAATATTTTATTGATGTGGCAGAACATAATTTGATAAGAGATATAAAAAGCACAAATGATAATCCAATAGTTGAATAAATCACCTTAAAATAAATTAAAGGAATGTTACCATAATTATCTATCACAAAATAAGAAGTATTATATCATAATGTATTTTTAGCTAAAAAGTCTGTTTAATCAATATGATTTGGAAAGAAGAGGATTCATTTCTAGTTCCGATTATCAAGATTTACTAAAGAGATTGATGAATCAAGATTTCGTACGATTTCTATTCGATAGATATGCAGTGTAATAAATGAACAAATAAGAATTTATTAAATTCTTAACAAATGAATAATCTCCATATCAAAAATAATGTGAAGACGCATTTAGATTGTTTGCCAAATAAGATGGAAACAACTTTTCATTATCTTTCTTAGAATTCTTAAATTATCTTCTAAGTACTTACAATTAATTGTTTGATTATCAAAAAACATAAATCTATTAATCTGAAGATTATCCTTTGACTGATTATTGGATTAATTCTTCTCATAATACCTATCTAATGGGAGATTAATTGACAAGTGAAAGTTCTATTCAAGCTTATATAAATGCTTTTCAAAAGGGTTGTCGATGTGTAGAATTGGATTGTTGGGATGGAGATAATAATCAACCAATTATTTATCATGGTTTCACAATGACTTCAAAAATATCATTTGAATCTGTAATATAAACAATAAAGGAATATGGTTTTAAATATTCTAAATATCCATTAATACTTTCCCTTGAAGTTCATTGTTGTGTTAAGTAGTAAGATGTTATGGCAGACATTTTAAAAACATATTTAAATGAAAATCTCTTACTTTTACCAGACGATTACAAGTCTTCAGAATACTATCCAAAATTAAATAAGCTTTATTACACAGTAATTATAAAACATAGAGGTAAGATGAAATCAAGTTTATAATATCGAGAAAGATTTATATCAATAACTCCAATTAATATAATTCAACCTAATTTTGATGATTCTGAAAGTCCTGACATTATTAAAAGACCTAGTCTATCTATATAACCTGATTAATAATAATTAAATACACCAACTACTTTGAAACCAAGATCTTAAAAGTCATTTAAGAGACAAGATCATGGATTACCTATGCAATAATTTAGAAATACTATTAATCCTTTTTAAATAGAAGAAGAGATGAAACCAAATAAAATAATCCATAAAACAAAAACAGAAACTACACTAAGACCTAAATACAAAATCTCAAATATTGAAACTCAATTTAAATTTGATGCACCTAATCCAAGATGTCAAATTGTGCAAACACCTTTAAAAGTTGATTCTGATGAAGATATCTCTATAGACAAAGCTAAAAAAGAGAAAGCAGAAAGTCTCAAGATGAGTTCAATAACAGCTTTATTTGGAGCAGCAATTAAATAATAAAACAGAACAGTTTGGGAAATATCTTCTTTAGATGAAAGCAAAGTTAATGAAAATTTACTAGATTTTCATAGAAGGTACTTTACTAGAATATATCCATCTGGTTCAAGAGTAGATTCTAGTAATTATGATCCTATTCAAGCTTTTAATAGTGGTTCATAAATAGTGGCACTTAATTTTCAAACTAATGATATGCCTATGTTACTCAATATGTGTAAATTTATGGAAAATGGAGGGATTGAATCAGGTTATGTATTGAAACCATAATGGATGAGATCAGATGGAAAAAAAAAAATAAGTGAATTTACTTCTATTTAATTATCCTTCACTCTTAGTTTATTAGTTGGCTATAATCTTAGATAATTGAATGTATTATATTTTTCTTTATTGTAAGAATTAAAATGCAAAGGTAAACCCTTAAATTAAAATTTCAATTCGAGGTCTATAATAGGATGAATAAAATAACAAACCACAGATTGCAACCATCTCATAAAGTGGATTAAATCCTTAATTTAATTTTATCTATAAATACAATATAAGATGCCCAGACTTGGCATTTTTGATATTTGAGGTACTCGATGCCAATAAGGACTTCTTAGGATGGAGTGCCATACCTCTCTCATGTATGTCTTTTGGTTATAGGGCTGTTTAATTACTAAGTTAATACTTGAAGCCTTTACCAAAGAGTTGCCTCCTTGTACACGTTCAAAAAAATAATGACTGAAAAACTTTTATAATTAATATGTTTAATAATATTAAGAGAAACTTGACCATCTTTAACAAAGACATTGTTGAAACATCTTGGTTGAAAAGCTTAATTGATGATGTTCCTAAGGCAAAACACATATAAGTAGTGTTTATACATTATTATGATATAGATACTGCATAAATGTCTTTCAGGAGAATACACTAATGTTGATCCCAAAGTAGCACTTCGAAAGATTTCATAAAGATTGTAACATTCTCAAAAACCTTTAAATGCCCTTAAATCTCTATATATGACACACCTATTAAATAAGTTTTTGATAACTTAATTGACGGATAAACTAATTGACCAATAATCCAAAGATCCAGCAGAAGTCTTAATGGTATCTGTAGCACATTTATATTATTCTTATCTTAAATCATAAAAAAATGCATTTGAGAAGATAGATAGCATTTTTAAAATGAATAGATAACTTGAAGTTTTAATGCTGAAAACTAATATTCCGATATTAAAAGAAATAATAACTCTCCTTATTATAGATATTATAACAATATATGAATCTATTGATGTAAAGGATGACTATGAAAAAAGAATTAGAGCAATGAAACAAGTTAGAAGATTTGTTGATTTAAAAGGATATTTATAAATGAATTAAGAATTATAAAATAAACTGAACACCCTTAATTTCTCAGATATTAAGTAACATAAATATATTGAAAGTAAAATTTGTAAAACTATTCCAATCTCATAAGAAATTGAAATACATCAAATTGAATTCAATAGAAAACAACTCTCAATATAAGTCAATGATAGTACTTAATTTGAAACTTATAATTCGTGTCAAGGACATGCATAGGAAAGAAAAATGAGTCTATAAACTGGAACAATAATAAACTAAAAAGGGATTGTTTAATCAAATACAACTAGAGCTTCATCTATTAAAGATAATTTCTTTGTCCCTAAATAAGGACCATTATCTTTTTTGATTCCAAGCTGAATATATATATAATATTATAAACTATTATTTAATATACTCTATTAGTTTAACATGTCAAATTAAAAAAAAGAAATTCAAGCCTATTATTTATAAATTAAAATTATTAATAATGTTAATTTATTGTACACTTTTTTCTATAGTTATTCTTTCTTGTCTCATATTCTACAAAAGATATACTCTATCAAAGTAAAGAGCATAAAGAAAACAATAAGAGTATTTTGAGACTGGAATCTCAAAATAAACAGTAGCATTTCTACATCCTCACTGTAATGCAGGAGGAGGAGGAGAGAAGGTGTTAATGTGCATGATTGAAAAACTGTAAAAAAAATAAAAACATAATATTGTTGTATATTCAGCAGAAGAAGTTGATGATTAATCAATCATAGATAAAGCCAATACAAGATTTAGCACACAAATTAATAATTAAGATCTTAAATTCATTCCTATTTTAAATAAAAAGCTACTTGAACCTAAAAAGAGATTTACTTTACTATGTTAGATTATAGGTTAAATGATATACGCTTTGAAATGCATCAATAGTTTCTAACCAGATATCTTTTTGGATTCAACAGGATTGCCATTTACATTTTTTATTGTTAAAATCTTATTACCTAATGTAAGAGTGATTGCTTATGTTCATTATCCATTCATCAGTACAGATATGATTTCTCAGGTGGAGAAGAAAGAAGCAAGATACAATAATGATGATGAAATAACAAAATCAGAAAGAAAAACAAAGTTTAAATTATGGTATTATAAATTCCTATTCTTTTTTTATTCATTATGTGGAAAGATGGTGGAATTTGCTTATGTGAATTCAACTTGGACATATAATCATATGAAATAGACTTGGAAATCAACTTAATTAATTAAATTATTTCCACCTTGTTAAGTAGATGCATTTATGAAGAGAAAATAATTTACAAATTAATTTATTATTATTTCATTTGCATAATTTAGACCAGAAAAATAACATCTATTATAAATTGAGATTGTTGAAGCTTTAGTTGATAGATTACCTTCTGAAATATCACAATCTATAAAACTATTTATGATAGGATCTTGTAGAAATGCAGATGATGATCTTTTATTTTAAACTATTTAAGATACTATTAACAGAAAGAATCTTCAAGTATATATATATATATATTATTTAAATAGGATTATATTACTATGCATAAGAATTTACCATTTTAAGATATACAAAAGCTTTTGACTTCTGGTATGATAGGATTACACACCATGGAATATGAACATTTTGGAATTACCTTAGTAGAAATGTTAGCAGCTGGACTTATTGTTGTAGCGCATAATTCAGCAGGACCAAAATTAGATATCTTAGCTAATGATGTAGGATTCTTATGTGAAAATCTTGAAGATTATGTTTTATCTATTGTAAGAATAATGCAATTAACAGAGTAATATCTATTTATTATTATTTTATTAGTGAGGATAGAAGCAGATATCAATTATTGGGTAGAAAATAAGCAATCAATTTTAGCGATGAGTCATTTAAGGATTTATTTAATATTTGATTATTATAATATTTTCTATAAAAAAAAACTAAAAATGATGATTGCTGAAGATTTTGATAGTGAAGTTTATGATACATCACTTGATAAGTTTAAAACTTATGAGGAATACTTAGATTCTCATATCACAAAGGAAGATCTATTTTATTTAGAGGATATCGAATTAGCCAGATAATTGAAAGAATAAGGATATCATGCAAAGACAGAAATTTTGAGTCGTGAGTAATTTGAGGCCAAAAAGAAAGCTGTAGAAGAAGCTAGACTCAACTAAAATAAAGATAAAACTAAGGCACTTGCACATACAGAAGTTAGTGATCCTTCTATTATTGAAAAATCTCCTTTTTTGAGAGCATTAGCTGAAAGGTATTACTTTAATGTTAATTTATAGAGAGTTAAAGGTTTTGAATGGAAAATTACTAACAATTATTTTTATAAGATTGGAATCTGCTAATTGTGAAGTAAGCGGTTACATAGATTATGCACATCGTTTGAAAACTGAAGATTTTAAAATATATTTTGAGGGCAAAAAAAAATTATAACCTAGACCAACAGATCTATCTTATTATAATTGGAGAACTGGATAGTGTGTTTCAAATGATTCTCCAAATTTTAAAGTGGATGCTAATTCTGGTTAACAAGGGTTGCTTTTTAGAAATAAAAGAGATAGAAAAGTATGATTAACTATTATTGATATAGGTCATTAATGTTGATCCAAATAAAAAACCAGAAGATGGAATGACTAGAACTGAAATAGAATCTCCAGAAGCAATTTAAATTGTTTTGTATGACTATTATACGAGAAAGAAATGAAAGCTTTATTATTTATTTTAATATTTATTAACATTATTTAGTTTTAACTATCGTTAATTTATTTTAATAAGTGAGGTGTTTTATTAGAAAAATATCTTAATAACATTTCAAGTTAGAAAATTAATTGAGATATTTTAGGTTTTTCATATAACTATAAAAAATAAAAAAAGTATTATTGAATATCCAAATTACATTTCTACCCTTCTTCATTTTTGTTTAAAATGAATTTATCTATGGTTAGCTTATTTTTAATTTAAAATCCTCTTTCCCTTTTTTATTTATCTTATCATATTAAAAAGAGTGAGCTCTAGAAAAAATGAATTCAGAATTGGGATCCATTACAGAACGAGCTCCATTAAAAACATAACCAACTCTCCCAAAATAATAGCTAAGACCAGCATTTTTAAAGACAGTTAATTTGAAAACAATACAGACTAATAGAATGAATTCATTTCAAAATAAAATCTGGAGAGATCGAGCACTCTTAGTACTTATGCAAGTGCTTCGATTTATATCACTTATTACTCGTAGTCCCTTTGCTTCAAAATTCTCTTTATTGGATAGAAATATGTTTAGAATTATTGGTGACAAAGCAGCTGATTTCAATTATTACCTACTTAATGATTACTTTAAATATATGGTAATATATTAAGATTATTTAGAAACCCCAATAATCATCTCGTGTTAAATATTTCTTATTATAGCATTTATATAAAATTTGTTACATGAAAGGATTCATGGATTATTTGACTACTATAAAGCTTACCTTTGAACCAGAATCAATTTTGTTACTGTTTTGGAATATTCTTATGCTCGTAACTATCAATTTAAATGTACTGTATATAACAGTTAAATTTTCTTTTGATTTTGATACCTATCCACCTTAAGATTATGAGTTTTGTGAAATTTATCTATTTAAAGTCCCCTATTTTTGTTTTATAATAGATACAATTATCAAACTTAATACATGCTATTATGAAGCAGGCTATTTAGTGAGAGATAGAAATAAGATTTGGTACAACTTTTACAAGAACAGTATATTTCAACTTTAAAACTTTTAGACTTTGTTATAAATTTGTTTATTTTAGTACCAACCTCAATTTACTTTATAGCCTTTTAAAATTCAACTCTCTATTTATTTATGCTATTAAAGGCTTTTTCAATACCAACAATTACAGAATCAATAATAGATAGAGTGGAACTGACAACTAATTATTGGATCATATATGATTTGATACGTCTGATTTATGTAATACTCTATGAATCCCATATTTGTTGTTGTGGATTATTTTATGTAGGACTTTTAAATAAGGATTCATCTTGGTTAATATAAAATGATCTAATATATGAAACTTGGATTATAAAATATGTAAATAAATAATATATTCTAGCTCAATACATTTTATTGGAGTATAATCACTATGACTACTATTGGTTATGGCGATATTGCACCCTAGAATATGATAGAGAAAACTTTTTTAATATTTGTGGCTATATTTTCATGTTGTACATTTGGTTATTCAATTAATTGTATTGGCTAGACAATTGGATAATTGTAATCTAAGAATCACTAAATTCGAGTTGATATGAATGATCTTAAATAGTATTTAAGAATTAGAGGATATAATAATAAATTATAAATAAAGATTTTAAGATTTTTTGAATATTTGTGGAAAGATTAAAAAAATGAAAATTAATTAGATATTAATAAATTCAATTAATAATTACCATCTCATTTACATAATGTAAGATAAATAATATTATAGGAAATGATGATAGATCTAAATATGAAAAGTATATCTAAGATTCCTTTTTTTAAAGAGAATTTTAATGAAGATTTCATATCTGCTTTAGCATCTAAATTTATTGAGGAAAAGTTGGTTCCATTTAATACAATATTTTCAAAAAATGATCCTAGTAATTATTTATACATTTTATGTGATGGTGAAATAGAATATTTTGTAGAAATTCCAGAAGGATCTGCTACTATCTTAAGTATTTAGACAATATCAGGATAAGATGAAATATTTGGTTAGCAAGAGTTTCTCTTAGATTAGAATTATGAAATTAATTGTAGATCAACTAAATCATCAAGAATATTGAAAATATCAAAATTAGATTTCAATATAATAGCCAAAAAATTTGGATATGTATATTAAATTTGTTAAATATAGGAAAAATATTGTTAATTGAAAGATTTGGTAAAATTTTCTGGTCGATTTGATGAATTTCATTTACATTGTGTTGGATGTAATAAATCAACACATATGTTATATTAATGTCCAATGTTAACTGGTTTTCCTAATAAAACTAAAATTATTATTTAATATCGTAAAAATCAAGTTTAAGAAAGGAAATTTCACAATAGAAACAATTTAAAAAGAAGATTATCATCACTTATTTTTGAAGCATAGATATCTGATACAGTACTCTATTATCTATTGTAAGACCCTAAATTATCATAATAAATCAGTTCTTAATATTAAATTTAAACCTTCAAGTAGTAATAATTATAAAAAGAGCTCTAAAATAATAATAATAATTTATAAAAATAAGTTAATGATGAAATAAGATAAACTAAGAGAAAACCATCTGTCTTAAGAATTAAAGGTAGAAAGTAATCCTCATATATTAAAAGATTACCTGATTTTTTGAATTGCTAATATATCAATTTTAAATCAATGCCTGAAGATAAAATTAAAACAGGAATAGATGATTAATCTAAAAATGTTTCTGCTGTTCATTCAGAGGCTTAAAGTTCTGAAATAAATCATAATATGAAATTGAAAAATTAAGAGGAATTAAATACTTTTGAATAAAATAGAATTTCTACTGATGTGGCAAAGTCTTTGCCTTTCAAATTAATTAACCAAACATCTTCAGATTAAGATTAAAGAAAATCTGATGCTGATAGTATTAAGGAAAATTCTTCTCTTTCATAGAGTAGCAGTAAATCCCCTACTAAATAGACAAAAGGTGTTAGTCCTGGAATTGATTAAATCACATAATGTTATATGGGTACATACAAAGACATTTTTGAGAAATTTGATAAATTTCAGGATTATTAAAATTACATGACACATATGAATTCTTTTAAGATTCTTGAATAACTCAATCATTTCAAAGAGACACAGAATTTTACTGATTTTATGAATGTGAATTTCGTTAGAAAGCGTAGATCAAAACGCAATAAATTGATTGTAAAAATAGATTATTGAGATTTTTATTAATTTATTTATGTACAGATTTAAACTCTGTCTAAGTTATTCACGTTTAGATTAATCGCTTTCGGCTTTTTTGAAAAAGTACAAAACGAATTAAAAGAATGTGATTCAAGTGGACAATAAATTATTAGAAGTTGACAAAAGCTCATTAAATTAACCTAAGCCAATTCAACCATAATTAACAATCCCTTAGAATGATCAATTAAAATAAAAGTATCTATTACAAAAAGTGAAAGTAATTGATCTCAACGAGAAGGACAATTACAGTCATTTTAATAGAGCATAATAATTGGCATTAGATAAATAAGTAAAATAATTGGGAGAAGATTATAAAGTAGAAGCAGAAGTATTATAATTACAAAGCAAGGGAGAATTGTGTATTGATTCTTATTATTATTAAAAGTGATTGATGACACAAAATTGCCAAAATAATTCTTGGCAACTCTTGATAAATAAAGAAAATAAGGTAAGAGAATGCTGAGAAGATTTTTTGTGAATGGAGAACATCGTTATGTGAAGGAAAATATCTATAAATTTAGAAATGTGGCTGAATGGAAGAAATATATGAGATTTAAGAAGCCAATGTTAATTGATTTAAAAATGGAATAATTTAAGAGATATCCAGGTACAGATTAAGGCAAATATCCTATTTAAGATAAACCAGGATTTACAAGTAAAAATATAATATCAAATTTATAGAGTGGTTTAGAGAAAATCATACTTAGAAAACAGTCAGAGCAATTGAATATTTAGTAAGAAAAGGTTATGGTAAATTACCTGAAGCATTTACTAATAAAAGAGGTCATAAATCAAAGTCAAAAAGAGTTTTAGCTAAAATTGAATTAGAAGAGAGATTAGAAAGATTAAAGTAAGAAGTACATGAAGAGTCAAATTGGGAAACTGTAGCACCAGGACCAGCACTTTTTGTTTAAGAAACAATGATGGAATAATTATTAAAAAGGAATCCAATAAAAGATTTGGGTTTGAATACTCATATCAAAATTCAAACTCATATACCTGAAGGAGAAGTTTAACCTTTACCTGAAAAGTTTCCATTGGAAAAGACTGAATTAATATATTATTTGGAAAGATGGTCATTCTTCAGATCTTTTGGAGCATATGAATTATTAAAAGATTGTGTAACAGGTAAAGTGTAACAAAAGGATAGTGTACCTGTTAAATCAGGATCCTTAAATACATATTATTAAACTTTACCTAAACATATTAGAGACAATCCAAATGTTAAGAATGTATATAGAGGATTGGAATTTGCTAATAATTAAATGAGTTTGGCTGAAAAAGAAAACTCTTTGAATTATGCTGCAAGATTATCTTGTTAATTTGATGAATTAAATCAAGAAGTTTATGATTAAGGATCATCTGGATATAGACCTATGGTATCAAGATTTGATGAAGAAAGATTGATGCAAGATTAAGAAAATGAACATGTCGATACTGCTATTGTATATTTAATTGTTAATTATTTATTTAGAATCCTGATGTTGTCTTCAAGTATTTAGAACAAAGAGCACACACTCCAAGACATGTTGCTAAGGATGATGTTCCTTTACCTGATTGGGCAGTAGATAAATAAGAGAGAGTAGATGATATACCAGTTGATTACTATATAAATGATGATGGATTTTGGGATGATTACATTAAAGCTAAAGAAGAAAAACACTTAAAAGATAGTCCAATAAATGGAGGAAAGAAGTATTTTAAACATATTTGAAAGAGTATTTTTATAATAATAATAACATTATCTTATGTTTCTGTGGCCTGAAGGTTATAATCGTCAACCATAAAATCCATTAAAATAACTGATAGACAAGACCTAAGGGGATATTTTGCTACTGTTAGATGAAGATTTATTTATCAAACAAGCAAAGTTGGGAGACACATTAGCTGTTGAAACTCTGGTTAAAGGTACTGAGGGTTTGTTAGAAGTTATGTTTATGGACTATAAGTATGTTTTAAGTGAGCATTTTGAATAACTAACTAACTAGTATGCTATAATGTGGGAATTACTTGAGCTTAAACTTGATAAGGTTAATGCTCAAATTTTGGTAATTCTATTTTATTTATACTTAGACTCATTGGGAATTGGTGTTCTAATTGTTAAAAAATGAACTAACAGTTGAAATACAATGGTATTTTGCATTACGCATAATCTCATTCATTAGTTAAGAAAAGTCTACTCTCTTAGATAGTCAATAAGATAAGTTAATTTAATTATATCATCATCTTGAATATACATATGTAGCCTAACTTATTACAGAGATGATGGGTAGTCGCAGAAACTAATACTAAGAATCATTTCTTAGTAAAGGCATTTAAGAATTTGATTAATTAACAGAATTGCAAGCAATAAACTTTACATAAGTCATACATGAACTCTTTACAAAGATAAAAAAATAAGACTTGATAGAATTCATAATAACCAGTTAAATTTTAACTAAAATGTTTGAAGTTATTTAATTAAATAATATAATGTAAGATTCGTTTACTATATATTATTAGAGTTGCCAAAAATGCTGCTCACATTATTTCTATTATCTCTAATTATTATTCCAATGAATTGCAAAATTTAGATTTAGAGGAAGAGGAGTCAGAGTAAACTACTACATAATTTCATTCTACTTAATTTTATTAAGTAATCAAATCAAATTTACACATTATCAATAATATAATAAAAGATCATTGTGATCACAATTAAAAAATTACTCAATTAATTATCAAATTAATCGAAGTAAAATTTAAAATCTATTCATTAGATTATAGATAATTTAGTTAGAATCACAGATGTTTCTCTATGGGAATCTATGCATTAAGCTTAAATTTTAGTATCAATTATAAGATTGTGCAATATTTATTCAAAATCTGATATTCTTTCTTCTTAAGTTGAAAGAATTGTATTTTATATTTTTGAAAGAGCCTTAAATGATTATCATCCCTTTTGGGCATTTTAATTTATAAAGGTCTATAAAATATAAGACAACATTAATTCTATGTTTAATAGATAAGTTTTCTCATTTGAATAGGAATTAAATACAAAAATCACAAAAGAATTGGATTATATTACATATGATACATAAATTTTAGAAATTAATTAAGAGTTGCAATAATCTAAAATTTGGGAAAGAACTAAATGGGAATTAAGATTATAATAATGTGAGAATTAAAAAAAATTAGGATCTTAAATGTAAATTAATTAAGAAGAAATAAAATTGATTGAAATAAATAACATTAATATTGAAAATGTTATTTAGGATACTAATGAAGAAAAAAAGGTAGAAGATGAGAAGAAAGATGAAGTAGAGTAAAAAGGGGAAATATATAATATTCAGGTATAATAAATTGAGGAAGAATAAAAATCAAATTTAAATGAAATAGAGGAATTAAAAGAAAATCAGAATGATATTGATTTAGTAATTGATAGTGAATCAGATTCATCATCTTCTTCAAATGATTCGAATGAAGAGAATTAATAAAAGAATAATAAATAAAATGAAACTCCTATTTTGAATGTTTCGGCTAATTTGGAATAATTGGCATACAAAAATAGAAAAAATAAGTTAAATTTAGAATAAATTGAGAAGCTTAGAAAGAAGTCAATTTAATTTGAAAAGATTTCATAATAAATGACTTAGGCTGGAAGAAGACTTTCATTATAGGCAGGTCTAAATATAAAAGAGCTTAGTCCAACTTATTTAGAATTTAAACTTGATTTAGAGAATAAGGTACTTCGTAACATAAATGACAATTCAATATTAAAAGTAGATGAATTGGATTCAAGCGTCATTCAATGAATAGCTTTGTATCAAAATTATCGTCAATTATATTCCATCCTCCAATTCCCCATTCATTTTTATTAAAATTTGATTAGAATTCTTTTGGTTTTGGTTTTTTTTCATTACAAATTTATGTTTTAAATATATTTGAAAGAGTTGTCTTTTATGTCACTGGACTTTTACACATTGCAGGTGCAGTCTCAATTCTTATATATTATTCAGGAGAATTTCTTATTTATTTTAATCCTGATTTTAAACGAAAATTTTTGAATGCAGGACATCTGCCATGAATACGATCAGTTTAAAATGAAAGGATTGGTTAATTAGGTAGAGTCTTGAGAGTATAAATAGGAAGTGAAGTATCTCTCTCTTTAAAGAGTTTCTTAGTTTAAAATAATGATTTAATGAGAAGAGGATTTTTTAATTGAATAGGTTATCTAATTCCATATTTAGATGATTGATAATGTAAATATTAAGGAGATTTTTTGAGTAAGATCTCATTTTAGGCTTTTCGAGTTTGATTTAGATATTATGCAATAGTTTCTTTATTTTAATTGCAATCAATTATCAAGTCTTTATCCATTTTTATATAATATTAATGTTTATTTTAATCTTATTTGGTTATAAACAATATAAGGTTTTTACCATAGATGTTCTAGGCAGTACATTATTAGATTGTATATGGACTCAAGCAATTAAAGAAATAACTAAAGTAAATTTGATCTAGGATTTTGAAAATAGTTACTTACAGCCAAAGAAGAATAACATTAGAAAGATTAAAAAACTGCTTAATAAAAAATATCATCAAATGAGAAGAGAATTACAGCAATCAATTAATAATTATAGGAAGAAGGTTTATTGGAGGCACCAACTGGAAAAAAAGTTATAATATTCATGTTTATATCTAGGATGATAAAAAAGGAGCTAAACCACCTCCTTAAAAGAAAGGAAAGGATGCTCCTCCAAGTAATCCTTTAGAAGCAGAAAAATTAGAATTGTAAAAAGATACTGAGAAATAATAAGAGTATGTTACAAAGTATACTGATAAATTGAACAAGATTAAGGTGACATTAGATAAATTTAAAGATTTGAATGAGAAATATCATAATGATTAATTAGTGATTGAATTATGTGATAAAACTGGAGAACGTAAATTTGTGAAGACAAAATTAGATGGAATTGCAAATACATTTTTAAGTGATAAAGGAACTTACATTCTAGCTTATTTATAGGCTCCAGCAACACGTATATCTTATATATATAGAATAATAGCTGATGAGGAAGAATAGTTATTGGCCTTAGAATTTGAGGGTTATTTGGCAAGAACAGTTGATGAGGATATTGGAGCAATTGAAGAACCACTATTATAATTATAACCAAAAAAGGACGATAAGAAAAAGAAAGGAAAGAAATGATTTATTTAAAATTTCATTTGATTATCAAAATCCAAATCTTTTAAGAATCGATTTTCCTTCAGGTTTTGCTTTGGTTTAAGTTTAGATTTCAGTTTTCTACTATGTATTCTCTTCCTTTATAAATAATTTTAATGCTTCATTGTATTTTGATAAACATCTTCTTAAACACAATTCTTCTGGAGCTTCTAGTTGTAGATTCAGACTTAAATTTGTGCAATGCTTTAGACAAGTTGTTTGCATCAATTAATTTTACATTTAATTTAAATAAAAATATTGTCTAAATATATTAAATTGCATGTTAAAAAAATCTCAATAAATCATAATTCATTTCGATAATTATAGTTATTAATTATGTTGATTCATAATTATCTAATTATAATAATATTGATTAAGAACTGAAGTAAAATTAGAAAATCAAACTTTATAGAAGTTATTTCATATTAAGAAAATAATTAAACTCATCTTATAAATTTATTACTTTAAAGTAGAATGAATATAATTGTGGATAAAAGAACCTGCAAATAATTATACTAAAGGATTTAATGCTACATTTAAGTATTTTACCTTTCAAATTTTAGTAAACCTTTATATATATTTTATAATAATAAATGATCTAAAGAATTAATTTACTTTAGTATAATCTTTATTTAGTCAATCATTGAAAAAAAGTAAAGTTTAGTTTGATTTATAAATAAATATGACTATAATACATATTTCAAAGTAATTCAAATTATTTCAATAATGACTATTCATCAAAATTTAATGATAAGTTTCCAAGCATAGTCAAAGTTGGTTTATTTGCATCATCTCTTAATTCTCTAAATGGATCATCTTTTTAAGATATAATTCCTTTATTAGATTTTTAATAAGGTAAATTTTACTAGGCTTGGGATACTTTTGATCCCTACAATTAAGATTTTACAATTTAACTTTAATAGATAGGGTTTTAAGGTTATTAAATAATCTGTTTTTATTTTTTTGATTCTTCCTAAAGAATTTCTTATGGATCACCAAAATGTCCTAATAACATAAATAGAGCTTTAGATTCTGTTTTTAAATTCTATTAAATATTTATTATTCATTATACCTATTAAATTTCCAAATAGAAATGAGCAATAACAGGTTTAATCAATTCATTCAATTCAAAGGATCTAAGATTGATAATAAATTTAATTAAAGATATAATTTAAGATCTAAATTATTATCTTTTGATATTTTCATCTGGGTTTCTATTCAAAATGGATTTTGGATTACTCTTTATATGTTCTTAATAGTTGCCATAATATTCTGATATTGCAATTTTAACTAAATTAAATGTAAATTCTTAAACTGGATTTGATTTAATAAATCTTGTAAGTAATAATTATATTTATTAAAAAGCCAATTAATAAAACATGATAGAACTTAAATATAATTTACTTAGCATATCTAGCATTAAAATAGCCATATTAATATCAATTTTTGGATGAGTGCAAACAGATTTTAATAATTGAAAGTCAACTATGTTAATTTATATTTCATTTTATTCAATTTATAGTTATTTTACCATTGGAATAATTAATATATCAATTGGTATAGTAGAGTATTTCCTAATTAACATTAAGAAATTGGCTACCAAAAACTCTCTTATTTCTTTTTAATCAAAGTTTTCAATAAGAGAAAATACTAATTTCTTATATAACAAAGCTGCATATTTGTCTTTTTAGAGAGCTAAATTATCTAGAATTCTAAATAAACTTTGATAAGTAAATATTCTCATTGCAAAACTAGATTCTCTTGTAGCTTTTCTTGAATTTAACAAATATTATTCCATTTACTTGATAACAAATTATTATGGATAAAATATCCAATAATGTTCAAAATATTTGAGAGCTGTCATTCGCTCCATTGAAGTATGTTAAGGTTCAAATAATTTCACAGCATGAGAAGCAAATACTTCAAAAAGATTCAATTCTTACATTTAATCTCTAATCTAAATTGTTTAGATAATCCCATTAATAAAATCGATGTACTCTTTACCAGATTTCAATATTTTTCTTAATTGAACATCAAAGAAATCGACAACATTATATTAAGAGACTACACTATATATTTTACAAACTTATTCTAAATATTAGTGATGACGTTGTTATGATAAAATCAATACAATTAAACCTCCATGTTCTCTTATTAACCAAGCATATACATCTTCCAATAATTCTTTTTAAGGCAAATTTATCAAAATTCCTTCAATTATGTATAATGTCCAATAACATACATCTGAACTTTATGAAACCAAACCAGCTTTAAGAAGAGATAACAATATATCTATTTTGTAAGTTACAAATTTAATAATATGATTTATGTATTTAGACAATTCCATCAACCAATTTGTGACACTCTTGAAACTTTTGTTGCCTTTAATCAAGATGTTTGATAATTATTTATAATTTTAATTAAGTAAGGCTACTGCTTACTTAGGTTTTAATGTAAAATGTTTGCAAAGAGAAACTATGATGAATTCTAAAAGTGATTATGTTTGATTAAGCGGCTTTTCAGGATCAATTTCATCAATACCTATTTCTTAAGGCTCATTTTATTATGAATCAAATCTAGTTGTTGTACTTACTTATTCTTCTACATAGAATGCCATTTCATAATGTTATTTTAATTCTTTCAAAAATTACATCAACATCTAAGTATCTCCTTTAACAATTGAAACTACATATATGGAAATTATGTACTTTTGATATCATCATCTAGTGTTATGTTAATCTATTGTAAACTCTTACATACATTATTCCAATTGTATAATCGTATTCCATTGCTATTACCTTTTTTGACATCTACATCAATCTTTTAATCAAATTATTTAAGAATCTGACTAACTATTATTCCATTCAAGAATTGTTCTTCCAAAGCTTAATCAACATGAGCAAATAAATTGTTAATAGGTAATTCTTATATAACATTTATTTTGACAAGCCATTGATAAATATCAAGATCAAGTTTCATAATGAAATTTAATAATTTATAATATTTTTATTCTTTCAAATATTAGATTGTAATATTATTGATTTCTATAATATATTTATTACATTTCTATTAATCATACAGAAAATTAATAAATATAACACTTTTTCATTTTAAATATCATCCATGATTGCACTAGTTATTTGAGACTTTATTAATATCATCATTTAAAAATAACAATAATTTTAGATTAACAAACTTAATTTAAACTATCTTTTTATCATTTCTATATATATCTTAATTTTATCATAATATCTAATTTATTTCATATATCTATAATTTTTAAAAATTAAATTTACTTCAAACTTTCTCCCTTAATTATATACTTTTACTATGTTTATATTAAATAACATCTATTTATTAAATAAAGTAATAGAAATAGAAATTGAATGACATAATTGCTTTACTATTTTGTAGGAATTATAGTAGTCTTCTTGATTGTATTTATCTTAGTCAAAAAATACTGCAAGTCTAATAATCCGGAAAACTAGCACTGTATCCCATATAATTAAATAGAATTTCTAGATAATTTTGAATTGGAACCAATTGGTCCAAAGGGTTATCAAACAGAAATTCAAATATAAAACAATAATGAAGCACATTGCAAAATAAATATTATTTCAGATTAGATGAGCAGTAATAGACAGATGTCTTCAATTAATTCCAAAATTTAATAATCAATATAATTGAATACACCTTCTCATTTTAAAGCTGATACATAAAGAAATAAGTTCGTTTAAGATACAATTAATTATTTATATGATAATAGTTGTAGAAAAAGAAATGTAGGAAATAATTTTAAATATTTTTTGGGTGAGTATTATTAATCTTCAGATTTTTTGTAATAGTATAATGTAAAAAAGTTAGTGAGTAAATAACAATTAAAATAAATATGTACAGCATATCGAGCTGTAAGAGGAGATGGAAATTGCTTTTATACTGCATTTGGTTTTTAGTTTTTAGAAATTTTATTATTAAAATATACAAATGATTAATTTTACAAGTTTCTTAATGAAAATCAAATACCTTTTTAAATTAAATTATAAAATGAAAATATTATAGATGAAAGTAATTAACAAGCCTTTCGAAATGAATTTTTTTATAGATTAGAAAGACTTAAATTAATTTAGGATATAAATATTAGAAAGTAGAGATTGTTTGAAGAATTTAGAGCATATGAAAAAGAAAATGAATAAATAGATGGATGTTTATATGGATTGACTACTATATTTTTTAGAAACTTAGCAAATAAGGCTGTTGAATTGAATTAACTTATTAATCATAACTTTGATTCATAAATTTTATTCTAGTGGGAAGTTGAATGCAATGATAATGAAATAGTAATATCATCTTTAGCAAATTTTTTGAAACTGTAATTTAATAAGAAATTTTCTTAGATTTATTCAACTCATATTTTTCACAAATTCCGATTTTATAGTAAATAAATATGGCATGGAAGATGATTAAAAAATCATCTTGCTCATTAAACCAGGACATTATAATATTGGAATTAAAGAAGATTGAAGATTATAATTTATTATAAAATTTCCTATGTAATTGTATTTTTTCTTAATAATAATTCTATTATGGTGTTATATTAATAATAAATAAATTTAGTGATAAATTATTCAAAACTAGTTTTATTTTGATATACTCTTATTATACATAAAGTGAATATCATTCAAAATATTTGAAATCTTCAGTATCTACATCCTCATGATTTTCTTAGGCTATTTCTACTTATTTTTCTATTGGTCTTGATCTGAACATATTAAGTCTACCACTCTTTTTTTTGCTTGGTTACATTAATTTCAACTAATTGATTCTATTTCTTGCAGCTTCTTCTTCACGTTATCTATCAGCATTTTCTTTTCTTTTATCTGCTTTTCCTTTATTATCAATTTCTTGTTTCTAATTACGATTCAAAATGTTTTTACATAATGAAATACTCTTTCAGGTTTGAAAGTCTTGACTTATTTTAAAAGTTTTTCAATCAACTATTCTATTAAGCCTAATATAAATAAAGTAGGCCTAGTTTAAATATCTTAAACTTGTATCATATCTATTTGAAATTATTAATAAACTTCTATTATTTATTATCCCAAATCTTTTTATTCTTTTCCTGATGCTTTTATTATACCTCCTAATTACATATCTTTTAATTCTTATGTCATTAACTAAAATTAATATGTGTGTAATTAATACATCTAATTTCTTTTTTAAGATTTCTTTTTGTTCATGTAATTGTTATATCTTAATATTTTTTTCTTATTTCAATTTTTGAAATTTAGATTTAACTTCTTCAAGATTTTATTCTGTTTCTTGAGCAGTTTAAATTAAGAATAAGTTTCTCTCCTCTAAATCATTGAATATAGATATTAATTATGATGGATGTTTAAAATACATTTCAAATTCATCTTCAAAATCTTCTAATTCTTCCTAACTAAAATTTATCATTTATCATACTATTATATTGTTTGATCAGACTAATTAGATTTTTAGAGTTTACCTTCAAGAATACTATTATCTTTAAGTTTATCAAGTAACAAACTCTTAAGTTTTGCTTTATTATCATGCCATTCTTTTGGTGCCAATTTATCTAAAAATTATTTATGATCAATATAAGCAGTTATTAATTCTTCCATTCTTTATTTTTCACCTCTTATACTAGTCATTTTTATATTAAGTTATTTTATAATAGCCTCTTTTGCTTTTTTATCTTTAATTTCATTTTCTAATTTTAATTCTGCATCTGCTCTTGCTGCTTTATTTGTATCCAAAAACTATTAAAAATTATCAGCATCTTATTAAAGCATTTTCATGCTCTAAAAGAAAACTTCTTATTTTTCCTTTTAACCTTCCTTCATTTTTTTAATTTCATTTTCCATAGTATTATTTGATTAGGAAATCAAAAATAACTATCTTTTATCTTCTATAATTTTAACATTAGAGACTAAAGTAATCCCTCTTTTGTTTTACTCTTCTTTTTCTAATTTACGTTCTTTAATTATATTCAAAGCATCTTTAATTTTTTGTTAATCCTTTTCTTTGAATAGTTTATTATTTTTTGTGTAATTTTCATCATAAGGTGTACTTACTTTCTTTAAATAATAAAAGAACTATATACTTCAAATCTAGTCAATTAGGTTCTACTTGTTGCAGTTTCCTTATTCCAAACTTTTGTATTTGACTTATGAAATGAGAGTTATTTTTTAAACCTATTGTCATTATATAGAAAAATCTCTTCATCAGATGGATATTGGAATGGACTATGACTAGTAGTTCGAACACTGATATCTAATTTTGGTAATAATAATCTTAAACTCATGATAATAATAATTAAAATATCTCATGTTTCATATGTCTTTCTGAAATTTTGGCTAATCTTTTGCATATATTTATAATTTTAGGTTCTTCAAATTAGTTCTATTGAATTGTGGATATTAATTAAACCTAAAAATATTCAACAATTTTTATACATTAAATCTCAAACATTCAGCTTCATATTGGCTTTCCTTTTAGAATGAATCAAAAGATTTAAAAATAAAGTAATACAATTTAATAAGTTTTCGTTATTACCTTTTAATTCTATAAGTCATATAATAATATTTAATAAATGTAAATGGAAGTGTTATATCTTCAAAAAGAGTTCTAACTTTATTTTTTTCATTTAATAACTTTTAAATTTATGAAAAATTAGTTTAAATTTCTTAAACATATTATTTTAATTTTTCATAATAATAAGATTACATTATATCTGCAATAGTTGGTGGTTGACATCCCTCTAATCTAAATAACATTTTTTAATTAAAAACTTTATCATCATTTTAAAGAGAATTAACATAATTAATTGATGCAATTTCTTATTATTAATTATTTTACAAACACAATGGATAAATAAATAGTGGTAATTGATCAGCCTTTCTCGATAGATTAAAAACATAATATTTCTTAAAAGTTATTATCATTCCTTCTGAAAATTATAATATTAAATCAAGAATGCCAGCCAATAGAATCTTTCTTGTTGTTATTCTTTATTACTGATAAAAAAAATCAATTAAGAAGATGAATATATACACAGGTATCAAAAAAAAGAGGAAATTAATAATTCTTTTACTTATTGTAGTTAGTTTCAATGAAACAAGTAAATTATAAAAAAAGAATTATGTAGATGTTTATAATAGTTAATTGCATTTTGGAGGTGAAACTGGTAATTATCTTACGAATTTATATCCATTATACACTACATAACATGTAGTAAAGATATTATTGAGTAACCCTCCTCCCCAAAGTTGATTACAGAGAAGGAATTACAATATTAAGACTATGAAAAAGTAAGCCAAGGCTTTATCAGAGTTTTCTATTTGATTAATAATTATAAAGTACTTGAAAAATAAAACACATGTAATCCTAATATATGAAATCCATTCACTAATATTACTAAACATATAAAAGTTTTGCCTATATAATTTAAATAATATGCGGCAAAGCCAAAAATTAGAATTTAGAGTGTTGTAAAGAGAATAGTCACGAACATTTATGTAAAAGATTCTCTTCCTTCAAATAATTACGTAAATTCTAATCTATTAACACGATTTTAAAAATAAAATTTGACTTAATTGACCAAAGGAGATTCTAATTGTTAAGGAGCCTTATTTGGATTTAAAATTTTGATTGGATTTTCAGGTTTAGTGAAATCTTAAAATTACTATTATTCCATAAAGTAATTCGTCATTCTTTCTTTTCTTCTTTATATATCATATGTTAGTCTATTTTAGTTCATTAATTTAATAATTAAATGAGTCTAGACAAATAATCAAGACAATATGAAGTAATATTAGAGATTGGATGTGCATATACAAAAGTGGGGTTTTCATTAGATACTCAACCTAAAAAGGTGATCAAATTGAATTTTGAGAAACCCCTTTAGAAATCAAGATTATCATATGAATTGACAGTGGAAGAGAAATTGTATTAAATATTTAATGTTGATATGGTATGTAATTTAAAAGGAAGATCAGTAGCTTTGATATATAATTATTATAACAATGAAGAAATGTATAATGTTATAGCATATGTGCTATTTTATAAATTTGAGGTAGCAAAGATAGCATTTTTAATTGGTAATATACTTCCTCTTTACATGACAGGACATTATTCAGGTTTTGTAATTGATTTAGGATATAATGCATCAACTGTTAGTGCTGTTTACGATGGATATTCATTATTACATTAGACAGGTTATATAGGAGAAGGAGGTAAGGATTCAGCCAAAAGAGTTTAGATGTTATTACCAGATTATTCATGGGAGTAATTGGAAGATATTGCAGTTAAATATTCTAAAGTCTTAAATCCAGGAGATGTTGATGAAAAATAGAAGATTAAATTAAGACATGCAGAAATTTCAGAATTTGAATTGGCAAAATGTTATACTGATACATATTTTGGTAATTATAAAGAAGAGGAATCAAATATAGCATATGGATTTTTAAAGATTGTTTCTTAAATAAAAGATAGAGATATTATTACTAAAATGGCATAAAATATTGTAATTACAGGGGGAGCAAGGAAAATACCAAATTTATTATTGAGATTTAAAAATGAATTGCTTTAATTATTAGAATCTGAATTCTCATCTATCAGAAATATTAAGTTTTATATTACTAATCTTATAGCTTAAAATTCGAGTTGGGTTGGAGGTGCTCTCATTGTTTAAATAGGTGGTTATGATAGATTTATTGTAACTAATTCTAAATTTAGAGAGAATGGTAATATGTTCTGCACAAGATCAGATGCATATAATTTTATTTCTATTAAGCCATGAGATCATTGTATGTTATATTATTTATCTATTTTTTATTTGTTTCTCTATAATTAAGTTTTTAATTAGTTATTTTTTGTTAATGTCTGATTAGATTACTAATAAAATTCTTGAATCTTATGGGTATTATCATCTTTTATTCCAAAGTTTTAAAGGAGCTTAGCCACAATTTAAAAGTATTATATATCCTATTGAACAATTAAAACACTCTATAGAGGATCATCAATTAAAATAAATCTCTCCTGAATTATAATAAATTTTAGAAAGTGAAAGAGCCAGAGAGATGGTTTAAAAAAGAGGCATTACTCTTGATAGAACCAAAGAATTCTTTTAAGAAAAAATTAAGGAATATAATGCAATTATTGATTTATAACATTTAAGATCTGGGTAGTCTTATGTAACTCCAAAAAAAGATAATGTTTTCAAAAGACATACAGCAGACTAGGGAGAAATCACAAATTATCATTTTGTCTTAAATTGGCAAAATTTGAATTTGGTATTTGATGAAATAGAAAATTCAAATAAAAGAGGAAAATCATAGCTTCAATCAAGAACACCAGATCAATCTTCAAGTCAAATAAGTAAACCTTAAATATCCATCAAAACTACAAATAAAAAAGGAGGTTTAGTCAATAGATTAGATAAAAAGTTCAATGATTATGATACGAAAATGTCTTAATCAATTGCAACAAATTTACCAGAATCAAGACGATTTTCTATGTTTCTAGAAACTCCACAATAAAAAAGTAAGAAAATTATAGGAAATTAACTAGTTAATAGAAGAAATAGTCTAAATCCATAAGCAGTTAAAAAATATGTGAAATTTCATAACTTTATGAGAACTGTTAATGTTTTAACAAATAAACCTGAAGAAAAGATAGAGTCTGAAAATAGATAAGTTGAATTTTAATTCATATATTTAGGATTTGATAAAAACATATATCAATGACGCATTTAATAAAGAAAGATAACCTACAGATGTTTCTTAAAGAGAAAGAGCAAAGTCTTAATAAGAAAATAGAAAAAGGAATAAATAGATGTTAGAATAATTCAATTAATTGAATCAAACTTGTAGTATTTAACATCAAACATTTGATATTATGAATAATGATATACCAATTTATGATGATATTTGTAATATTATATGATAATTAGAGTTTAAAAGTGTTGATCACAATTAGATTAAATAGAATTAAGAAAGAAGGAATAGGATAGTTTAATCAGTAAATTCAAGAATGCAACCAAAATATATACATTTAGGTGGAAGTAGATATGCTGTAAAAAATAATTTTTCAAATTAATAAAATTATTAATAAACAATCAATACCTTATTAGTGAATTAAATTAAAGAAGAATTTAAGAAATTAAAATCTTTTGATGATGGAATTGATTTAGAAGTTTTGGAAGGACCTCCTAAAAAAATTGATTATCATTCTTCTAATCTGAATTAAGATTACAATGATGTAAAAGTATCAAAAATTGTATAGAAAATGAAAAGATGACATGATTGTATCTTTATTTTTATACTGATGATAAGAGATATTTATATTTTGAATTAATTTTATATTTTTAATGAAAAAATCCAAAGGCAGCACATCTGTTGATTGTCTATATATGGAATCCATGTTAAACAAATAGATCAGATCAAATATACGTATGATACAAAACAAGATTTTAAGTCCAATGCTCTTGACTCCAAAACCATAATCATAAAATTAATAGAGAAATATTGCAAGTAGATTACATAGTTAGTGTAAGAAGATACAAAAGATTAGTAGCAAATGATTATCCAGTTTTAAGACAACAAGATTTTAATGAGTTAATTATATTAACCTATGGTTATCCATTCTCATAGAGTTCTTTAGAATAATAAAAACTGTACTTTTGAGAGTCCTAAGTTTAAAAGAAATTGTTTTCATTTAGATAATGGATAAGTTACCTTAAAACATTCCCATTATTTAAAAAAAGGAGGATAATATATTTAAACATCTTAGTAATAATAGGAAACTAAACCATGGCATCCATTCATTCGTATGAGAAGGAAAAAGTTTATTCAAAATTTACTTGAATAAAAATTAACACAAGAATCATAACCAATCTAAGGTAGTACTTGTTTTTAGCCTATCGCTGATTTAAGCGGATGGTAAACATAGGAAGAGCCTTAAATTGAATGATTGTAATTAAAATTTATTAATTTATCAAATTCTGTAAATCATAATCTATATCTTGAATGTTATTAAGTTAAGGGTCTAATCAAAACATTAGGTTGAGATTCAAATTTACCAGATATAATTCTTTTTGATTAATTCACTTTTTTCACTTCTTATAAGTACAATTATTTATATTCATCTCTTTCTTTGATTAAAGTGTTTAAATCATTATTTGATTGAAGCATCTCTAATTCATTAACTCTTTTCTACAATTCTTTCTCTCTTGCTAAAACTTAGACTAATTCATCTCTTATCATACTAGCAAACTATCTAAGTGTAGGTTCTTGCATTTCTGTAAGATTCATTTTGATATCATTATGGNGAAGGACCTCCTAAAAAAATTGATTATCATTCTTCTAATCTGAATTAAGATTACAATGATGTAAAAGTATCAAAAATTGTATAGAAAATGAAAAGATGACATGATTGTATCTTTATTTTTATACTGATGATAAGAGATATTTATATTTTGAATTAATTTTATATTTTTAATGAAAAAATCCAAAGGCAGCACATCTGTTGATTGTCTATATATGGAATCCATGTTAAACAAATAGATCAGATCAAATATACGTATGATACAAAACAAGATTTTAAGTCCAATGCTCTTGACTCCAAAACCATAATCATAAAATTAATAGAGAAATATTGCAAGTAGATTACATAGTTAGTGTAAGAAGATACAAAAGATTAGTAGCAAATGATTATCCAGTTTTAAGACAACAAGATTTTAATGAGTTAATTATATTAACCTATGGTTATCCATTCTCATAGAGTTCTTTAGAATAATAAAAACTGTACTTTTGAGAGTCCTAAGTTTAAAAGAAATTGTTTTCATTTAGATAATGGATAAGTTACCTTAAAACATTCCCATTATTTAAAAAAAGGAGGATAATATATTTAAACATCTTAGTAATAATAGGAAACTAAACCATGGCATCCATTCATTCGTATGAGAAGGAAAAAGTTTATTCAAAATTTACTTGAATAAAAATTAACACAAGAATCATAACCAATCTAAGGTAGTACTTGTTTTTAGCCTATCGCTGATTTAAGCGGATGGTAAACATAGGAAGAGCCTTAAATTGAATGATTGTAATTAAAATTTATTAATTTATCAAATTCTGTAAATCATAATCTATATCTTGAATGTTATTAAGTTAAGGGTCTAATCAAAACATTAGGTTGAGATTCAAATTTACCAGATATAATTCTTTTTGATTAATTCACTTTTTTCACTTCTTATAAGTACAATTATTTATATTCATCTCTTTCTTTGATTAAAGTGTTTAAATCATTATTTGATTGAAGCATCTCTAATTCATTAACTCTTTTCTACAATTCTTTCTCTCTTGCTAAAACTTAGACTAATTCATCTCTTATCATACTAGCAAACTATCTAAGTGTAGGTTCTTGCATTTCTGTAAGATTCATTTTGATATCATTATGGAGTAGAAATTATGACATTTACAAAGGTTTCAAAAGGACCTTTTCTTTGATTCCATCTTATTTAGTATTCTTTAAACTTCTTTAATCAAGATATTTAAATAGACTATAAAGTTAATAAATAAATATACTTTTTAAATTTGTTTCTAGTTGGAATATTTGGTTTATCCATTGCTGGAATATTAAATGATCTTATTCCAGAACTATATGCTCCATTCTCTATTTTCTCTATAACTCTAAATGTTTTTGTAACAATCTCATACAATTCAAATAACTCTTACTTCATATCTCTTATTTACATTCTATAAAAATAATGTTTAAATGATTACTTCTTTTTTTCTTAATATTTTTTAAATTAATGAATAAAGTGATCTATTTCTTCATTTTTTTTTTGTAAATATTTTTCATATTAATCTGTACTATCTTATAAAAACTTTGCATATTCTGCCTTTAAATTTTCCATTTATTATTTATACCTAATTAAGAATAATTATAATTCTTACTCTTTTTCTAATTCAAGTTTTGCTAATCTTTTAATATCTTCATGTTTTTATACTTCTTAAGTCTTGGCTTAAATTGATTATGGTAAATTTATAATAACATTGACCTTCTTCTCAATCACTTCTTAATGTTCCTTTAATTATTTTTTCACTGTTTCTAAAATCTTATCATTTTTTTCTTATTCAATTTATTCTAATTATTATTTCTTTTCTGCTTTCTCTTCTTTCAACTTTTTGATATCTTCATTTAATTCAATAATCCTGCATTACTATCTTTCTAATTTAATATTCTCATCTTTTTTTAATTATTCTTTCTCCTTCTACAATTTATCAATCATTTAATCTGCCTCTTTTACATAATTCTAAAGAGTTTCTACTTTCTACATAGCATCCTTCTAAATTTTGAATTTCTATAATTCTTAAGCACTTGATTTAGCAAAGAGTTTCTCTAAATCTACATCAATTCCTAATAATGTTTAAATTTCTGATATTTTTTATTTATGTTCCTTCTACATATAATCTATCTTCGATTTTAATTCAGTATTTTCATCTTACAATTTCTTAATCAATTTATCTTAACCAGGAAAAGGACCAGGCTAATTAGGATTATCATCAATAGGCTAAGCTGCTGTCACCCCTTTAGTCCTTTCTGCATATTATAAAGCAGACAAACATTCTTCAAAATTATTTTCATTTGGATTTATATGTACCATTAATGCTACTTAACTTTAACTATTGAGACAATTTTATAAGATCCTCGTCAACTTAGAGTCTCTGTATGGAATATTTTTAGAATTCATTTGAGAAATAGCAGTCAAACATTTTGATAAGGCAGTCAAACTTTAATTAATTAAAATTGCCTCCTAGAACTATCCTTCTTATGTTAAACTCTTTGCTATTCTTTCTGATCCTGCCAAATCAACAAATTAAATGAATGCATTCATAAATGGTAAATTCTCATTTTCCTTATCCTTTTAAACCAAATTCAAAGTTATAATTGTGTGACACTTCTATCCAAATTATTTACTTTACTATTCTAATTTCTCTCTTAATTAAAAACCCATTTATATCATATCAGTCAATTCTTAAGCAGATCTTATTGGTACTGATGTAAGATCTTTAATCATTATTTATCCATTTGTATTTTCATATATGGTGAGATTCTCATTCTCATAATTCTAAATTATTTGATTTGCATTCCCAGATTAACGGGATTAATATGCCTTACCCAAATCTCTCACTTAATCCAAAAATAATTCAGCCATACTAACAGTTATTACGAATTCTCGAATTTCTTCAAATTCTTATGATTTAGAAAGAAGATATTCCATTGCTCTTGTTATAATACCCTTTTTGTCAGGTTTATTTTCTTCACCTTCCTATCCAAATAATGTGTAACTCTTCCCACTTCCAGTTTATCCATAACTCAAAACACAAGAATTATGACCTTCAATTAATTTCTGTAACATAGGCTCAATAACTTTAAAGGCATGTTCCTAAGTAGTACATACAGAAGAAAATGAAACAATCTTGCTTTCAGCATTTTTATTAGTTGGATCCTAAAATAAAATATTTTCTCTACTCTTATTGAAATGCTTTCATTAGTGAAATCAACCATCTTCTATTAGTAATCAATTGGTCTAACCCTGGCAAATATTTTATAATTTTGATTAGCATTTGTAATTCGGTTTTGCATTTTTTATAATTATTTATTTTAATAAAGTTCAAGTATCATTTGGATGAATTAAATATGCTCATCTCATTTAACTAAAATCAATTAGATATACATCAATATTTACTACGCAAAATTCTTGATTTCTTGCCTTAAAAAACAATACATCATTTAAGTAAATACTATCAAATTAAAACTATATGATTTACATATATCACTTTGATGTAATAGATAATACATCACAATGACTTTATAATGATATAGATCTAAAAATATGATTTCGAAAATAATAATCTACTTTATTAATATAAACTAATACTATATTTATTATATCAGACTCTTTCAAAGAGACATCCCATTTTTAAGTTAATTCTTCCTATTCTTTTATTTTTGATATTGCTTTACATGGTTCAAACTGGAAAACGATATTTCAAAGCAATTTATTATCTCACAACCAAAGAGTATGTTTGGTTTTCTTAAGGGCTCTAGAATTTCTATTCATTTGAAGGACTGCTTCATCAAAAAATTAAAGGAACTCTTTTGATGAAGCCCATAAAAATCTCTTAGTTAATAATGTTTATAACTTATTATAAACATATATATTAATTTCGTTTAGTGTCAATATATAATTTTGATCTACATAATAGAACATTATTTAAATCGTATTATTACTTGAATAATCTTTTAGATTAAATGAGTTTTATAGAGTTTCTTATTAAATCTGTCTGAAATTATATATTTTAATTTGGAATAAAAGACAAGATGTCATTGATTTTGGTTTTCTATATTCTAGAAAAAATATTCAAAGTAAGTCTTATCTAAAATATGATCATAAAAACTAGAGACTAGATTAACACAAGATTAATATTATTTTCCTCCAGAATAAACATAATAACAATTTAAAAAACTTAAATATTTGCGAATAAAATAAAGGCAATAATTTATATAATTAATAAATTAGTAAAGATAATTATCATTTTCAGAGTTGTCTATAATAAATTATAATTTTTAAAGTTATTTCTGAATTAATGTAATCGAACTCGATAATAAAAAAGAAAGAAAAACTAAAATGACTTCAGTTACTCAAAATTAGAATATGCATTTTTAATTTTATCATTTTCTTCTCATTTAATGTTACAACTCACAGACTATAAAATTTATTTTTATTGTAATTCCTTAAAATAATTTATGATATTTGTTTCTGTGGCATATATATTAATATCGTTTTTATAATTAGTTCAGTTTTATAAGCATCAAAATAAAACAGCTTAGTATAATGACTTCTTTTGATTTATTGAGTATGTATTTCTATAAATAGTAAAGTTATGCAGTTTTAATCTGCTTTTGAGTTGTCTAAAGTGAATATTTTTATTAAATAATTTTCCAAAATTAACTTACCTGTCAATCTCTACATAAAGATGAATACAAATGATAAAATTAAAGGATCTGAACAATTAAATATTAATAGTATTGAGATCTCGGAAGAACCTTAGACTGTAATTTGGAATAGCTAATGTAATAATGTAATTTAGATATTTGTGGATAAATCCTTTGGAAATTAGATGTCATATTAGACTTTTTAAAAATACAAGAGTGATTTGGCAAAAAAGATCTTATAGAAGTGAATCTGATTCATGAATATTATCTTCTTTAAACACAATTTTTTATATAAAGTAACCTATTGTATTATCTGTACTCTACGATTGAATAAGAATTGGTCTGATGTCCACTGATTCGAATTTTAAATTATATGTTGTTTTAGTTAATAAAACGACTTTATGGATTAAAAAATATTTGCTGGATTCAAAATTGGAAAAATGAGATATTATATGAAATATTGATTTATATTATAATTTAAATTATTAACTGAAGTCAGATTTTGAAAGTATATTATAATTGCTATAACACTTTACATCACCATTTTTTATTTATCAATTGTTTATCTATTTTTAGACCAACAAAAATATTAGGCTTCAAATTTTGTAATAATGGTTAAGTTACCTTTGACAATAGAGAAAGAATTAGAAAATTACAAAAAGTAGGCTATTGTTTATTTGACATTACATGTTCTAAGTTATTAATTATTTCACATTTTAGGTGAGTTAGAAAGTGAAAGTATTGCAGCTATTCTGAAGTATCAATTATCATCATCTGATTCGTTCTAAATAATAACAGAAGGATTTTATAAAAATCGATTTTACTTCATTTTCAAAATAATTATGTAAAAGTTCTAATTGCGAACTTTGACATGCGACACAAATACATCAATACTATTCTTTCATTTATATTATTGCTTTCTATCAAATTAAATTTATAAGAACAACTAAATATTTTCTTAAGGCTTAATAACACAATTTACAATTCATATCAACTATCATTTATCAAAAACATTATAAAGTAAATAAGAATTTTGATAGGACCGTTAATGCATTCCTTCTCTACTGATAGATATAAATAATAGAAAGATAGTAAAAATTAGATTAATCATAACAAATATTAAGTGTGATTAATTCTACTATTTCAACTTTTTTGATTTAATATATTTAACTTGGCTATTATAATATAAAATAGTGAATTGTTAGATAATAAAAATAAATTAATATTTAATGGATAGATTATGATATCCTTATTAGAATTTATTCAAAATATATATGGATGAAGATATATACATAGTATTATATTTAAGTTATCTATGGTTCATAAATGAATTTATTTATATCATTTGAATTTGCAAACACTAAGTTTATAAGGATATAATAATATCATTTATATGTAAACTTTGAGTTTTGATGATATAGATTAAATTGAGTATATTGATTTTATGAATACATATTTAAGTTATAATTGTTAACATAGATATTTTTGATTAATTTAAATATGCTCATATCTGGAATGCAATTGAGGCATTCGCTGACTCCTCGTTTCTTTGCAGGAGTATTCAACAAGCGTAAGCCAACAAAGAAGGATTTAGACCATTATGATATAGTGGTAATTGGTTGCAATTTAGGAGGAGTTTTGAGTAGACAACTTGATAAGGTAGATTTGTAATGTTATATCGGGATAGGTTTCTCATGGAAAATATAAGATTATGGTTGTACTTGATTAGAATATCAATCAAATTACTCCAATTAGATAGATTTATGAATAATAGAAGACAGCCAAGACAGATTTCTTACTTAATGCCAAATTATCACTTAACATGTACACTGCTCATTCAGATCAAGTTGGATGTTAAACAATATTACCTGAAGAGAATGCCATTGTTTTGCGTAATGGTCGTAGAATTGGCTATAATTAATTGGTTGTTGCTATGGGTATTATCCTAAATATATTCCAATAGGTCAGCAAGTCAATTACAATGCTATCAAAGGATTTGAAGAAGCTTGGTAAGATTTCGATACACCAGTTTTCACTAACCTTGATCATCCAAGTTGGAGATCCTCTAATCATAAATATACTAGATGGCATTACAATTTCAATCATGGTGAAGCATATTTTTGTATTCCTCAATTTCCATTCAGTGGTGAAGTTGAATCTTATAACTTTTTATTAAGTCAAAGAATTTGGGAATGGTAAACAGCAAATGGACGTCAATCTCCAATCAAAAAATTAACTATCATCTAACCCAATGAACGATTTGTTCAATATAATGATGCTGGAGATTCATTCTTCAAAGAAGAATTAAAACGCAGAAATATCAATGTTGAATATGGACTCAAATTGGTTGAAGTAAATAAACAATACAATACTGCTACTTTCGAGGATGTCAAGACTGGAAATAAGTAAACAAGAAATTTCAATCATCTCTATGCTGTTGCTCCAACAAAAGCTCATGAACCACTTGTCAAGGCTGGATTAACAACATCAAAAGGATTATTGGATGTTAACATTAAAACATTGTAACATAATAAATACAAGAATATTTTTGGACTTGGTGATGTTAATGATCTTCCAACAACAAATTGTTTCTGGGCTGGATTCCATTAACTTCATGTTGTTAGAAATAATATTGAAAGAAATATTGCTGGAAAATCACTTAATGCTGAATATGATGGATATAGCAAAGTTCCAATCATTTTAGGTTAAAATACACTCACATTCTTATGTCACAAATACAATAATGAAAATGCATGGCATAACCTCTACTTCTCTAATGGAGGATTCTTGGCTGCTTTGAGGTAATTTTTTCTAATTTATTCAAGATATTATAATTGGTGCAAGAATTTCAAGAAGGCCTTTATTGATATCTATTTAGAAAAGAATTGGGGACCTCCCTATTATAAAATTAAGAAGAGTTTCAAATTGCCTGAAGGAGAAAAGGATGATCATGGATTTTTATCCAAATTGTTACCAGGCAAGAAGGAAAGTCATCATTGATATAAATAAATAATATAAAAAATATAATAATGATTAAATTATTTGCATAGAAAGTCATCCAATTTTAACAATAATCTCTCTATTAATTCAATAGATTTGCAGACAAATTATAAAAGAAACAACAAGACAATTAAAAATAAGAATTCAAAAAAGAATTGGAATTCTTAGCTAGCAAAGTATATTCACAATTGCACATAGCCACAATTTACACTTATTGATTTTAGACAAAGAGCACTCGATGGATTACACAAATTAAAAAAGGGATTCAAGTATTAAATCTCTTCTGGTAATGAAGAGACTGAATAACAATTAACACTATAAAGATAAGTCTTAAATGCCATGTTTGATGAAGAATTGTTGAATCCAGATGATTTGACTGGAGATGTATATATGGTATACTAATAATAAGTAAAAAAAAGAAATAGCTATGGTTGCATAAGTGGAAGTACAATAAGTCAATTTTGTATTGAGTCAATATGGTTAAATAAGGAATATGCATTCATGGGTAAGAGATATGAAAGAGAGAGGAGAACCTATGCCTGATAATCAAGAAGACATGATGTATAGATATAAGAGAGATAAACCAATAAAGAAATCATTTATTAAATTTGAAATGAAGAGATAAAATTTCTCTATGAAATAAAGGTTATAAAAATTGAAATGGGGTCCTCGTAAAGAAGTGTGATATTTTATATATATATATGTGCAATTATAAATATTTAAATATTTATGATTATCATTATTATAATTGATCATAATGTGAAAACTAACATGATAAAACTAGCCACTAATAGTTGAGCATATATAATAGTGTCATTTTTGTAGTTCAAGTCAGTAGTTACATTAGTTGTTTATCCATAAGCATACTATAAAAAATATATATAATAAATACTCCAGCATAAGGTTAGACTGATTAGAAGCAACGATTTTAGATCATATGGAATCCATATTTGCAAATAGAACATCCAGAAGATGAATAAGGTTTATCAGTTGCGATTGTTGAATTCAATTTTACAGCACAATTTGCTTAATTAAGAGGAACACAACCTCCTTATTAGAAGACATATCCATCAATACAAGTTAAACAAACTTATCCAGGTGATGCACATGTTGCACAACCAAATTAACAAGCAACACAAACTGCTTAGGCAGTCTTAATACCAGAATAAGGGAAATAACCATCCATACAAGCTTTGCAAGACTAAAAATTAAATTAAAAATTACTGTTGAATTATCACATTATGCACAATTAGTTTAACATGGTTAACAGGCTGCTCCTTATAAGTAATAACCAATATTGCATTTAGTACAATTAGTATTGGAAGAACATTCTAAACAACCACCACTTGCAGAACATGTTGCACAAGTTGCAGTAGAAGCTGCACTTGCTGCTTATAAGAAATATTTTTATGAGCATCCAGAACATGTAATTTCAGTAGAAGATGATCCATTACATTTATTACATTATGCAGAGAGTTATACTTTTGCTCCAGCTTAAGGAGGACAAGATAAACAAGACCCACCTTCATATGAATTGAAATTTTTAACACATGTGGCACAAACATTATTTGTATTAGTAGATGTGTTAGTCAAAGTCAAACATGCCTGTATTTGTACAGCAGCTATACATGTTGGAGTAGAAATATTATTTGTAGTAATATTGACTAAAAAGTATCCATCTACACATTAAGTAACTTAAACTGTTGAATATGAAGGAGTATCATTTGGACCTCCACATCTTAACCATCCAGTTGATTATGGATATGAATTACAAGCTGAACAACTTACTACACCATTACTATCCTTTATTCCATAATAAAATTCTTAGCATTTTGTACATGAAACAGTAGTACTATTAATTGTACATGATGCACATCCAGTACCACATGGAGTACAAGTTTTTGGAGTTTAAGTATTTAAAACATATGTACTAATACAAGATGTACAATTTTAATTATTATCCATTTAAGTGCAGCCATCAGGTAATTTTTAACAAGTTGTTGAACCTATCAATACATATCCACTTGCACATGCTGAACATGATGTTCCATTTGAACATTTTATACAAGTAAGACTTGGTAAACATGATGCACAAGTCTAAAATTAAATATTTTTTTTATTTTTACTGTTACTCCATTAATTGTACTAAGATAATAACCATCTAAACATGAAGAACAATTTGAACCATTAGTGCAACTTGTACAATAATCTAAACATCTTTAACATGTTCCAGATCCATCTGTTGTTGATCCTGTTGTCAATCCACTGAATGACCAGAAGTATCCACCAACACATTATGTGCAAGTGTTTCTATATAATAATATTTAATTAATACAATGATGGACAATTTTAACATCCTGCAATACCACATGGACTGCAAAAACCATCGAAATAATTGTAGTATTAGTCTGATGAGCTTGATACTGAGGGAATATAATCCCAATTTAAGAAATATCCAGCTTTACATTGAGAACACACATATCGAGTACTACTATACACTGAACAGGCTTAATTCTCAACACATACTCCAGCAATCAAACTGAAACCTGAGTCACATTTACCACACACATAGGCATTTGCTTCTGTGTTTAATGAGTAACTCAAACATCCATTTGGCATATTCACACATATTCTAAATTTATATTAAAATTCTCTACCCATTTAGCTATGTCCATCCTGGACTACAAGTTAAAGACCCAGTTGAGTAATAATCTGTACACTGATAATAACCTCCCTCTATTGGTTGACATGGTTAGCATGATTGTCCAGCCCAATAGTAACCTTTTATTTAATATAGAATAATACCATTCATGCAATAGTATGCTTGACGAGTGGATTAACCAACTTTCAAAGCACCAGTAGCTAAACAACTTAAATATGTGCAATCTAGAGGTGGTGATTATTATCCCAAAACTCCAATTAGTAGAATTGAGGCGATGAGTACTTTATTCATTATTATTAAAAAAATTATTAATCAAGATATATTTTATCTATTCCCTTAAAACTACAATATTTCCATCCCCCTCTTCTTGTGTTCATAATTCTAAATTATATTGATACAAGTTTCCTTTAATTATCCACATTTCCCCCTTTTCTTTCCAAATATTCTTTTCAAAATAATACTTACTTTCTTTTAAAACTTTCTATTCAATTCCTTTAGCATATGTTTTAGTTTACCAAATACTTAAGAATATTTGTTATTGATTGATTACTTCTAAAATCTTATATAAATTTATTTTTCTTCCATATAACTTTGAATAACTGATTCTTCTCAAAGATAACTATCTATTATTAAAATGTTTCTCCATTCAAAACTCCTAGAAATCATATTTTTCAATTTATATAGAATTAATATAATGAATATCATGAACCTAAGTATAAATTATAAAGATCATATGAATTTGTTCTCAAAGTTTGGATTCAATTTTGTTTAAGAATTTGTTCTATAGAATTGAATGCATTAGCATAGAATAAAAATCATACACAGAACTGAGATATATAAATTATCATTTTTGTATCAATAAAGAATTTTAAATAAATTTGATTTATTTTAAGTATATATACATTATTTTGCTTTATAATTAATGTTCCTCATTTAAAAGTCTAGTATTTCTATATTTAAGTAATTTACTATTTTTCAATTGAGATGAAATATTTATTTATATTGTTTTCGATAACTCGATAATTATATTAGAAAGATAAAATTATCATATGATATATAAAAAATTATACTGATTTCTTAAATCTCTTAAATAAAAATAAACTTAATAATATGAGTAAAATAAATAATATAAAATCATAATATTAGAAGAATAGAGAAGATTTGTAAAAAGTGATTAAAAACTAAATTTAGAAAAATTATATTTTATAATTTTAATTGATACACTATAAATCTCAAATCGTGACTATCAAAATTAGTATGCCAAGCATGAAACCATATTTGCTTGGAGGTTGAATAGGTGTTTCTCCAATTGGAATAGGAGTATCTGGATTGGTAGGATTTGGATTATCAGGATTAGTTGGATTAGTTGGATTGGTTGGAGATACTGCTTTTAAGCCACAAACAAACTAAAAAAGATAATACTAATTTAATTACATTATTGTAAGGTGAAACACATTCTTGGCAAACCTTTTATTAATCTAAGAAAAATCCTGCTAGGCATACAGTACAACCAGTGGAATCAGAAGTGTAACAATTGGCTAAACTATAGGTTTATGAATCATTTTGAATTTTCAAAGTTAAATCGATACAACCTCCATTTTAAAGAACGAAACCAGTATTACAAGTTAAACAAATATTGCCATTGGGTCCAGTACAAGTTCCACAATTGTTTTAACAAGGATAACAAGGTTTAAACACATAGGATTTAGTATTAAATGTGATGGAGGATTGAACTAAATAATATCCATCATTACAAGTGGTACAATTCTAAATAATAAGATATATATAGTTACATATTTTGAATCACAAGTTTTACAATCATAAGGACATCCCTAACAATTTCCATTGATATCAATATAATTTCCATTAGCACAAGTACTACATGAAAAAGTATATGGAACAGTAGAACTAGTGATTGCACAATTCTAGCATCCACTGGGACATTATTAACATGAATTTGTATTAGTATTTAAAACATAACCATTTACACATGATTAACATATTAATCCAGTTGAATCTTGATTTTAAGTACAAGTCAAACAGTTAATAATCTTGGTATTACATTAATCACAATTATTTCCATATAAGGTATATCCAGGAAGGCATTATTAACAAGATTGACTATTACTATTAGTAATAGTATAGCAATTTGAACTACCAACTTAATAACATGCATTTCCAAATAAAAAGTAGTTATCTGCACATTAAATAATGGTTAATTGAGTTTAATTTTCTAAAATACCCTAACATCTTAAAGCATTATTCAAAGATTATGAACATAACTAACAAGTGATAGGAGCTCCATCATATGCTTAAACTTTATAATATCCATCTGCACATTCCAAACAAGTTGGATTTGAAGTTCCAGGTTAAGTGTTACATGAATTACAATTCAAACATTATGTACATGTAGTTGTACTTGTTAAAGCATATTATGGACTACATGCTTGACATTAGGTATTATCAGAATTACACTAAATACATCCTCCATAAGAACAAGTAGAATTAACTGTAGGCATTTCACATGCTAAAGTATTTTGATTGTATGTAAAAGGTGAAGAACATATGCAATCACCATTAGTTGAGTTAGGATCTACTGTGAAATTAGTATTGCAGGCAGTACAAACAGTTGAGCTTGAACAAGTTAAACAATTCTTTGGACAAGCAACACATTAACCAGAAGCAGTTGTTTAAGCATTTGTATAAGTCTTAAAGGAATATGAATTTGTTGTTAGTGTTGATTAATACCAAAAGTATCCAGGTAAACATTAAGTACAAGTATATTATGATGGACATAAGGCACAACCTGTATTACATTTACTACAAAATGGATTGAAATTTTGATAATAATAAGTATTAGTTGTCAATGAACTCTTAGAAGTTTGTAATATGAAATCCCAATTAAAGTAATATCCATTTGTACATTAAGTACATGCTCCGTTATTCTAATCAATAGTTAAACATCCATTTATAGAAATACATATGTTACCAATTAAAGTATATCCTGAATTACATTTAGTGCATGCCAAAGAAACTGTTTTATCAGAATATTACATTTCAGTACATCCTGGTGGTATTTATGCACATTATTAAATATTTTTGATTGTGATTAAGTAATATTAAGGATTACATTATATTTAAGTGCAAGTTGAAAAGTTATTACAGGATGAACAAATTCCATTAATGACTGTTGGACATGGCATACAACTTTATCCAGTCCAAAATGATCCAATTTTACATTATGCAGTTGTTTGTCTTGTGGAACTTAAAGGAGCAGCTGTTTTGAAATAATTAGAATTTTTGACTGAAGATACAGATCCATAGGTAGCACTTTAAACTTAATTGTCAGATGGATTAGTTCTGCAAACAAACTAATTTAATAATAATAAATAATATATACTGCTGCTTATGGATAGATACATTAGACACAAGAATTATCTACAACTTATGATTAACCTGATTATGATAACCATCCATTAATTGGATAGAAACCATATGCACATACATAACAACCATTAGTTTGATTTTATTAATTATCTAAACAATTTCCTTAATCTTTAACACAACCACCATTTTATAAATAGAATCCACTTATACAACCAGAACAAACATTTCCTGGAGAAATACATTAACTACAACCATATTGACATGCTAAACATGATCCATTAGATTCATAATATCCATTAATACAAGTAGAACAAGTATTTTCTGTTGAACAATTTAAACAAGTATTTTTATTATTATTGTCTGTAGTACAAGCAACACATGCACTTGAACTCTTATAATATCCAGTATCACATTATTAACAATTATCAACACCTGAACCACTGCATTTAACACAATTTGCTATACATAATTAACAAGTTTAATTGGAATCACTGTAATAATAATTATTGCATAAACTACAAATAGGTTTATTATTTTAATCTAATGAACAACTATTATCAGCACAATTAGCACATCTATAACAAATTTAATTACTTTATAAATAAGTTGGCCAACAATCTTAACAGAATTATGAATTAATTTAACTATTATCATTAGGTTAAAATAGTCTTGAACATGTATTAGATGTTTAGGCTTAATAACATTAATTATTGACTAAGAAGTAATTGTTTATACATTAAGTTGGTGTTATTTTCTTTACTTTAGTGTCATATGTGCATCTTAAAGCAAAGTTACTTCCTGTATTACATGAATTACACTATTAATTTTCATTCAAATAATAAGTATCTTAACAAACTCCACAAATAGTCTAAAATGAAGCATTTTATTATGTATTTTTAGTACATCCACTAGCACAATTTGATGGACATAGTGCACATGTTGTATTAGATAATAAAGTATATCCTGATACACAATTAGAACACAAATCATTTGTACATTCTGAACATTTATCTGAATAACCTGTGCATTTAATACAATTAGAATTTTAGAGTTTATAATCAGCTACACAAGTTAGACAAACTGAACCACTTGAACATGTAGCACATTCAGTAGGACATTTAGTACATGTTTTGTTTGAATCTAAATACCATTTGGTTGTGCAAACAATACATTAAGTATCATTTGTACAAACATTACAACCTGCTACACATGATGAACATAATTGATTTTTTAAATAGTATGTAAGATCACAAGCTGTGCATTTTGTATTACTTAGACATGATAAACAACCATTAATATCAGCAGAGCATTATTTACATTCATTATTTGATAAGTAATATCCAGAAATACAAGATAAACAAGTAGATTGATTAGTACATGCTGCACAACCTGATGGACATGTACTACATCCATTTGAAGATAAATAATATCCTATTATGCATAATGAACATTCAGATACAGAGTTAACACAAGAAGTACAATTAACATCATTGCATTTATTACATGAATCATTACTTAATTAATAGCCTACAAGACATGATGAACATGTACTTTAACTTGTGCATGAAGTACAATTACTCTTACATTTACTGCATGCACCATTATCTAAATAATATCCTGTTAAACATTTAGTACAAGCTGAAGAAGTAGTTGAACATGTTAAACAATTGGTATCTTGACATTTACTGCAAGTATTCACATCCAAAAATAGACCAACTGTACAAGCAGTACAAGAATAATTACTTTATGTCATCGAACAAGTTCTACAAGCATCAACAGAGGTTGAACATGGGAGACATAAATTTCCACTCAAATAAAATCCTGGTGTACAAGTTTTACATGTTGAACCATCATCACATGTTGCACAATTAATTATTGAGGAAAAACACAATTGACATGAACTACCATTTAAATAATAACCAGTAAGACAACTTTTACAGTTGTTTGCAGATGTTTCACAAGTAGCACAAGGTGATTAACACATATCACATGTTTTATTTACTTTTAAGTACATATTTGTAAGACATGTGAGACATGTAGTATCAGTCACTGAACATGTTAAACAATTTGAATTACATTTTTCACATGCATTATTTTTAACATATTGACCAGAATCACAAGCAGTACAATTTGATAAACTTGTACATATAGTACAAGGGTATAAACATTATTAACATTATGATCCATCATAATAATATCCTGCTAAACAGGCTGTACAAGTAGATGCATTAGAACACTTTGCACAAGGATCAGGACATTAAACACAACTAGTTGATTAAATATAGTATCCATCAACACAGGATGAACAACTATTTGCTGGATTATTACAATTATAACAAGGATATTAACAAGCAGTGCATGTTGTTCCATCTTAAAAGTAAGCATTAGGACAACTTTTACAATTATCTGCTGTAGTTATACATGTTAGACAAGGATTATTACATTATTGACAAGTGTTATTACCATCTAAATAATATCCATTAGTGCAACTTTTACATTTACCTGAACTATCAACACATGTAACACAATTAGTAGAACAAGCTGTACATGCTTAATTGCCATCTAAAAAGAATCCATCTCCACAAGTCTTGCAAATAGTATTTGTTGAACAAGTTAAACATGGAAGTGTACATGTAGTACATGTATTTCCATTTAGATAGAATCCATCATCACAGGATATACAACTATTAGTTCCAGAACCATTACATGTGGCACAAGGATTAGAACAAATAGTACAAGTATTACCATCTTTATAATAGCCATCAACACATTTATCACATTCAGTAGATGAAGTTAAACATGTTAGACAAGGAGTTTAACATTAATAACATTTATGTTCACTAGTCTTTAGGGAGTATCCAACAGCACAAGTTGTACATGTATTTTGATCATCGCATATAGTACATGGAGATGGACAATATAAACAAGTAGCACTAGATCCAGTACCACTCAGATACATTCCTGTGGAACATGAAGTACATTATGTAGCATTAGTGATACATTCTTTACAAGGAGTTGAACATGGATTACAACCATCACCAGTTCCATTCAAGAAATAACCTGGAGAACAACTTTAACAAGTTGTAGCTGATGTCTTACAAGATGTACAAGCAGTAGAACATTGAGTACATTTTGTACCATCCCAAAAGTAACCTTTAATACATCCAGTACAAACAGATGAAGTACAGGCAGCACAAGGAGATGTACATTATGTGCAAGTGTTTCCAGATAAGTAATATCCAGTTATACAACTTAGACATTTATTTTAATTATCAACACATTTAATACATGGTTTAACACAAAGGTTACAAGCAGTTCCAGAAAGGAAATATCCATCAATACAACTTTAGCATGTATTTTAATCAGTCTAGCATGTTAGACAAGGACTTGTACATTCCGAGCATTTATTTTAACCAGATGGTAAAACATAACCATCAAGACATGAAGTACATTCAGTTGGATCAGCATTACATGTTTTACAAGGATCAGTACATTGAGTGCATGTGAGAGGAGCAGTTTTAGTTAAATGATATGCTTAGTCATTACATGATCTGCATTCAGTAGCAGAGTTTTCACAAGTTGCACAAGGAGTTGAACATTAAGTACAAACAGCAGGATTTTTAGAAGTATCATAAAAATATCCAGATATACAGGATTTGCAAACAGTAGCTGATGCAGCTACAGAATATTCACAAGTTAAACATGGAGTTGTACATTATACACATTTTGGTGGTGCTTAAGTTGTATCATAAAAATATCCAGGAATGCAAGAATCACATGTATCACCATCTGTATGACAAGTAACACAAGGGGAATTGCAAACAGGACATTTAGGATTGCTTGGATCCTTATAAAATCCATCTAAACAATCTATACATTAGTCACCAGCAGTTTAACATTTTTTACATGGTTCTTTACATTCTGCACAAACATTATTATTTAAGAAATATCCATCAGGACAATTTGAACATACAGCAGGACCAGGAGCAGTATAAGTACACTTTGTACATGGTTCAGCACATTAATTACAAGTTCCATTATTTAAATAGTATCCATCAAAACAAGAATCACAATTACTTTTTGAAGTAGAACATGTTTTACATATGGCATCACATTATTCACATTTTTTGCTGATTTCAACAAAACCTGGTTAACAACCAGTACATGCATCAGCTGAGACAGCACATTCAAGACATGGACTTTAACATTAATCACAAGTATTATTATTCAAGAAATATCCTTTTGTACATGATTAACAATAAGTAGCACTATTATTAGAACAAGTAGTACAAGTATTACTACATGGTTAACAATTATTTGTATTATCTAAAAAGAATCCTGGTAGACATTTTTAACATGTACCATCATTTAAACAATATAAGCATTAATTATTACATTAGCTAGAGCAATTTGGTGTGCCAAAATATCCTTAGATACAAGAAAGACAATTAGTACTAGAGGTTACACAAGTTGCACAATTACCTGAGCATAGTGTACAAGTAACATTGTCATTTTCTAAGAAAAATCCAGAAACACAAGTTTTGCAAGAAGTTGAATTATTACAATAAGCGCAATTTAAATTGCATTATGTGCATGAATTACCATTTTAGTAATAACCATTTGAACATTCAGTACAAGTTGAAGCATCTGTACATTTAGTGCATGATAAACTACATTTCAAACATTTATCATTTGAAGGATAAAATCCATCAATACAGGATTAACAAACTTTTGCTCCTGTAGTACATGTTGTACAAGCAGTATCACATGGACGACAAACATTATTGTTAGCTGTATCAATAAAAAATCCAGTAATACAACTACTACATTTTAATGTTGAATCTCCAGGATCAACTGCACATTTTTAACATGCATATTATGTTGGACATTATGTACAATTACTTCCATTTATGTAATAACCATCTTAACAAGCTGAACAATTATTAGCAGATCCTGAACATTTAGTACAAGGACTTTGACATTCTACACAATTTGGAGAATTGAAATAATATCCATCTAAACAATCTTTACATGATCCACTAGTATCATTACAAGTAAGACAAGGAGCTGGACATTTCTGACATTATTATCCAGCAACAGCATAATATTTTGCTACACAAGATGTACATTAAGTAGAATCACAAGCATTGCAACCTCTTTAACATTATGTACATTATTTTGCTCCAGCATCATAATAATAACCTACTTAACATGTATCACAAGTATCCAATGCACTACAAACACTACATGCAGTAATACATTATTTACAAGTTCCATCTCCAGAATTTTAATAATATCCAGCTATACAAGATGAACATTTAAAGGTAGCATCACAAGTTTAACAAAAATCTGGACATTGTTTACAAGCATTATTTTCGATTTGATATCCTTGAGCACATGAAGAACATTTAACATCTGCACCATCTAAAACACAATTTTTACAAGGACTGCCACATTCTATACAAGCATTACTATTATTCAGATAATAACCAACAATACATTCTGAACATGTAGTATTATCAGAACATTTTAAGCATTTTTAAGGACATTCTTAACATACATCACTAGCTTTTGGATAGTATCCATCTATACATGATGTACAAACAGTATCACTATCACATGCAGTACATCCTTTTACACATTATGTACATGTACCAGATCCATTTTTATAAGAACCTGATAAACAAGGACCACAAGAAGTATTAGAAGTACAAGTAGTACAATAATTTGGACATTTAGTACAAGCATTATTATCTTTGTAGAATCCATCATAACATGTATCACAACTAGTAGGAGTTGCTGTTGTTGACCATACTTAGCATCCTGTAGAAACTTATTCACAAGTATTTACATTTAAATTAAATCCCTTAAAACATTTACTACATGCATTTGAAGCACCTGAACACTCTAAACATGGGAATGTACATTTAGTACATGTATTACCATCTTTATAATATCCTTTACTACAATCATTACAAGTTGAACTATCGCAAGTATCACAACCAACATTACACTAAACACATGCATGACTACCATTAACATAAAAACCAGAAGCACAACTTTAACAAGTGTTAGATGCTGTACAAGCTAGACATGGATATGGACATTTTGTGCATGAAGGAGATTCTAAAAAGTATCCTGGAATACAAGTTAAACAAGTTGTTCCATTAGAACATGTTAAACAATCATTTGAACATCTATCACAAGTTGTAGGTTATGCTCCATTTAAATAAAATCCACTAAAACATGAAGAACATTAATTTGATCCCGCTGCACCACATGTCTTACAAGTCAAATCACAACTTGATTGACAATCTGCTCCGAAATAACCATTTACACATTATGAGGTACAATCAGTAGCATTTGCACTACATCTCAAACACTTAGAATCACAAGTTGATTGACAATCTGTTCCAAAATAACCATCTATACATTATGAGGTACAATCAGTAGCATTTGCACTACATCTCAAACATTTAGAATCACAAGTTGATGTACAATCTCCTCCAAAATAACCATCAACACATTATGAACAAGTAGTAGCATTTCCAGAACATCTTGTACAATTAGCACTACATTTATTACAAGCTGCAGGAGGACCTGCATCATAATATCCTCCATTATTTTCACATTCTGTTTAGTCAGATGTACAGTTACTGACACAATTTGTACTGCATCCATCTCCACTTACACATGCTTTACATTATCCAGGATTAGATGAATCAGGTAATTCATTTGCAGTTTTGCAAGTTAGACAAGTTTGAACTCCACCAGGATAGTTACAAGTTGCACAAGAACCAGTACAATTAACACAATTATTTGAACCATCTAATGTTTTTCCAGATACACAAGAACTACATGCAGTTGTACAAACTTAACAAACCTTACTACCATCAACTTTATATCCTGTTTCACATTCTGTACAATTTTTGGCACTAGTTTCACATTTCTTACAATTAGAATCACATTTAAGACAATCATCTCCACTTTTATAATAACCATCCCAACAATAAGTACATATAGTTGCAGAAGTACATTCTAGACATCCTGCTTTACATTATGTACATGTTGGAAGTGTTGGATAGAATCCAATTAAACAAGCTGTACAAGTACTTAAATTAGTACTACAGGTAAAACAATGACTAGTACATTATTCACAAACTCCAGTTCCTTCATTAAGAATAAATCCATCTCTGCATCCTGTGCAAGTGTTAACAGCTGAACATTTTGTACACTTATCAGGACATTTAGTACAAGCACCAGGTAATGGTGGTGTTGAAGCATAATATCCATCTGCACATGCTTAACAATTAGTATTTGATGTTACACAAGTTGCACAAGAAGCATCACAAATTTAGCATTAATTAGTATTTACAAAATAACCATCTTAACAAGCTGTACAATGTGATGCAGATTAATTTGAGCATGTTTTACAATTAGCATCACAAGCTAAGCATGCATTACTATTATTAAGATAATAACCATCAAAACAACCTTAACAAGTAGCATTACCATCTTAAGTATAGGAGTTACATGGGAAGACAAATGGTTTGCAATCATCAACTTATATAAAAAATCCAGTAACACAAGTTTAACATTTTGTTGGTCCAGTTGATTTACAAGTAGCACAAGGTAATTAACATTGAGAACATGAATTATCATCAATCAATTAAGTTGTACAATCATTACATGTATCTCCAGGACATTTTATACAACCTGGAGTTGAACATGCTTAACATTATTTACTACCATTAATAAAGAATCCATCAGAACAATCAGTACATTCAGTTGCTGAATTACAAACATTACAAGGTTTAACACATTGTTAACAAGTAGTTGTACCATCAGAATAATATCCTGGTAAACATTGTGAACATTAATCTTTTGTACACAAGAGACAATTACTAGTACATTTTTAGCATACATTACTATTATCAAGATAATAGCCACCAAGACATTTTGAACATTGATTCTAATTATCAGGACATTCTAAACAAGATGTTGAGACTAAACTACAAGCTTTGCAATCTCCATTATCAAGATGATATCCAGTAATACAAGATCCACAATTTCCAGGTGTAGTTGAAGTACATGTCAAACAATATTAAGGACAAACTGCACAACTTGTACCAGATAAGAAATATCCACTGACACAACTTTATTTGCATTCTGTTTGAGAAGTACATTAAACACATGGTAGTACACATTTGACACAGCTTGTATTATCTTTATAATATCCATCAATGCAACTTGTACAAGTAGTTGAATCTGAACATGTTAAACATGCTTTTGGACATTAATTACAGGAATTAGAATTTTTATAATATCCAGGAGGACAACTATCACAATGAGTTGCGCTTTAGTTAGAACAAGTTAAACATGGAAAAGTACAAGCTGCACAAGTATTATCTGACATTAAGACATAACCAGTAACACAATTATTACATGTAGTAGGATTAGTTGAACAACTAGAACATGCATAAGAACATTAATCACAATTACCACTATTGCATACATATCCTGTCATGCAAGTTGTACAGGTAGAAGCTGATTCACATGTAAGCATTGGACTTACACATTGTAAACAATTATAGTGTGTAGCATCTACTTAATTTTTATAATATCCACTAGCACATTCAGTACAATTATCAGAGGCAGTACATTTTGTACAAGATAGTGGACATATTTAACATGCATTATTATTAGGATAATATCCATCAATACAACTTTAACATGAATCAGCTGCTGTATCACATGTTTTACATTTATATAAACAAGGTTAACATTAATTAGAAGCTAATGATGTATTCCTCCAAAAACCAGTATCACATTTTGTACAATTATTTGCTGATGTTTCACATTCCAAACATTACTTAGCACATACTGTACATTAATTATTATTAGCATAATATCCAGCTACACATGAACTACATTAAACTTAAGTATTAAATGTGCATCCAGTACACACATTTGGACATTTAGTACAAGTTGTTCCATCCAAATATGCTCCACTAGGACAAGACTAACAAGCAGAATTACCACTTCCATTACATGTAAGACAGATACTTGCACATTAAACACAATTATTATTTGGATCTTTATAATATCCACTAACACAATCCACACATTCAGTATCTGATTTACAAGTAAGACAATTATTAGTACAAATAACACAATTACTAGTAGAAGTACTTACATTTAAGTTTTTATAATATCCATTTGGACAAGCAGTACAATTAGTACTAGTAGTTGCACAAGAATCACAATTAGCATCACATAGTTAGCAAGTTCCTGGAGTGTTAGGATCTGGTAAGAAGTATCCTTTTTCACAAGTCACACATGTAGTTAAATCATTACAATTTACACAAGGATATTAACATTATTTACATAAAAAGTTTGTACTATCCCAAAAATTACCAGAATAACATGAGAGACAATGATCTCCTGTATTTTCACAAGTTTTGCATGGTTCTGTACAAACTTTACATGTATTTTATCCAGTAGGTTAATAAAATCCAGATAAACAACTTGTACAATAATCTTTATTGTTGTTTGAGCATGTTTTACATAAATTACTACATTATAGACATTAATTATTATTATTATAATAATATCCATTTGCACATGTTTAACAATTCTTTGGATCTGCTGAATTACATGAAGTACATTCAGGAGAACATTGATTGCATGTATGATTTACATTATCTAATACCAAACCTGAATCACAAGCATTACATTTAGTTGCATTATCAACACAACCATAACATGGATTTGTACATTTAGTACAAGTAACAGCACTAGGATTAGTGCTATCTAAAAAGAATCCTATATCACAAGAAGTGCAATTATTGGCATCACTACATTTAGCACATTAAGTTGGACAAACAGTACATGAATTATTATTAACATAATATCCATCTACACAACCTGTACATACAGTTGCAGAATCACAAATAGTACAATTAGTTGGACAATTACTACATGTATTTGAGCTCAAATAATAACCTTGAACACATGCTGAACAATCAGTTAAAGAAGTGGCACAATTAGTACATGGTAATGTACATTACTAACAAGTATTTCCAGATAAAAAGTATCCATAAACACAACTTAGACATTTATCTTAATTATCTACACATCTAGCACAAGGAGCTTTACAGAGATCACAAGTAGTAGCTCCAGATTTAAAATATCCATCAACACAAGAATCGCAAGAATTATTTTAAGTTGAACAAGTCAAACAAGGACTTGAACAAGCATTACATGGACCATCACTACTTCCACTTTTAAAGTATCCATTTTAACATTATGAACAAGTATTAGCATCAACTGAACATGCCACACATGATTTAGAACAAGCATTACATGTGTAATTAGGATCACCAACATAATAAAATCCTTGTACACAAGATCTACAAGATGTTGCTGAAGTATTGCAAGTAGCACAAGGTGATGTACATTAAGAACATGTATTATTATTTAAGTATGTTCCTGCATAACAACTTGTACAATTTGTAGCACTATTAATACAAGCAGAACATTCATTTGAACATTAACTACAAGTGTTATCATGATAATAATAACCTACTACACAACTTTAACATCCATTTTATGAACTTTAACATGTAGTACATGGTTTCAAACAAATTTAACAATTAGTACCATCATATTCATAACCTGAAACACAACTTGTACATTTGCCATCAGTACCACAGGTTTAACAAGGATAAGCACATTTAACACAATCAGTATTACTTAAATAAAAACCTGGTACACATGACAAACATGCTGTTTTACTACTACAATTAACACAAGGAAATTCACATGTTATACATTAATTATTATTTAAATATTTTCCATCATAACATTTAGTACATTTAGTAGATGAATCAATACATTCTTAACATGTAATTGAACAAACTGAACAAGTATTATTATTTAAATAAGAACCTTTAGAACAAGCAGTACATTATGTTGCTGAAGTTGTACAATCAGTACATGTATTAGAACATGGTAAACAATTATTATTATTTAAATATCTACCTACATAACATTCTGTACACTTAGTAGCTGAATCAACACAAGTAAAACATTTATTTGAACATTCAGTACATTTATCTCCATCTTTAAAATATCCTGGAACACAAGATGTACAAGTTTTTGCAGCATTTAAACATGTTAAACAATTAGCATCACATAAATCACAAGTATTAGTAGATCCATTTAAAAAATATCCTGATGAACAAGATGTACAATTATTAGATGTATTAATACAATTTTCACAATTATTAGAACAATTATTACATACATTCTAATTCAAATAATATTTTGGTTTACAAGTAGTACATGTAGTACCATTCAAACAGTATTCACAATTACTTATAGCTAAAGTACATTTTGAACATTTATTTCCATCAAGAAAAGTTCCATCAGAACAGGATGTACATGTATTACCATCAGAACATGTCATACAACTTACCATTTATGTAGAACATAGGAAACATGCTCCACTTTTTAAGTAGAATCCTGTTGTACATTTTGTGCAATTTTAACCACTTGAACATTCTTTACAATAACTGATAGTATCAGAACATAAGATGCATTATTATCCACTAGTATAATAAGCAGCAGTAACACAAGATGTACATGTTGTTGAATTTGAACATGCTGAACAATTCTGATCAAGTGTTGTACAAAGTATGCAACTGTCATTACTGAGATAAGATCCTACTGCACATTAAGTACATTTTGTTTCATTTGGACAAGCTTCACATTTTGTTAATTTATCTGAACAAAGTAGACATTAGTTATTATTAATATAATAACCTTTAACACATGTATTACAATATGTGCTATAAATTTATAAAATATTTAATAATACTCTGATTAACAAGTTGCACAATATTAATTACATGGTAAACAAGAATTAAAACTTTAGAAATAAGTTGAGTAGACAAATGAAGATTAAGCTCCATTAAATTCATCTGGTGTGTATGTTGGCAATACATTATAATATCCATCTGAACAAACTGTACATATACCAGTGTTTATACTAAAAGTTTTACAATTGTTATTTTAAACACATATTCCACCTTAAATTAAAATATTCATATACCTATTTGTGTTGATTATCCATTACATTGGTAACATACAATTGTTGATCCATCTGCTGAAAAACCTCCTCTTACACAATTTGTATCTGGATGTTTAATACAAGTTCTAAAATTATGTATTTTTCATTACAATCCAATTTGATAAAATCCATCTGAACATGTTACATAATTACATGTATTTGCTGATGTACAAGTACAATAACCTCCATTTATCTATTAGCATGGCATACAAATCTATCCATTAAAATAAGACCCTATTGTGCATAACAAGAATTACCTGGCATACATGCAAATTAAGGATTATTCGAGTTAAGTCCCTAATCAGTATTGCTAGGTTAATTTATAGCAGTATCTCCTTTGACCAATATGGTCAATATTATACATAGAAACAAAGATTGCTTCAAGTTCATATTTTATTAATATAATTTAATTAATATACAAAATATCTTTTAATCTTCCACTCTTATAATTACCTGATAAGAAGACACTCAGAATTTCTTTAATATTACAATATTAATTCATTCTTCTACTTGTTCTTACTTTTTTTTAATTTAACTATAATAAAAATACAGAATGTTAATTTATTGCACTAAATCTTACTAATAAATCATTATTCAAATCATTTAATAATCTCTATCTATTTCTATGTATAAATCATTCTCATCTCCATAATTTAATCAACTAATACTAATTTCATACTTAAACTCCATCAAGTCATAGAGTTGGAATAGTAATAAATCTTTTAAATAATTAACCATTAAATATACAATTATTATACAATATATATTGTTGATTATAGCATCAATCAATGATATACAACTAATTGTTATTACTGAATGAAGTTGCCAATTCAAAACATGTAGTCATTTTTTCACACAAATGAAATTACTATTATTATTTTATTCAATTTATACATCTAAAAAGACATTGATATCCAAATAATTAGTATCTACTCTAACAATTTTATAGTTAATTTGTTATATTATGAATTTGCAACTTTCAAAACAAGAAATTTTTATTTTTATCTATCCTATTTTACAAAATATAATGATTATTTGTAAAAGAATATCGAACTAATTTATTTTGTTAGCAAAATTATTTATAAATACATATTCTTATATTTCTATATATTTGATTAGAATTTTATTAGATTGTTCTATTGCCAAATGCATGGATATAAAAATGTATTTGAAATGCCATTTGTGATTAATTTACATATTGATTTTAATTATTTAAAGGGGTAATCAATTATATAAAAAATATAATTATTATATACATTTATCAAAAGTAAAATATTCATTAAAATTAAGAGTTTAGATAAAATATAACATAATTATATATGAATAATTTATTAACTTTTTAAAATTATATTTGTGTTAATGTTTAATACATATAAACAGAATTTAGGAAATGTTTAGATCAAAGAAAGAATATAGTAGAAATTCTTAATCAATAGTAAATAAATAAACTAAATTTAAAGACTCAGAAAAGAATATTTTTAAACTACTAAGATTTCTTTCTCTAATCCACACATCTATTATAAATATCAATTATTTTTATTATCAGATTTTGATGAAAATAATCTACTGATTATCTTAGCCTATGGTTTTCTCTACAAAAATGATCTGCCTTTACTCTAAGAGAATCCTTACTAAGTTCCTTAATTTGGAGAATGAATTTAAGGCAATACATCTTGAGATTCAGCACTATTTAATTTATACTAAATTTTTCCCTAAATTTATTGACCTCCTGATTCNCCTGATAAGAAGACACTCAGAATTTCTTTAATATTACAATATTAATTCATTCTTCTACTTGTTCTTACTTTTTTTTAATTTAACTATAATAAAAATACAGAATGTTAATTTATTGCACTAAATCTTACTAATAAATCATTATTCAAATCATTTAATAATCTCTATCTATTTCTATGTATAAATCATTCTCATCTCCATAATTTAATCAACTAATACTAATTTCATACTTAAACTCCATCAAGTCATAGAGTTGGAATAGTAATAAATCTTTTAAATAATTAACCATTAAATATACAATTATTATACAATATATATTGTTGATTATAGCATCAATCAATGATATACAACTAATTGTTATTACTGAATGAAGTTGCCAATTCAAAACATGTAGTCATTTTTTCACACAAATGAAATTACTATTATTATTTTATTCAATTTATACATCTAAAAAGACATTGATATCCAAATAATTAGTATCTACTCTAACAATTTTATAGTTAATTTGTTATATTATGAATTTGCAACTTTCAAAACAAGAAATTTTTATTTTTATCTATCCTATTTTACAAAATATAATGATTATTTGTAAAAGAATATCGAACTAATTTATTTTGTTAGCAAAATTATTTATAAATACATATTCTTATATTTCTATATATTTGATTAGAATTTTATTAGATTGTTCTATTGCCAAATGCATGGATATAAAAATGTATTTGAAATGCCATTTGTGATTAATTTACATATTGATTTTAATTATTTAAAGGGGTAATCAATTATATAAAAAATATAATTATTATATACATTTATCAAAAGTAAAATATTCATTAAAATTAAGAGTTTAGATAAAATATAACATAATTATATATGAATAATTTATTAACTTTTTAAAATTATATTTGTGTTAATGTTTAATACATATAAACAGAATTTAGGAAATGTTTAGATCAAAGAAAGAATATAGTAGAAATTCTTAATCAATAGTAAATAAATAAACTAAATTTAAAGACTCAGAAAAGAATATTTTTAAACTACTAAGATTTCTTTCTCTAATCCACACATCTATTATAAATATCAATTATTTTTATTATCAGATTTTGATGAAAATAATCTACTGATTATCTTAGCCTATGGTTTTCTCTACAAAAATGATCTGCCTTTACTCTAAGAGAATCCTTACTAAGTTCCTTAATTTGGAGAATGAATTTAAGGCAATACATCTTGAGATTCAGCACTATTTAATTTATACTAAATTTTTCCCTAAATTTATTGACCTCCTGATTCTCGCATAGTTTCTTAAGCTGTTTTTGATTTTCTCATCAAAGAATCTTCAGGATGAGCGTATAGTATTTCATTTCCTTATATGGTTTATTTAGATGAATTAGTTCTTATTGCTGTGTCTTATTATGATATTGGTCCATAACCATAAGGAATATTTTTGGCTTATTACAATTTAGGTTAGATTTAAGGAAGAAATGCAGTGGAATTACTTTTCTTTAAAAGATCATTTAAATTCTAACGATTATTGAAACGATCAGACTCAAGTAAAGACTTCTTATAACTGGGAAAGTCCATTTGATCTGATGATATTCTAGTTACATTATCTGTTTCATTTTATTTTGTATGAAATTGGACTCTCACAGCAGAATCAGCAGTATTAATAGTCCCTTCCATTTTTTATCGAAGCATACGTGAGCCTACAAAATTTTTATTTATAGGTTTTGGAGGCTACATTTCATTTTATTGATTTTTATGCATGAAATCATCACGTATGTCTGTTTCTTTAATTCGTTTGATTTATTCTTGATAAGTAACTTTATTGCGTGATTCATAAAGTTATGGAGGAGATTATGGCTTTTAACTAAATCCTTTTATGACTTTGACAGGAGAACTAGATATAGGATTAGTTTGGTACGTGATTTTTTAAGGTTAAGCATTTAATTTGTTCTGCATAAATTATCCATTATTTCTTTTGCTTAGAGTCTACTAAGACTCATGTTGAGTAAGTCTTGGTTAAGCAGGTTTAAATGTATATTCCATTTATGGTCTTCCTGATCCCTTAGAACTAGTTATGGAATTTTTAAGTGATGATTAGTTTGGATTGAAAAATGTGGCTGTTTATTTGAATACATCCTAAAGTTTAGAATCATCAAAACAGTCCTAGTATTCGTAATGATTCATTATTTTAAATTATATATAAAAATGTTTAGAAATAAAATAGTTGTGATTCTAAAGATGATATATTTATATAAACTAATTCTGAACTAATCTAATCTGATAAAAGTGATTATATAAAACACTTAATTCACATTTAAATGTTGTATGTAAAATACTTAGTATATTTATAAATTAGTAATAATAATTAAATGGATCAATATTAAATAAATATATTAATTATAATTGATATAAGAAATTGGTTATATTGACTATATTAGTTTTTTAAAAGAATTTCTATAAATTTTAGTTAATGTATTAATTATACTGTAATTTATTTAGCAATATTTTCTAATTTATATTAAATGCTGTTTATTTATTCTTCTATCAATTACTGTTTTTTCAAGATGATTTCTATTTTTAGGCAAAAAATTCTGTGATGACTTTGAAATTAATTTCATATAATGGGGATTTAATTTAATTCTTTTTAAATTATGAGTTCGTTAGGACCTTTGATAGTGATAATTTTGGTTTTTATAATTGGAATTGTTTGGTACTTTATTCATTTGATTGCATAAGTAAGTATATATTCTCAAGATTTAGGGGTTCACATCACTTTATAAAGATGAGTAGGCCTTTTTAAGTGATCAATTAAAGGGATTGTTGGGAGTGGATGATATACAACGAAATTCATATCGTCCATCAGTGGAACCAATATATATCTCAAGCATAGTAGATTTAATTGTAACTTCTATAAGAGGATTATGGCTTGCTTAATTGTTATACATACTTTTACTTTTATTTCTATTTTTCATAGTCGTTGGAGTTTTCTTTATTGATTATCCATTCTAATTCATATTTAATACAATCGTAGGAGTGATAACTGTGATGTTATTTTCACATTATATGATTTTAACAAATGGTAAAGGATTAACCCGTGCGTTGATATCGGTATTAATGTAAATTTAAGTAGGCTTCATTTTCAAAAGAGGATTGTTATAGTTATATGTATTCATCTGGTTTTGCAATGTTAAGTTTACTTTTAAGTTTATTTTTGGGGATATATGTTTTAATGTATTTTTTCAATCTGGCTATTTGGGGAGGTGAATAAAAATAAAAAGAATATGAAAAAATATCAATACTAATGATGGGATATCTGATGGGATTACTATTGGGTGGATTTATATATAGAGAAGGATTATCATTAATGAGTAGATCATTTAAAACTGCAACTATTGGATTAATAAAATCTGATGTAAATTTAAGTATTGGAAACAGCAATATTTCATAATTGACAAGATTAGCATACATGGTTTCATAGTAGGCAGGAAATACATTAATAAATTATTTAGATATTGGATTTATATTGGTATTTTTGAGCTGTTCAGTATTTGCATTATTTGTGAATAGTCCAGAAGTATTAGAGAATGAAAATAAAAATGGATTTATTTTGGGACCAATTTATTTAATATGTTTAGGATATTTAGGTTCCATTTGTTGTTATCTATTGAGAACAATGTGTAGAGATTCATAAGCACCATCATTTACTGCTATTAATGTTAGATGGTAAGTTATAATAGGAGCCTTGATTTCATTTATTATTTTGGTTACATTTCCATTTAATATTTTAATATCTGAATTTACATTGAAAGGAAATAATAGTCAAGATATTGATTTAAGTGGAAAGTCCTCTACTCATGCTTGTTGGTGCTATTTGTTAGGATTGATATTTAATGTGATCCATATTAGTTTATTTGAATGGTATACATCTCATGGATGTTCAAAAGTTCGAAATCTCGTAAATTATTCAATTCAAATAGGGATTAGCAACAAGTGATCGTATTATGTCTATGAATCTAATTTATTCCAATTATTTAGGAGATTTATTTTCTGCAATACCTATGATTCTTATGCTCTTATTAATTACTATTGTTTATTCCATTCAAGGATTTGCTGGATTGTTATTTGCAGCATCTGGATATATATCTATTTTTATTATCTATGGTATTATATACTAAATAGGATGTAATTCATCAGAATCATACAAATTAACTTGTTTTGTTCATTTCAAATCAGAAATTTAAGGAAGAATATTTGCAATTTATTGGGAAGCTAAGAATTATATGATTTATCTTAAATCTACAAATGCAGGAGCATTAACTTTGATTTCAATAGGATTTATAGGTTCATAATTATATTAACATCCTGGAACATTGGGTTCACTTTTTACTCATTATAAANTTTAAGTAGGCTTCATTTTCAAAAGAGGATTGTTATAGTTATATGTATTCATCTGGTTTTGCAATGTTAAGTTTACTTTTAAGTTTATTTTTGGGGATATATGTTTTAATGTATTTTTTCAATCTGGCTATTTGGGGAGGTGAATAAAAATAAAAAGAATATGAAAAAATATCAATACTAATGATGGGATATCTGATGGGATTACTATTGGGTGGATTTATATATAGAGAAGGATTATCATTAATGAGTAGATCATTTAAAACTGCAACTATTGGATTAATAAAATCTGATGTAAATTTAAGTATTGGAAACAGCAATATTTCATAATTGACAAGATTAGCATACATGGTTTCATAGTAGGCAGGAAATACATTAATAAATTATTTAGATATTGGATTTATATTGGTATTTTTGAGCTGTTCAGTATTTGCATTATTTGTGAATAGTCCAGAAGTATTAGAGAATGAAAATAAAAATGGATTTATTTTGGGACCAATTTATTTAATATGTTTAGGATATTTAGGTTCCATTTGTTGTTATCTATTGAGAACAATGTGTAGAGATTCATAAGCACCATCATTTACTGCTATTAATGTTAGATGGTAAGTTATAATAGGAGCCTTGATTTCATTTATTATTTTGGTTACATTTCCATTTAATATTTTAATATCTGAATTTACATTGAAAGGAAATAATAGTCAAGATATTGATTTAAGTGGAAAGTCCTCTACTCATGCTTGTTGGTGCTATTTGTTAGGATTGATATTTAATGTGATCCATATTAGTTTATTTGAATGGTATACATCTCATGGATGTTCAAAAGTTCGAAATCTCGTAAATTATTCAATTCAAATAGGGATTAGCAACAAGTGATCGTATTATGTCTATGAATCTAATTTATTCCAATTATTTAGGAGATTTATTTTCTGCAATACCTATGATTCTTATGCTCTTATTAATTACTATTGTTTATTCCATTCAAGGATTTGCTGGATTGTTATTTGCAGCATCTGGATATATATCTATTTTTATTATCTATGGTATTATATACTAAATAGGATGTAATTCATCAGAATCATACAAATTAACTTGTTTTGTTCATTTCAAATCAGAAATTTAAGGAAGAATATTTGCAATTTATTGGGAAGCTAAGAATTATATGATTTATCTTAAATCTACAAATGCAGGAGCATTAACTTTGATTTCAATAGGATTTATAGGTTCATAATTATATTAACATCCTGGAACATTGGGTTCACTTTTTACTCATTATAAAGGAATTATTGGATTATTGATTGGATTTGCTATGATGTTTGTATGTAGAGGTATTAGTATATGGGGAATTATAAAGTTGGCTAAGAATTATGTAAAATATTTTAATATTATAATATTTTAGTTCATATGTTAACCTTCAAATGATTCAGAAGGTAAAATAAACTATTTCTCTGATAATCGTATTATTGAGTTTACAAAAATTAAATATACTCAGAGTATTCTTCATGTATCTTATAATATAATTTTTTTAACTTTGACTTTGTTATTAACAGGATATTTATATGGATAATAAGGTACTATTGCTTTAATGATTGGTTCATCTATAAGTTTATTGATAATTCAATATAATGGATTAATCAAAGGTACAGCACTTGAAAATGCTAAGATTTATAATGAAAGTATTTGTCTTATGTATATAAATAGTTGAGGATAATAAAAAAACTTCCCATTATATCATGTATGTAGCTGGAGATACTTATGCTTGTGCTACTGAAGAGAGTAATGCTTGTCCTTTGGTTCCTTATTTTATTTTCAGTTTCTGTCTACTAATTTCTTGTCAAAATAAATTCACTTCAGCAGATAAATGAATTATATTAAATTCCAATAAAGAATATCATTATTAGTTTTTTAATTCTCCCATTTTTATTATGAAATCAAAACAAAAACAATAATTTATTATTGAGATGAAAAGTTAAGGATGTAGTAGTTAACTACAATTGAGTTAAAAAATTATCAAAACAGATGGTGATGATTCTAATATGCTCTTGCCAGAATCTGATAAAGATGAACTTGGATAAAGATTGAAAACAGAAGAAAGCAGAAGCAAACCAATTAAAGAACTTAGATTTAGTCTCAAGAATCAAGTTTGGATATTTGATAGAAATCAAAAAAGACATTAATCATACAAATCACCATCTCCTATTAGAACTCTAAATTCCCCTTCAATTCTAAAAAATAAAAATGCAATAACGAAATAATTAAATCATGACAATATTATTTAAATTAATCAGCCATAATGAGATTAACTATCTTCTGCATAAATTTAGAATTCACTTTTCTCCTAATTTAAATTAATATTATTTATTTGGAAAGTTAATAATCAATTATTATTAAAAAAAGGTACTTACAAAATCAAAAACTAAGATCATGTTTCTCCTTTGATTTTCAAATTAAACAATATATTTCATTAGAAGAAAATAATTTAAATAATAATTACTCTCTAAAGAAATTAATTATATTAACATAAAGTATTTTATAAGACTATTAAAAATTGAACAATCAAATAATTTTTTATCATAATATTTTACAGTTAAAAAAATCAATCCGATTTTTTTATATGCTTTCTCAATTATTATTACACTTAGATTTGAATACAATTATGATCTTTTTTATCTTTATTATTTTTAAAAATTGTTGTAGCCTAAAACTCTGCTCTATACTCATTCTAAATTAATAAAATATATAATTATTACTTGATGTAAAGCTATTAAAAATTAAGCTAATATATTTGGTTTTATATTTTCTTTCAATTATTCCCATAATAAATCTACTTTAGAAGCTTCACTTTAAATTACTTTAATTTCTTATTTTATTTTTTTAAATGAACTAATTTAAATAAAATCTTACTCTATTATATTTTATTTACATTATCCTAACTTTATTTTAATTTTTTCATTCATTTATTAATTTTCTGATTTTATTTCAATCAATCTAAAAATATCTCTTAAAAATTCTGAACAATTTCTATTATATTTTCATTATTAATTACTTCTAATTTTAAGAAAAGAAATCTCTATCATCAAGAATACTGAACAAATATTTTGTTGGCAATGGTAAAGTGACATCTAAAATTGAAAATGCATATGATTTTGCTGAATCAATTCTCTCTTATTTATTAGAAGATATTCTATATTTTAATGCATCCAAAAGAATTTCTATTTCAGTATCATCTTTTTCTTATCTAATACATTCTTCTAATTTTTCAAATAATTACTACTATTAATTTAAAAATGTTTAAAACTAATATATGTTCTAAATATCAATTACCTTATCTTATTATTTATTATAAATTTCAATTGATTTTTACATATTTATACATTGATCTCTCAATTTATCATTTTCATCCTACAAATCTTTAACTTTTATTTCTAATAATTCAAAATAGATCTTTTTTCGAGCTCTTGAATTTCTTGCAGATTCTCTATTTCTCACTTATTTAAGTCTATTTGGATCTAAATTCCCATCATTAATAGAATCAGATGATGATTAATCACTATGTTCTATATTAATTTATAATTGCTATTCATTTTTCCTTTCCATTTTCTATTAACTTCTTCTATAATAAAAATCATTAAAAAATAATAAATACGATTATCTTGTTTTCTAAGTTATAATTAATTGATTATTTGTTTCTTTTTTAACTAAATTTTATATTTTATTTGAATAAGTGCTCTTTGTCTATCCTAGATTCTAAATAATTTCAGATTGTAATTATTCATTTAATTGTTTTTATTTTTCTTTAGTTAATTTTCCTAATAAAATTTATTATATAAATTACTTCTGCTTCTGTTCTATTGATAATTTTAGCTTCCATCTCTTGAATTATCACCATCACTTCCACTCCTTGGTTATCTCTCAAATGAACTATCATTTTTTATGCATAATCTATCCATTCCTATATTTTCTAATTAAATTGCTCTTGATATTAGATCAGTTCCATGATCTAATTCTTCAAAAATCTGAATTTTAGGAAGTTCCTGTATCTATTACACTTAAGTATATGGGTCATGAGTAGTTGAAAATTCGATTAAATTCTAATTGATATCACATGATCTATTATAATTGTTGATTATGTATACTCATTGTAAAAATATTGGTCACTAATTCTAGGATCACTCATAAATTATTAGTTTTAAAAATAAATAACATAATATCAATTATTTATTCAAAACACAATCTCAAGATAATTCAGAATGTTGAATTAATTTGGGTTCCATATATTTTTAGTATTTACGTAAGCACAATTAAATTTATCATCATACATTAATAAATGACAACATAATTAATATAATAAAGAATTTAATTAATTTAAAATTAAACTCTTCTATCCCATTATAATCATCTGATCAAATTCTGAAGATTTATAAAACAACTGAATTTATTAATATTTCTTGTTATTATAATTCATTCTTAAAAAAGATAACTATTATTAAATATAATAAGTTATAATTTCCTTATATTATATATTAAAAATGTAAAATATAAGTCATTTTTTAAAGATCTATTAATTAAGACTATATATATTATCGATTACAATAAATCACTGATACTTCTATTTATAAAATCAAAAGAGTTTAATTAATATATATATTCTATATTATAATTAATTATCCACTATAGATATGTTTGAAACTTAAAAAATTTTAATATATACAATCAATCATTTAATTAGAAGTGATAAATTTAACTATTTTTTCTTTCTTTTTTTTAAATTGGAATAATAATTTCACAAGTTCTTTTATTAGTATCAGAATTGAAATTTGGAATAGATAATTATAAAGATGTTGTGATTTATTAGTTATTGGGTTATATCTAAATATAATTTAAGATTTAAAATAAATTAGTACCTGATATGAAAAGGAAAGCCACTATGAAAAGAAATGCCATCTTTAATGAAAATATTCGAACTATTACAGTTAAAAATCAAGAGGAATATATGAATAATTTAAAGATGCAAGCAATCCGTTTGTAGATTGAAAAGATTGTGCATCTTGACCCTTTATTAAAATCTCTTCTTAGTTCTAAATCTAATCGTAAACATTATGCTCGTCCATTATTTAAAGCATAAAGTAATCGATCTTTCATAGAATCAAAGATGTAAGATGGAGAAACTCAATAAAGAGCTAAAAGTTCTGAGGGTACTCTATTTGGAGATATGGGTATTAAATATAAGTGTCTTATATAAAGAGGATTGTTTAAAATAAAGATGCATATTAATATAATAAGAAGGAGATTTAGAAGATGTGTGACAGCTGTTTGTCTGTTGCTTACATATTTTCGATATTATCCACTTTTTAAGAAGTGTAAACGATTTTCAAGACCTAGAATTTCTATATTACGCACTAAACCAATTTTAGAAAAGTTGCCAATAATATCGTAAATAGATAAAACAAATACAATTGATGACAGTGTGATGTCTAAGGAACCTATAAACTATTTTAAAAAGAAAAATTCTTCTTAAGGAAACTATGATATCTTTATCAAAAGACCAATTCAATAATTTATAATGAGATCTAATACTTAAATATATTCCTAGAAACGCATATGCAAGACTGAACATTCATAAGTTAAAAGCATGGGCCATATAAATAAAAAATAAATACATGATAAGTTGCTAATAAAGTCATCCTCAATTAAATACTTTCTATGAGTTGACAAATTTAATCTTTGTTTTATGTTAATATATTATAAAATCATACTTATTCTTTCTAATCTATTAAAGTTTCAATAAAGAAAGTTATATACAAATATTTTTTAAAAATATCTATATATCAATTTTATCAAAGATATAATAACAATTAATTAATGCATGATTATCAGATAGCATTATATTAAATGACATCTTCTACTTTTAATTTAACTAAATATAAATTAGAGTATATAAATTAATTTTTTTTTGTTATTAAAGAGTTTGATGAAACTTATTATTAGACTTTCGAGAAAATATTCATTTAAATCTTAAAGACATGTGACTTAATGAATCATTTTATCGTAAATATAAAAATAATATTATTAGAACTATTTGTAAAGTTAGATTATATCTCAAACAATATTTCAATCATCCCATTCAGCAGACATGCCTTTTCTTAATTTCAACATTAAACAACTATCATTTGGAATAGCTTAATCTTGCAAATTTGCTTTATCATCTAATAACTAATTTAAGAGATATCTACTCTCTTACTCTATCTCCCATATAGATTCTCATATCTTAAATCTCCTATTTGTAATAAGGTAACAATTTTCTTTTCAGTATCTCTACTGGATCAAGTAATGAGCATTCAAAAAAGAATACTCTACTTTCCCTTTTAATTCTCAAATACATTTTTAATGGTTCCATGCTAATTATTAAATTAATTATGGAAAAATTGCAAAATTGATTGAATAGAAATAGAAACTTTCCTATATTCAGATTAGTTTAATTAGGATATATTGTGCCTATTTTTGAAATGTTTAAAAGAACAATTTAGAATTTCTTAAAAATTAACAATGTAAAAATATTTGAATTTGGGAGAGATTTTGTAGAATCCTATCAAATACATTTAAAATAGACACTAATAAATTCTTAATTTATCATATGTTCATAAAAATGAATTGATTTTATCATTATTTTAAATATATTATAATACATATATCAAATGAATAATATATTAAATAATTATTAATTATTATAACTAAAAATTTTCAATGATCTTTGAACATGGGAGATGAAAACAATGTCTTTTAATATTATTCTTTTCTTTCATCTCCTTAATATACATATCTCATTTTAGTATCATATATTTCTTTTTCTTCATCATAGTCACTGAGATGTTGTTAATCATCACACATATTTATTTGATGGACTGAATCTTTGATATCTTATGAATCTTTTAAGTTCCCATTATCTTCTCTAACAAATTTATTAGGAACATCAAACCTAATTTGATTAAAACTTGATGTATCTTCTTTCTTTGCATCAGGATTATCGGTTGCAACTTTTTAATTGCCTTGTAGTATCTATTGATAATACCTAAAATTGTTTAATTTATATAAATAAAATATAAATACTATTGAGTAGTAGATTGACTATTAGAGATTCTGTTAAGGAAAGATTTAAACTTTTCACTTCTTGCTGGAGAAATGGCAGTCACTTCCTTTTTGATTATAATGTTAGGTTCTTAAGAATCTTCATTTTCAAAAAGAGTTCTGAAAGTACTTTTCTATTTTTGAAATGCTTCCTTTGGTACAGTCTCATTTTGATTATTAGCAAGACTAACAAATTCTTATTCTTGATTAGGAATAATTCGTTAAACAGATTCTTTTGTTTATCCAGAAGCTGGACTATGAGGTGCAGACTTTTATGATTCATGAGACATATTGAGTGATTCTTCTTAAATATCAGCATGAGATCCTTTATATGATTAGAGAATCATGATAGCTTATTATTTGGATGAATTGTCATCTTCTGTACATTGAACTTATTTATTCTTTTCTATTTCTAAAGCATTCATAAATATTTCTTTATTTTCAAATGAAACATAAAGATTGTTATTGTGAGATGAAAATGAAGGATTTAATTTTTAGTCATCCTTACTATTAGTATCAATTTTTTCATTAAAATATTAACAAAAATTTTGTTGTTTAATATCAGAATTTTTCTTTTGGTTACTGAAATCAGTTTTGATTCTTTAACTAATTTATTCTTCATTCTTTTTAGGGGGAGTAGGTTAAGTTCTTATTGGTTGAGTTGTATTAATTTATTAGATATTTGATATTAATGGTATTGCAGATTCAACAATCTCAAAACTATATATACTTGAATAGAATACTTTTATGAAATTAAAGACATGGTTGATTAAATATCCATAGAACCCATTGAATATAATTGAATATATTGATTCTATATTTCTTATTAAAATTCACCAATCTTAGAGAATTTAGAATGATGTTGATTCATAACTTCTCTAAATACTTTCATATCCATATTCTCTAAAACTCTTTTCCAATTGCTTTCAATTTCTGTTTAAATCTTTTTAGTGTCAAGTTAATTTGTAGTCATTTATTAAAAGATTTTAGCAATAAAGGATAAGGTTTATTATTTTGAATTTGATAACTAATTGATACTTCTTTAATATATCTCTTCCAAGAATATTGATAATTGTTATTTAGCTTCTTTGCACAATTTCATTTATTTGTCATAATAATTTTGTAATTTATTGCCTTAACTTGATAATTAATTAAGTAAATCTTATCTATTGTTTTATATTTAATATAATAAGGCTAGAAAAACTTTCATTTCTCTTTCTTTGAATTAGATATCCACTGAAGAAGATTATCTATTCATTGAATCTAGAGAACTCTATTAAAATGATAAAGTTTGAGAATCAACTGTAGATTGTTTTAATTATGCAATTTCAGTAAAGAACATTCCTTTACCTGCTAATTTGACAGCACATTTAGAACAAAAGAAGAGATAATCATTCCCCTCTTCAGTTACATACTTAGCTTTCTTCTCTTTATGATAAATACAATATTTCTAAGTTGATTAAGGTTGTTTTGCAAATGGAGATTATGTTTTGACTCCAAATTGTAAATGCATTCCTATACTATCTCCAATCTATCAATTAATAAATAGATAGTACACTTGATGCTTGCTCTGAACTACTAAAAGCACTTGGGGATCCTAAATTAAGGATATGGGATTGATTTTCTTTATCAAATTACATTATTTTCATACATTACAATTATTCTTCAACAACAGATTTACTTTTACTATGTTCTGTATTTTATGAAGTAGTTGTAAACTTTTTAGGAGTAGGTGTTATTGTTGCAGTCTCAGATTTCTTTGAATCTTGTAAGGATTATTGATGATGATTTCTAGATGCATATGATAATGAATTGGTTGAACTATGTCCTTTAAGTTTTTGTTATTGAATCTATTATTGAATAGATAAATAAGGACCAAGATGATTATTTTTTTATTTTTAATTGCTACCATTACATTTAGGAGACGATACATCTGTTTCTAGATATAATATTTATTGCATACTGAAATGATTTTAAAGTAATTATGCTACACTCTCCTTGATATCTAATGGAGAATGAGATTTTAATGGATATTTTGCAGTAATTGGAGTTAAAATAATTTATTAATCTTGTGATTATTGTCTTTTAGATAATAGATTATTGATATCTGAATCTTATTTAGTATTTTTAAGTAATTATCTTATAGCATCAGAATTTGGAGAGTAATCTCTTTTTTTATTTGGATGATTTATGGCTGATAATTTCTCTTATATAGATTCAATATGTGAATTGCTTTTATTTTAGAGTGACATATTAGATTTATGATTAGATTATTGAGGTTTCTATGATGGTTTAGTACAATAATTTTATTATTATGGAGGTGATTATCTATTATCTATTCCTTCATTATGTTTACGCTCAAAACAATTTACATGTAATTAGACAGGAATGAGTTACTGAAGTTTAGTTTTATCAGGTAACTTGGAAAGTTATGAAGCTATAAATTATTATGTTTAAGATGTCTTAGTTTGATGTGATATTTGCTAATTCATTTTTTTTAATATATTTTAACAACGACAATTCAAATTCAAATTTAATATAAATAGTTAGGGTTTCATTTACATTCATCATTAAATTAAAATTAATTAACTTCTACATGCTTCTTATTTGAAGATAACTTGCCACTCCCTATTTCATTAATTTCTTCAGGAATACAATTTGGATCATCTTATGGAATTTTATGTTAATCTATTTATTTTATAGTAGGTGTAGACTAGGTTTTATTAATATTGTGTAATGAAAATTAAGATCGAAGTTTTCTCATTTCCATTCTTTTTTAAATACTAGATTCTTATGCATTCATTCCTGCTTCTATTTACTATTTAATAATCATTTAATTTTTAATTACCTATGATATACGCTTTTCCTATTTCTTAAATTATATAGCTATTTCTTTTGCTCTACCTTCTGTTTAAATTATGATTTATTCTTCAATTACTTAATTTTGAATTTCTTTAATTTTCTCCTCCTTCTCTTATTCTATAATATTTTTCTAATGAGTGTTTTCCTCCTCCTCTTCCCCTCCACTATGACTACTCTCTGTATTCTTTATTATCTTACTAAAACTTTAACTATTTGGATTCTTGTTAATTGTAGATCCACATTAAAAAAATTTATCAACAACTGGTTCTTGAAAACTAAATGAAAGTATATTGTTATCTGACTTTTTAGAAGTCTTAGATTTATTCATAAATGAATATGAAGTTTATGCTACATTTATTTTTGGTACTTCAATTTTATTCTTCTCTGGAGGTGTACTTTGTTTGGATTATTATTATGAAGTCTGTAATATTGATGGATTAGTAAATATATTTTTTAACTTTATTTCAAAGTATTCATGTGCTTTATTTTCACATTCCTTATAATACTCTACTCCTTACTATTATTTTAAGAATATATTTTTACCATATACAATTAAATCAAATTTTTCAAGGCTTCATTATTGGTGTAATTGCTGAGCACTAAAATGATGTCGTTGTTTAAGATCTATTAGGCGAAGTCATCTGGCAATGCTTTACTTTGCTCATGAAATTATCATGAAATAATACTTGGCACTTTGAATTCACTTTGACTTGTGTTTCGAAACTACGATAAGAACAGCAAATGATACCATCTTATTAAGAAGTTATGACATATATTATGCTTTTATTTTTATATATAAATATATATATATTTCTATAAATAAATATATATAAATATTTCTATAAATTATGATTATTTTAAACATATCATTACACATCAAGTTTGTTATTATTTTCAAACATTTTTTAATATACTTATTCGTCATTACACAATTTTCTTCTTAGGATGGTCTAAATATATATATGAAATTAACTTACTGTTTCAATAAATGGATTAAATTTGGAGAAATGAGATCTACATTAACAAGCATTTCTAGTTTAAATTTCTTCAGCCATCATTTTAAAAACACGATTTAATTTCTTATGGACAGTTGTTTTGAAAAGATCACTATGCAGTCTAACAAATTACAAAAACTTATAGTGTTCTTCATTAGTCCAGTGACCTAAATTTCTAATGAATATATATACCTCTTTATTTTTTCACTTTTTTCTTTAAATTTACATCGTCAATCAAGTCTGTCTTTTCAATGTTATTTTGAGTCTTAACTCTTTCCAAGGCTTAAAAATCATAGGTGTCATTATTGGATGGAATTTGAACACAATTAGATTAATTCTTGTTTAAATCTAATTGTGACCCATTTTAACATCCCATTTAATAAGAAAAGTTCTATGGTTACGAATTGTTCATCTAGTACCAATAAGGGGCCATGCAATTTTAGTAATATTGCCAATAGTCTATATATATTATGTAAAAATGCTTACTATTTTATGAGGATATGGGATAGTAAGAGTAATAAGGGTTCATTTACAAGGCTTAAAGAGAAATGTTTTTTTTTAAAATAACTTAATAATCTTAATTGCGTAAATTAAAGTTGGATTTATATACAATATTACCGGACAAAACTCTTTAATTCGTCAAAAATTAATAATTAATATATAATATTATATAATACTTAAGAAAATATAATTCAAGGAATTCTGGCTGTCTAATTCATGTTATTCGTCCTAACTGAGGAAGTATTTTTGACTTCATATACTGTCTATGTGACTATTGGTTATGTTTATTATCTTTTCTTTATGGATTATAACTCTGCTTCAGCCAAAGCCAATTTCTCTTAAACTTCAAAATATTTTTTATTTTAGTCTTCAAACTTCTTTTTCCATTGATTGGCTTCCTATTTTGAAAATATTAAAATATATATACATTAACATAATGTGTTACATAAGTCTCCGTTTTTGATTGGGATGATTATTAATTTTATAACATTGTTTCCATTTCTTCATTTTTTTCATTTAATTCTTTTATTTATTAGTCCTTTTCCAGGAAAGTTCTTTAAACTTTTCTTAATTCTAACTCTAATTTAGCAATCTAATCCTTATATGATTATGCTTTATTATCTTAATTCAATTAAACTTATAATTATAATTAATTGTGTTCTTAATATAAATTTTCATAATCTTGATTACTTTATTTTAGTTTGAGTTGCAATTATTCAATTTATTATGATTATAAGTTTATTTTATTCTAAAATTCAGTTGGATTAATAATTTTAGTTTTAAGTAATCCATTTTCTCTATTGAGATTATCAATAACTTATCTTAATCTACTCATTTCAGTATTTAATTAAGTTAATCTACTATCTTTATCTAATGATTCAGTTTCAATATCTTAAAATCTACCTTTCCATCTTTCCATCTCATTATTTTTTTAATTATTCAAAACATTAACTCTTTCAACCTCTGTAGTCATCAAAGCTAATTTACTCTATAATTCTCTAATTTATTATTCCTTAGTTTTTTATATCACACTACTTTCTTCATTGAATCCAAATATCTTAAATTCAAGATCTTTGTATTTCTTTTACCATTCTAATACTAAATCTTTTTGCATTTTAATTTCATGATTCAAAATTATATTAGTCTCTTATAAATCTAAAATTAATATATATATATATAAATTACCTCTTTTAGTATTAGATAATTCTTATTCTACTCCATATTAAAATCTAACTTCAGCTTCAAAATCAGCATATCTCTTTTTCCAAATATCAATTTCTTATTATAATTCAAATGCAATTTTCATATATTTTTATATCTCATCTTTCAGTTGATTTATTCTTGTTACATCTTCTCCAATTGATATTTTTTCAGTTGCTTAAACACTTCTAAGTTTAATATTTTCCATCTATAAACTATTCAATTAATTTTCTAATTTTTGTATCTATTCTTAATATGATCTGTCTAATTCTTCTCTTTTTATCACTTAAACTGGATGTTCACTAATATGTATCTATTCTATAGTAGGTTTGATAGGCAATTAAATGGGTTGTACTGAGGTGATTTGTGGTCTAATATATGGTGATTGATTAATGTATGAAGGAATTGGCTTTTATGGTGAAATCAATTATGGTTGCAATATTTATGATCTTATTGGGGAAACAAATGAATTCACATTATTTGGAGATGTTGTATATGCCATTGTTTATTATTCAGGGGAAGTATATGGTTTAGATGGTGATTCATAAGTCTTCATTCCTGTCATTGGAGTTAAATGATGTAAATGTGAATCAGTAGTTGTAGTCATTTAATATTATTGTTTCTAATCAGAGTTCCTATACAAAGTAGGTCGTTGTTCAGTTGTAACATTATCGTACATTACTATTTTATTTTATCAAATAAATTTTTATTTTTTTTTAAATAAAAAGAATTCATATTTATAATCAAAAATTTAGTAATCTAATTATTGTAAATATTATTAAAAAATAACTACAAAAGTAAACTACAACTCAATCAGAATCTCATAAATATCATAATATCAATCATAGAGATTCATTAGGGCCTTCCTATAATTCCACTCATTCTAAATGTATAATATTTTCCTATTAAATTTAACATACTTAACCATTTAATAAGAATCCTCTTAATTTAAAATCTAAAAATTTTGCTAATAGGTATTAACTAATCAAATTTGTATAAAATTGTGAATAAAATGATAAATATAAAATATTATATTTAAAAAATATATTCCCTAAGGTTTGTCCGAAGGTAACAAAGTATGAATAAAGTGCCATAATACTCTGGGAGTAGAAATTTAGAGATTGAGCAAAAATGAGGAGTCAAAGCCGATGAAGACTGTCTCTACACATAAAAGCTTGTTACTTTAGGACGGCACATTAACATAAACGAGATTTGTACTACATCTTGTATTAGGATTGCTCGTATCATAATTGATACTATCATCCCTTATCGTATTCTGATTTATTTAGTAATAATATCATTAAATCAAAATTATATAAACACATCATAAAAAATAGTTAAAAGATAATTCTTAGGATTCAATACTAGTAATTCATAGACATCCTTTCATAAAATAAACATTATTACAAAAATCTAATCAAGAGTAAAATATGATTATCTAAATTCATCAAAATAATCTTTTTTAAATATAATAATTTAGTTTTTTGAAGATCCCAAAGAAAAATATAACCCGTATTATAAAAATCATCCTAAATATATAATATCCTTATAAAGTTTAGATAGTTTATAGAGTTGCATCTTGGATTGAGAATACTTTTATTATACAAAAAGCACTAGTTATAAGTAATAACTTTTTAAATATATTGATAGATCATTAGTGTCAAATGAAAATTACTTATGATTCCATTCATCATATTTTCCTTAATATATCTTATTACACCATTATCATAAATACCAGAGTAGATTGTAGTATATTCAATTTTAATACATTTCATAACTTCATCATATACTTAAAGATCACAATTACAGCTGAATTCATGATCATAATGATCCACAAAAGCTGACTATTTTACCTCTACTAAATGAGGCCAAATATTATAAAACTTCCATTAACTTTAATTTTTATTGAATCAAAACATTAAATACTAATGCACTTTAAGGTATTTAATCAATTTGTACTTTAATTCATGCAATATCTAAACTATAAACATTGTATAAAAATACTAGAGAATAGTAATTGACTATCTCTTGAGAAGCTCACTCTGATTTGACTAATTTTTTAAGGTTTTTATCTTTGATTTACTCTATGAATCATTAATAAAATATTAACTTGTTTTTACGACTTCCATTTTGAATTGGAAGCAAAAAATAATAAATTCCCCAATTGCTCCATCTATTAGAGCCCTGCAAATGAAAATTCACAAGTGTATTAAATATATATTTTGAACTTTTTTAAGTTGCAAAAAAAAGGCTAAATTTAATTAATTTTTCCTCGCTTCTTATGAAATATCCCTCAATATTTAAGACATTTGAAAAAAATACCAATATCATAGTTTTAAGCAATATTTACAAAGATTAGAATGAAGGCTTATATTTCTTGTTAAAATATTCCTTTTGCCTTAGCAATAATCAATTTTTCATTCAGTTGAACATTATATCATTTAATAAACGCTTACTTAAAATAAAAATCTTCAATTGAAAATTTAATTAGTTTACATTAAATAGATATGGTATCTTTTCTTATCTTATCAATTTGAACAAATTAAATTATAATTTTAATATTTTTATATAAAAAGCAGAAAATATAGGATATTCCAATATCTGTAGCTTAGAGATATGAGTGCGGCTTAATAAAATAAATAGATTAACTTATGAATAGTTAATGTGAATGAATTACTCTATAGTAAAACATAATTTTAATCATATTACAAATATATTGTCTTTCTCAATTCAAGAAAAATAGCTTAGAATGAAAGTCAAAATAATAACTGTTTTACTTTTTTAAGTGATTTATAAAATAAAATTTTATATTAAATGAATCCATATCAGAAACTACTAAAATCAATCAATTATTCTGGATGCAAGATTCCCTTTAATACAACAAGTTGTTTATTTTCTGAGCATAAACTTCCTGGCCAATATTATGCAGCAGATTTTTATTAATCAAATATTCCTAACTGTTTGTAAAGTGCTGCTACCAATTCAGAACAAAAAAAGGTTCTTTCTTCCTTTAAAATAATATATAAATATTAATTTTTACCTTATTCACCTATTTATTAATATCTTAAACTGTAGATTTTTATTTAAGCAATTTCATTGGAGTAAGTGAGTATTTTTTACCCATATTCTCATTAACAAATTCTTAAACAGTTTTTAAAAATGTATGATCTCTTTCAATTTCTAATTTTCTTATCATAATCTTTTCATACAACTCAAACCATTTCTCATCAATCATATCCTCTATAGAGATTAATATTTTAAATACTCCAAGAACATAATCCAACTCCATAACAACCAGTGGCTTCTAATATGTACAATGAGCCTGATGGAAATCTTAACAAAACAGCAGCATGATCATAATCAGACCCAGTTAATCCTCTCTAAATAAGACAATTAGCTCCATTTCCTCTAAATAGAAGAATGTCACCAGTATCTCCTGTTTTCAAAAATTATTCGCATGATATTCTATCAGTCTAAATTTTACAATATGTTATACTCTCCAAAATCTAGGATATTTAACCAAGTTATTGAGTATCTTTTTTGCCCCTTCAGAAGTGTCCTTGTTTTCCCTAACAACATGAAACCATTTCATTGTTTCTTAAGAAGTGCCAGCTTTAAAAATAAAGTTCTTTGTAGATCCACTTGGAATCAATCTAGAAATAGTGAGATAAGTGATACACAAATTCTATAATATTGCCATTTTGATCTTTTGTATCTTATAGGGAATACGACATTATATTAAAATCAAGAACTCCGAAAGGAGAACCTCTATTTTCAGGCAAGTAATAAACCAAGCGATTATCTTGACAAACTGCCCATCTCTATTACCATCCTTATAAGTAATGTGGACTCTTTTTCAAAAGCATTCCTTCTAATTTTGGAGTTTTGTATTGTTCCCCTTTTTTTGTGACAATTGAGATATCTAATTCTGCAACTACTATGGCATTTTCATCAATCTCAGGAATTTCATTATGGCCCATAAAATATGTGGACTTAAGTCCATTATGTTCTACAATAGTCTAATGTAATTAATTTTGTGTTTATCCCTTGTTTTAGGCTCTATTTTTTTTATCCAATTTAGAAATAGCAAGAGCTGCCTTAAATTTTGCCTGGAAGTTGTTTTATTACATTTTAATTATTAATAATAAATGAGAAAGAAGAGAGCATTAAATGAATTCGAATTTGTAGAGAAAAAGGATAATGGAAAAGCTTAAGAAGAACTAGGAAAAGGAGCATTTGGAAGAGTACGTTTAGCAATTGATAAGTTGACTGATACAAAGGTAGCAATCAAAACGGTATTTAAATGAGAATTTATAAACCTAGATTCCCAAAAAAATACTTAAAGAAAATGCATAAGCTGAAAATATTAAGAGAGAGATAAAGTTGCATAGGAAATTAGATCATCCACATATTGTAAAATTGTATCACTCCCTTGAAGATGATACAAATGTTTATCTTGTGTTAGAATACGTGCCAATGGGAAACTTGTTTGTTTATTTAAGAAAGCGTAAAACTCTGGAAGAATAAGAAGCATTCGTTTATTTCTTACAGACTGCATTAGCTATAGATTATTTGCATAAAAAGGGTATAATACATAGAGACTTGAAACCAGAAAATATTTTATTGGATGCATAAGGTAATATTAAAATTTGTGATTTTGGATGGTCAGCAGAACTACAACCAGAAAGGAAAACATTTTGTGGAACATTGGATTACATGTGTCCAGAAATGCTAAACAGTTAGAATCATGATCATAGAGTAGATATATGGGCTATGGGAGTTCTATTATTTGAAATGTTACATGGTCATGCACCATATAATAAAAATAGATCATCACAGGAAGTTGTTATATAAGCTATATTGAATGCAGCTAATACTAAAATACCTTTTAATGATAAAATTTCAAATGATGCTAAAGATTTAATTTAATCATTATTAAAAGTTAATCCTAAAGATAGATTGTCTATGGAAGAGATTTTCAATCAAAAATGGGTTAAAGCTAATGCAAGAACATTATAAATAAATATACCTGAATTTGTATATGAGAAAGGAGTAAATGAAACTGTTTAATCTATCTAAGATATTTCTATTGATTTTATTAATCTTACACAAACATCTAATAATTATTAATCTTAGAAAATTACATAAACCTAATAAACATTATAATAAAAATAGGATAATTCAAATTTTTATTCTTAAAAATTGCCATCATCTTCACCATCATTAAATAATTCAACTTATTAATAATAATAATAATATTAATAATAATAATATTAATAATAATAATAATCTACTACTCCAAATAAAAAACCATCATTTGATTAACTTTTTTAATCAACACATAATAATAATAATATTTAATTACCTTAATATGAATCAAATTCTAAATCTCCTACTAGATTAACACCAGAATAATAAAGATAAAAAAATGAATTACTAGGCATAAATTCTATAGAGAAATCTAAATAAATGGAATAATCTAATAGAATAAATTATTAAATGTAACAAAGTTAAGATATGTAAAAATCTTAGATCAGAGATCAATCACCAAATTAATCTATGATGAATTCTAATTATTAAGGAATCTCACCACATAAAAATGATGTAAGTCCAAATAGCAGAAAACCTATCTTTAGTGATAAAATGGCTTAATCTCAAATGATTATTAATAAATATACTTAACAATCAAACAACTAATCAGGAATGTTTAAAAGTCAAGATATTGCTAACTAGCAATCCTAATAATCAGATGAATTTACAAAATATATGTAATAAGAATAAGAAAGAAAAAGAAAAGAAGAAGAATTTAGAAAATAATAATTAGCAGATTTATAAAAAAGAGAGGAATAAAGACTATTAGATGAATAAAGATAAAGAGAAGAAAGGTAAAAACAGGAAGAACTAGAAAGAACAAGGAAATAAAGAGAATAAGAATTAGAAAATTAAAGAAAAATTAAAGAATTTGAGGAAGAATAGAAACGTTTAAGAGAATTGGAAAAATTAAGAAAATAAAGAGAATAAGAAGAAATATTATAGAAGTAAAGAGAGCAAGAGTTAGAAAAATAAAGAAGGGATTAAGGTTTAGAGTAAATAAGAAGGGAAAAGGAAGAATAAGAAAAATTAAGAAGGGAATAATTGAGAAGAGAATAGGAAGACAGAGAACGTAAAATTAGAGAATAGGAGGAATAAAGAAGAAGGGAAGAATAAGGAAAGAGAGAATAAGAAAAATGGGAATAAGAATAGAGAGAAAGATTGAGAAAAGAGAAGGAAGAATAAGATAAAAGGAGATTATATGAAGAGTAATAATAAGAAAGGTTAAAATAATAAGAGAGATAAAAATAGCAATATGAGGAATAACTTCGATTATAGAAATAATAAGAATAGGATAGAAAATTACGAGAATATGAGGAATAAAAAAAATAATTAAATAGATCTAATTCTAGAAATGTTAGAAGTTAAGAAACAGAGGAAGATAGATAAGCTAGGAAATTAAAAGAACTTGAACAAAAAGCAAGGTAAGAGTATTAATAGCATTTAATAAATCAAAGTACTAGTAGTTATGCTAGTAAATAAATGACTGAAAGTAAGTAATAAAGAAGATAAATATCTGATGATGACCTTTTTGTTGCTAATAATAATAATTCATACATCCCATAAAAATAGAAGAATGATATGAATTAAGAAGAATTTGAATTAGAATAGAAACTACATAATATGTTAGTTTAAAATCTTTAATTGGAATTACCACCAATTACAAAGACAATGAAACCTGATGATAATAGCAATCTTGATTGGGATATAAGTGTAATTGAATAATAATAGAAACAAGCTCCATTAATTGAATAATATGAAAATATGCAATAAATTTAAGTTTAGACTTAATAAAATAATAAATCTGTATCACCTAATGCTAGATAAACAAGATTTACTCCAAGAGTTACTAAAATGGAGGAAAGGCCAACTCATATAAATAATATGTTAGATGATTAATTGGATGAATGGGATCTAAGTGAGGATCCTTAAATAAAATTACTCAATTAATTGATGGGGTAACCAGAGAGAGAAAAAAAGTAAAAACCAAAGTAAAATGTTAATTCAAGCATTAATAATGGATATTCATCTTAATCTTAATAGTAAATTTCTGTATCCACTTAACCTACAAATAAATTTAGTTTTGGAGAAAATAAAGCAAAATAAAATTTAAAGCCTGAAACAGTTGAAAATGTAGAAGAAAGCTTTAGACAAGATAGATCAATGAGAATGAACACTTCAAGAGATAGAAGTAGGAATAAGATACCTGCTAAATCTAACCCAAAATATAAGTAAATCTAATAACAATAAGAACCAGTTGAAGAATAATATGATGAAGATTAATTAGAAGATTTAAAGAGATCAAAATCATCTAATTAAGAAAACACTTATGATTAAAAATTAAAACAATTTAAGAAATATGACTACGATCCATATTCTGTTAATTACAATAATTAAACTTAAGAATAGTATATAGAAACATAATATAATATAGATACAAACCAAGAAAGAGTAGAATAAGTGAAAGACAGAATAGAACTATTCCTTAGAGATCATCACAAGAAATGGATTTTTTTGATAGACTAAAATTTGCCTTTGGATGTTTATCTAAAAGACAATGAACATATAAAATTTATCACTAAGTTATTTTTCATAATAAATCATTATTTTTCTTTATTGATAAATAATGATATTATTTATTGTTTAGAATTAATAGAATTAGTTAAATAAATAATTTGAAATTTGTATATGGGCTGCTGTTGTTAAAAGTAAAAGAAAAATTCATATTGGACAAATAAAGAATGTAATCTTTTGATAAATTTACTTTATGATAAAACATGGAGAAAAAGGGATGTATAAGAATAGTATAAATAATTTGTTAGAGAAGTTCAAGATAAATAATAATTAAAAAGAAATTATAATTTATCTTTTTAAAACTCAGCTGATCTTTCAAAAATATGCAATAGTTTTAGAGAAGTAAGAGGAGATGGTAATTGTTTTTATACTGCTTTTGGATTTTAATATCTGCATTTACTTTTAATGACATATAATGACAATTAATTTAAAGATTTTCTGTTGAAATATGATCGAATTAATATGAAAATATTTTCAAACGATTTTAATATAGAAGATGAAAATATTTAGAGTAATTTACGCTAAGAATTTTTCATAAGATTATAAAAGTTGAGAGATATCAAAGATAAGTAAACAAGAGAATAAGAATTTATCAAATAGTTCTAAAATTATGAAAATTAAGAGGATATGGATTGTTGTTTATATGGATTATCCACAATATTTTTTAGGAATCTAGCTAATTAATCTATTGATGATAATAATTTGGCAGAGTTAATTCTTGATAGAGAGAATTTGTTAATTTGGGAAACTGAGTGTAATAATAATGAAGTAGTAATATCTGCCCTTGCGAAGACTTTAAAAATGTATATATATATTTTCATATAATTTAAGAAAAATATAATTAGTATTTTTTTAGAATAATGGATATGAATTGAAAGTGTATGAGGAGGAATAAAAAGACTCATTGATATTGTTGATTAAACCAGGTCATTACAATATTGGATTAAATTTATAATAAAATTGAGAATAAATAAAATGATCAATAATAAATTATGAACATTTTAAACTAAAACTTCATTATTTATAGAAATATAAAGTTGTATTAGTAAATATTTTTATGTTATGTATAAATAAGTTTATATATGAATTATAATATAATAATATTTTTATTAATTTGTTAATTACTTTTCATAAATTATTAGTGTTAATGTCGTCTAATATTTTTTAGAATATATGTCGAATTCACAACAGTGAAGTAATTGCTATTAAACTGTCTGCCAATAAGTAACTAGATGATATTCTTATGTGTGTGTATTGTTTAACAGGAAATGCACAATAATCTGTTGTGCCTATAAATGAAATCTAAAGATTCTATGAAACTAAAATTACAATAATTAAATAGTTAGAAATGGAAAAGCATTTATTAATTAAGACATCTCTTGGTATAATAATGGATACTTTGAATTAGTTGAAAAAAGATTTAAATGTTTAATTGGATAAAGGAATTAGATTGATTCAAAACCAATTATAAATGGAGAATCAAAAATGTACAAGTGAGCATAATATTAATGAAGATAATGAGAAGACTTTGACTGATTATATTCAATTAATAGTTGATAGTAAATTCAGTTACTGTTAATACGAAGGAAATGAAGATTAATTTAGTTGGATCTAATCACTATATCAAGAATTAAAGAGATTCAATAAAATTTCAGAAGTATAATACTGCTTTTTAATATTGGAAGATCTAAAAAAATAATATTTAATAAAAGATTAGAATATAAAGACACAAAATTAAATTTAACAATTTTATTAATCGATTTCTTCTCATTAATTAAATGAGAGAACTCCTAAATTAGATTTTAATTGTAAAATACACAGCAAAGAAATTATATTATTTGATTTGAATCCAGAAACAGAAAAGCATTAGCGATTATGTTGTGTGGAATGTATGCCATCTAATTATGTATCATTAAATAAAGCATAGGATATATGGTAATAATTTGAAGCTAAAAAAATTAATTATTTCTAATAATAAATATTAAATAAAGAATAACAATATGAACAAGTCTAAGAATAGATTATTAAAATTGAATAATAAATTATAGAATAGATCAAAGATCTAAGGATTAATTTCGAATAGAATCTATTGATGATCAAATAAAAAAATAATTAATACCTTAATTTAATTAAGTAGGATTTCTAAAATCTAAATCAGACTGAATTATTAGAAAGAGCTGAAATTTTAAGTAAAACAGAAGAAATGTAATAAATAATAATTTCTTAAGAATATTAAGAAATCTAAGATTCTGTTCTACATTAATTGAAAAAGTAGATTTAGCAATTATAACATTATTAATAAAATTTATATGATAATCTAAGATCTACATTATGTAATTCTCAAGAAATAAGTAAAGCTACAAGTTAATCAGATTAATAAAATAATATTAATAATTTACATTATTAAATTACTGAAAATCGAGAATATTCAAATAGTAATTAAATGGAATTTTTTACATAGAGATCTTAAGAATCTCTAGATTGGTAAAAAAATAGCAATGAAAATTAAAAAGAATTTAATAATTAAACTATGTAAACATTAAATATTATGAATGAAAATCGTTAGACTAGAAGTGCTTCTGCTTAGGTGAAATCTAAAATGAAGGAAAATGAAAAATAAATAATAGAAGAACACTAAATGGAATTTTAAAATGAAAATAATTATGAATTAATTGATAGATTTCCTTAAGAATAGAGTTGTCATGCTTTATAATTTAATTATGATAATCAAATAATGATTAGTGGTTGTTAAAATGACATAACAGTTTGGGAACTCAAAAATGGAAAAATATCCAAAAAATAGTAATTAGAAGGTCATTCAAATTTAGTCATTTCTTTGTTTTTCAGTTTTACTAAAAATGAATTTATATCTGGAAGTACAGATAAATCAATTAGATATTGGTAAATTATTGATAATGCATGGGTTTGTTCATAAATATTATTAGGACATAAAAGATAAATAGATTGTTTATTATTGGATAATAAATGTAATTAAATAATATCATGCAGTTGTGATAAATCAATAAGAATATGGAGAAAAAATGAATAATTAAAATGGATATAAGTTTAAGTATTAACCAATCATTAAGCCTATGTTCGTTGTATAAGTTTCAGCAAGTCTTAAGAGTAGTTTGTATCTTGTGGAGAAGATAAGATGATAATAATTTGGGAAATTGATGAATTTAAAGAATGGAAATAGAAATAAGTAATTAGAAATGATGACTATGGATATAGAATATGTTTTGTTGAAGATGACTTATTATTATGGTAACCAAGAAATATTAATAAAGCAATTATATTTTAATGGGAAAGCAACTCAAATTAATTTATTTAGAGTAATTAAAATATATAATTAAATTAATCAAGTAATGGATATCAAAATTTTTTTCCATCTATTTATAATTAATATAAATAAGTAGTAATAAATAAACATGGAAGATATGTATATATTTTAAAAAAAGAATAAAACAATACTTTTTTGATTTCTTAAGTGATAGAAGTGGGCCATTATTGTAATTATGGTTCATTATCACCTAATGGTGAATATTTGGTGATATGGGATGAAGGATCTAAAAATTTTTAAATAAGAAAAGCCAAATTTTGATGATTTTTTATAAGATATTCATCATTAATATTTTTAATTGTTTTTAAAACTCAATATTATTGATTATATTGAGTAAAGTAATATATTATTAATACATGTTTAATTAATCCGTAATTGAATGATTCTAAGTGTTATTTATGATTTGTTTATTGAAGTTAAATCAGTATTAAATTGGCAAAGATTTATATGGATTACAATAACATTTATGCCTAATAATAAAATTTCAAAAGTAATTCAATATGGGAACTTGTTAAGTTAGAACACAAAATATAGATAAAAATAAAGGTGATGATGATTAAATTGAAACAACATCACAACCAAATATTTAATAATTACAACTTACTCCTCTTGTCTGTAACATTTTAGGAGATTAGGATAGAATGGATGATTTATTCTTAGATTTAGAAAGATAACCATCTTTAAATCCTATTTAACAGACCACAAATCTATAAGAAAATGTAAAATATATATATTATGGTAAGTTCCTTCTTACATCCAAAGGTTAAATTACTCATGATCCATAATCTTAAACTTTAGACCACGCATAGCAAATAAATAAATCACCCAAAAAATCAAAAAACTTGAATGCTAAATTTAAAGAAATGATTTATTGAAATCCATCGATGGAAAGTACATTAAATTGATTTATATTCATATAAAATACTATGAGTAACTCATTTTAGACTATTTTTCAAGTTTATTAGATTTCTCAACTTCTATTACAACATATTAAAAATATTTAATATTTATTAAAAAATAATATCTAATTAGTTAAGAATGATAATTTACAATATTAAACTATTACAAATCCATAATAATCTCAAATCTAAGATAAATAGATCTCTCTATTTAATAAGATTTGATTATAAGTTAGAGAATAACATTAATAAAATCTTTTTATTCATTATACATCATGAAAATCTTGTATTAGAAATTATAAAAATGCAGATCAATTATTTAAATAATCTTTTCTTTTAATTATATTATTGAAGTGCATAATCCTATTTAATGCTACCTAAAGAAGAATAATAATTTTTAAATCATATATATCACCCTACTTTATAACCTTATATATTTCAATTCAAAAATTTGTCAAATTAAGAAATTAATATACAATTTAGACTTCTAAATTGTATATTAATTTCTTAATTATAGTAATATTACTCAAAAATTCAATCTTTAAAAGCTAACTGTTTAATTTTACAAAATTGCTTAATTTTATATCAAGATATTGCTCATTAAGTTGAAATTATATTGATAATTCTTACTATCTTCTTTGAAGAATTCAAATTTTGAGATTTTCAAAATCCAAAAAACAATGTTTTGTAGTCTAATGATTCAAAATATAAAATTAATAAATATTATAAACTTAGATAAATTTATTATATTGAGAATATAAAATAATATTTATTTGAAAGTTTTAAATATTTTTAGATTCATAGTTATTCATCAACTAATTCATAACTTCCAGGTCCCAAAACAGAAATTTTTTCAACTTAAAACCTTTTGGATTGACCAAAGCTTGTATTAATTTTACTTTTTTTAATATATTCAGATTAATAAAGAAAATCTTTAATTTCATAACTACCAGGTCCTATTATGTTGTCAGACTTTAATTTTTTCTCCGAATTTGATTTTTATATGTGTTAATTTTTTTTGTCAGCTTGATCAATTTAAATAAAATCTTTAATCTCATAGCTTCCAGGACCTGGAAAATTACATTTTTCGTGAAAGCTTCTTCTAATTTTTTCCATTTTCTTTCTTCTTGCTGTCTATTTAATTTAAACTGCTGATTTTGGTCTTATTTTGTTTTCTTATTATTCTTAAGTTTCTTTTTATTTCATTAATTCTTTAATATATTTATCTTCTTTTCTATTGTAATAAGATCTTACCATAATTTTAGGTTTTAGAAGTCTTTCAATTCTATCTATCTTTTTTTTATTGACTTTCTAATTAATTTTATAAGCTCCAGGTCCAGGCGTTTAAAATTTTGAATCAGTTTACGATTGATATCTTGCAGTGCCAATAGAGATACTTCGACAAGATTTTATATTTAAATCATATGCACCAGGACCTGGAGATTACTATTAATATTCAATAATATGTCTTGAATTGAAAACAAATGTTTTTGATTACTTTTTTTATATAATATTGTATTATCCAGGTCCTGGTTTTTAGAGTTTTTCAAATTATCTTCTATTACTTTTAGTAAAACTAATGGAAGGTCGATTTTATTGTAAATGAGCTGGAGATTATATCTCGTAGGAACCAGGACCTACACTCTATTTTGATCGTTAAGAATTTTATCTTTAAAATGTATATGAATTAGAGGATTAAGGAAGAGGCCAGATTTGTTCTTAAGAGTTGATTCTTAATCTCCTATTGGAATGTAATTTAAATGTCATTGCTGACCTATTTGAATTTGCACTCAGTCTCATATCATTAATTTACTTATTGACATATGGCTAACTGGAAGCCACTCTAATATGATGATCAATTTTGACTACATTTAAGCAATTGGAAGAATCTCATCTCCAAAGTGAATATCTAACATTATAAATTATTGTTTCTTAGTAATAATATTAATTTAGTATAATAATTCTTAAAGTTAATTATTTTTTTCTTTGATTTATCATTCTTGATAGATAAAAATTCAAGATGAGTTATATTTTCAATAGATTAAGTATTCAATTTAGATGAATTTGCACTTAAGTTGTTAGTTCCATTTGATAAGGATGATATATATCCTGTAAATCATTATTTACTACAATTTCTTAATATTTAAAATATGTACATAAAATAGACCTGAGGGGGTTTAATTTAACTATTTTTATAAAATGTTGAATTTGATTTCATAGAGATTAATAAAAATTAAAATTTGAGAAAATATGTAGAATGATTAATCATAAAGTCAGAAATATTATGAAATGTAATAAAATAATGATTCTACTTAAAAATAGAACATTAATAGAACAAATTAAATCAAGATTATTAGTCAGAGTTACATAGATGAAAAATAGGAATATAATTAAAAGTATGAGATTTAATAATAACCTTAAGAAGTAAGAAATAATTATTCAATGAATTAGCAACAATAATTTTAGTAACCTCAATATTATTAATATTCTGAATAACAGTATAATCAGATGGATTTTTAAAACAATTTTTATAAATAATCAAATAATATTACTTAATACTAGTAATAATAATGTTTTCACCCATAATTTTAGGAGAAATTTTAATAATTTCAATAGTAATAATTTTAATAGTAATAATTATAATAGTAATAATTTTAATAGTCGTAGTAATATTAATAATAAAGAATGTCTAGTCAAGATTTTTCATAATAGCAATCTTTAAAGATATTTTAATAAAATACTCAAATTTATAGTAACAAAAATCTATAATAAAATAAATCATTTGATTTAAAAGAAATTTCATAAAATAATTCATTAGATTTCAATGAAATTTCATTAAATAATTCATTTAATATAAATAATGAATAAAATTTTGTAAATCCTAATTTACCCATATAGATTATTACTCATCTAACAAAGAATAAACAAGGTTAATAACACTTAAACTCTTATCATTAATTAATAGATTATTTTTTTTAGCATGCAGATATTAAAATAAAAATTACAAATATTGATGGGGACATTATTAATTATTTAAGAGAAATTTAAAATAATCTAAAAAATTTAAACTTAAATATTAAAAATGTATAAATAGATTAAGAATAACACTTAAAAAAAAATCTAATTTATTAAATTAATGAACAATAGGATAATAATATTTCACAATTAGATAAAATGACAATTTTACATAGTGAAATAATAGAGAATTTTTATAGAGAAGCTGAAAAACAATAAATAAAAATTATGATTAATTACAATAAATATCAATATAAAATAGAGACATAAAATTAGATGTTAGATTCTGCTATTAGATTTTATACATACTTTAAACGAGCATGGGACAGTTATGTTATTTTGACTGTATAACTTAAATCAGAATTTGAAGCAAATGCAAAAGTTAAATTATTAAAAAGGCCAAGAATCCACGAATCTTTTTGTAAAGTACTTAATTTAGATTAACCAATTATTATATCTGCTTCTTAGCTTAATTTAGCAGCTTTTGAAGTTCAATCAATATTAAAAAATCAGGCAATGCTAATAAAAAAATAAGCTAATTAAATAATAGTAATTGGTATTTTGTATGATTAAAATATCAAAATTAAAGATTTACAAAACAAACTTGAGGATTTTCTTAATAATACTTAAAATATGAAGAATGTCAAAGAGACTTTTGATATTGATATTTCGATGCCAAAGGATATTGATGAGATTGATCAAAGCATAAGATAATTAAAAGAATAAGTAGAATTAATTGAAATTGTAGTTACAAATCCAGTAATTAATGTTTAAAATAAAGGAAAGTATTTAGTATAAGCTGAATTGTAATTATGGATAGAAGGTGATTAACCAGATTATATTATTATGTAGAGACTGTAAGCAGTAAAAAATAAATTGAATGAAATTTATCATCCTAATATTATTATAAAGGTGACAGAATAATCAAAAATTAAATTATGGAATTAATTTTTAGGGTAATTATTTGAAAATCAAAATAATTCTAAAGAATGTATAACAAAGTAGGATAATTTGAAATTGAGTATTGAATTAAATGGAAAATAAGATGATATTTTTGAAAAATAGCAGAAAATTAATTAATATTTAGAACAATTTAAATGTATAACCTTAAATTGTTAATGTGATCTAGAGGTAGCTCTAGTATTAAAGAGTAAGGAATATTAATTTTAAAGATTATTTAATTAAACTTTAACTGAAATTGCTTCATAATTTGGATAATGTTTAATTCAAATGATTGAGGTTAATTAGAAAAAATAATTGGTAGTTGAAGTTTATTATAATCAAATTTAATTTGAGTAAAATATTATTATTTAAAAGATTAATATTTTTTTTGAAACTTTAGAAATTTAATTAATAAAAATTGACTTTAAAGAGTTTTTAAATTATATTGAAATGAAAGAGATTTAATTTTAAGATGTATTTCAAGTTGTAGTATCAACAGATAATAAATAATCAGAGACATAGATTGTAGGAAAAAAAGAGAGTTTAGAAGATATAAGTAATTTTTTGTTTTAATTTGAATAATCAAAAAAATAAGATTAAACTTCAGAAACTATTGATTGTGATAATTAACTAATATTTAATTCAATTAAATAATTTCAATAAAAGTCTACATATAAGAATATTAGTGATGATAATGTAATAATTAGTTTTCCTTAAGAAAATAAGATTATGATTTAAGCATCTGAAAAATTAATTAAACAAGAAAAAGATAAAATAATTATGTAAATTTAATGTCTAAAAAGTTAAATTAAAAATAAAATTTGTGATTTTACAGATAAAGAAATCAAATACATTTAAAAAAATTTAGAACCATTTTTAGAATAGTTAAAAAAGAATAATTAAATTCTTATATCTATGTCTTCTCAAATTCAAACATAACCTTTAACTTAAAAATCAGTAGCATGTACATTGGAATATAAAAATAAAAGTATATAAATAATTTATGCTGATATTTCTACAATTAAATGTGATGCAATAGTGAATTCATGCAATAACAAAATGTCTTTTGGTGATCATTTATAATTAAGTGGTGTTGCATAAAGTATATTTCAAATGGGAGGGATTTAATATTAATCATTTTGTTTGGAATATATCAAAAAATATTAGGAATTAAAATTAGGAGTTGTGGCTACATATAAAATGCCAACCTAAAGATAAATTAAATATATACTTAATGTAGCTACTCCTATTTATTCTTAAGGTGATGAAACAGATGAAGATTTGAAAAAAATTCAAGAGAACATTAAAGCATTATTTAAAGAAATAAAAAATTTAGATATAGAAACTATAACTATTCCTATTTTTGGAGGAGGAGCATGTGGTTACAGTTTTAATTAAGCTGCAAGAGTAGTATTGAATACTACAATAAATGAATTATATTCTGAAAATAATTCAATTAAAACTATTTACATTGCAGAATTAACTGATGTAAAAATTGATTCATTAAGTAAAATACTTAAATTGATATTAAAACCACCTATTAGAGAGAGAGAAATAAAATATTAATGGTAATGGTAAGATTCTGAAGACTTTAAAGATTATGATGATGAAGAAATTAATAAACAAATTGATGAAACATATGAACAATTTTAATTGACAGGTCAAGAATAAAATGTATTATTGAAATTTCCATATTCTAAATAACCTGGAACTCATCTTATTAATTTCAAGAATAAAACTATTACTGATATTTCTTTAAAAACAATAAAAACTTTATCTTCAAAAATGATTGTAAATTCAAGAAAGTTTTTTTTTGATTAAGAGTAAGTTGATGATTAATTAAATGAATACTTAATGATTTAAGAATTGAATGATATTAGTTAGTTCACTATATTTAAGAAATAACATTATGTAATATTTAAGGAAGGATAAATGTATTAAATGAATTTAGAAACTTAATATAAAAGAAAAATATAAAAATAATTATATTAAAAAAAAAAGAATTCTTAAAATTAATAAATTAATTATTTAGTTAATAAAAATTATATTTTGAATGAAACTTAATTAGGAATTTCTAAATTGGTTTAATAAAAAAATAATTATGATCAATTAACAATATAATCTTTTAGTGTTGATATAAATGAATCTATTATAAAATTAATTAAATAATAATTAGAAAATGAGATCAAAAAATTAGAAATTGTTATTCCTAATTTACCAGATGCAGAAATTGAAAATATCCAAAATTATATTTAATAGGCAGCATTATCAACTGAAGGAAAATTCATATAAGGAAATAAAATTATTATAAAGTATTTTATAAAAAAGCACAAAAAAATTGTTCAAAATATTGATTCATTAATAAATAGAGGAAAATATTATCCAAAAGAATGGATTCCATAAAATCAAAATTATTTAAAAGTTTCTTTATCTAATAATTCTGATGAATACAAAAAAATATCAAACTTGTTTAAGAAAACAGATAATGGAAGTATATAAGAGATTTTTAGAATTTAAAATTAATCATTATGGGATAATTACATAAATGAAAAAAATAAATTGATCCAAATATATTAATAATAAGGGATTGCCTTAAAACCAATAGAAACAGAAAGGTATTTATGGCATGGAGTAAGAGACTAAAATCCTTAAGTTATCTATTCTGGTTTAAAGGAAGCTTTTGATTAATCATATTGTGATGTAACTATTTAAATTATAATAATATTAGGTTGGTTTTTGGGGTGCTGGTATCTATTTTGCAGAAAATGCTAGCTATTCTCGACATTATTCTTATAAATTATAATAAGCAAATAATTAAGGGAATGGTAAGTGTGTATTTTTATGTTGTTTGGTAACAACTGGTAAAGTTAAGATATGCCAACAAGATAAAAATATTAAAAGAGCACCTCCAGGATATGATTGTGTATCAGGTTTTTCTAATGAAGGTAATAGTAATATATTTGTTCTATATTCTATGGATGTAAGAAGAGCATATCCAGCATATGAGATTGTCTTTTCATGAATTATGAAAATAATATTATTTTTTATTATATAATCTTAATATCAAAATATATACATTGTTTTATAAACTATTTTATTTAGAAAATGATTTTCTATAATTGAATATAATTATATTTTGAATAGAATTTAATCTCGTTAAATTTTAAATATAATATATAATTATTATTAAGATATATATATATATATAAATTAAACTATAATTATTTTTAAGATTTCTTTATTAATTACTTATCAATTCGATTTCTCATAATTGTTACAATATTAGATATTAATTTTATAATCTGAAAATAATAAGAGATTTTATTAATGGAAATAAATAAAGTTCAAAGTAAAGCAAAGTATGAGTCATTTGATTATGGGTAATATGAGAAGCTAAAAAAACTCTTTCATGATCCTAGTTTTGAACCAATATAAGTAGAGGAATTGGATTTGTCAAATGAAAAAGCTACTCAAATGCCAAATGTATTATGTTTACAACTGCTTACACATCTTAAAGTTTTGGTATTAAATGGGAATCAGATTTAAAGATTTCCTGGAAAATTGGTTGCAAAAGAGTTGCAGTCTCTTACGATTTTGGATCTCTCAAACAATCTAATTGAAGAATTAGATGATATTGCAGATATGAACTTACCAAATTTATCAGTTTTAGATTATTAAGGAAATTATGTATGTACATATTTGCTTAGAGTAACTTAAATATAGTAATTGTTATGTCCAAAGAGATATGTGAAATATAATCCTGTTAAAGTATTTACAGCATCATATAATTAACTTCCAGTCTGTAGATTGACTGAAGCCTAATATTAAGAGGAAAAGAAATGTTTAAGATCTATATAAAGAGCACCTGAAGAATTCAAACCAGAAGAATTAATGAATACGGTTTCTAAGTTTTCACATAAAAATACTTTGGGAAAGTTTTGTTTAGAGATGTGTCCAGTTCCAAGAAAAACAAGATTTAAGAATTTAGAATATTTGAATGGTACTTAAATATCAAAGATGGATATCATGAGAGTGACAGGAGTTGATAATTATAAGTTGGCTTTGGAAGTAGAGAATTCTGAAACTAAGAAGTATAAACATGCAAAGAAATCTAAATTGCATCATGAATATATTTAGAAATACATAAAGAGAGTTCAAAGATTATTGGAAGAGAAACCATCTAATGATCCAGATGAAATTTTAAAAGCAAAAAAAGTAAAAAAATTAGATTAGAAGAAATTTTCTGTTTGGGAAACTCCATTAGATGTATAGTACAAGGATTCAGAATTTACAATAGGCATTGAAGAATTCAAATAGTAGAAGAAGGAATTTGAGGAATAGAAAAAACAAAAATTAGAGAGGAGACATAGAAAATAAATTGAAAGAATAAAAAAGAAGCATCCTTCATTTGAAGAAAGTGAAAGTGATCATGAAATCAGAAGAATGTATTTGACTACAAAAGTAAAACCTAAAATGAATTTAAGCAGAGATGAAGATAGAATTTATAGATCATCAGAAAGTTCTTTGAGTGAAGGAGATAGTCCTTAAGAAAGATAAAGTACAAGTCAAGAGAGTGTAGAAATGAAAGGACCAAAGTCAGTAGCTAAAGTAGAAGCAAAACCTATTAGTTATTATAGGAAAAAGACTAAAGAAGAAAGTAAGAGCAAGGAAATAGTTCAATAAAGAAAAGTACAGCAATAAAACAGACAATAAAGAATGGAAGTGATGGAAAATGAGAGTAGTAATAGTGATAGTGATAAGGAAAAGGAGACTCCAACAAGATAAGTCAAAAAATCATCTACTTAATAGTTATTAAAAAGTCATCAAAAATAATAAACTCATTCTCCTGTTGCTATTCCTTAATAGGCAATACCTGCACAAAAGATTATTACTAAAATGTTACATGACGAAAATAGAAATACTTTTGATCTTAGTAATAAACTTAGTGCTCAACATCCTGTTATAAGAGAAGGAGAGTATAAGGAATAACAGTTTCAAAGAATGTTGAAGGTGAAAGAGTCTGTTCAGAAGGAAAGATAGGAATTAGAATAAATTAGAAAGCCTGCAACTGCTTAACCATAAATAAGATAGAAAGTTAATCGGGTTATTGTAGATGGTTAAAAGAAGAAAGCTTTACCTACTCCTTAAAGAGAATTGGTGAAATTACATGGTGATTTAGACAAGGCTGAGTTCTAAAGGATTTAAATTCCGTTGGAAGAAATGATTCCTACAGAAGAATAAGGAGTTCCTGAGAGATTCAGACAGGAGTTTCTATATAATGTTGATAGTGAGACTTATAAGGAATTATTACATTATAAGGGTATCTTAGAAGAAAGTTTGAATCTTAAAGAAGCTTGGAAAGAGATGGATGCTAAGTTAGAAATTTTGGGAGCCACAAAACCTGATAAAGAGTTGAGATTTAAGGCAAATGATTATAATGCTGTACATACATATTTGAAGGCCAAATATAAGGATAAGATTAGTCCTTATGAAATGAGAGAAATCATATATGGAGCTAATGATTATGATTTGTAGGCTGAACCCAGGATTTAAGAAAAGGATATAATGAAAAGATTGGAGTAAGAGGATGTTACCTAAGAAGAAAGATAAGTATTATATAAGTGGATAGAAATTTTGGATGATATTAGATTGAAATAGACTAAAACTGATGATAAGAGATTGAGGAGAATTGAAATCAAAGAAATTGAGAGGGCATAATCTTTTGCACATCTGTAAATCAAATAATGTATTTAATTAGTGCTTATCATTATTAAAAGTTAAAGAAGTATGTGTCTGCTGATAAACTTTAGAAATATGTAAAAATGATGGGAATTCCATTAAATGAAATTTTGAATCAAGATAATTAAAAGTTGAAGACAGGATAAAAGAAGAAAACTGAATATGTTAACAGATAGAATTATTAATAAACTAAAGTTCAGGCTCAGAAGAAAGAAAAAGAATAGAAGGATTTGGCGAAACAGATGTTATAAATTGAAGAAGATAAAGCATAGATGTTAAAGGAATATGAAGAAATCAATTAGTAACGATACAGTAACATAAAAGCTGAAATAATGAGTGACACTGGTAATTTGGCTACAAATGATCCATATTATCTGAAATGTCTTAATAAATTGGAATAGGATAAGGTGGATGTTTTAAATAAAGTAGCTAAATATAATATTCCATTTGAAAATATGGTGGAATAGAATTTAAGAAAATTACAGGATCAATTTATCACTACTTAAGGTCCAACAGATTTAGAAGAATAAATGATGAAGTATTGTTTTAATAATAATAATTAGATATGCTTCTGAATTCAAAGAGAAAATTAAATAAAGAGAACGATTACAATAGAATATTAATAAACATATAAGTGAAACATAGAAAAAATTAGATGAATTTTGGATGTGGGAAGCTAAGGAAAGAGAATTAAGAGATGATAAAGTAGCTAGTTTAATGAGATAAATAAAGAGACTTGAATTGGATGATTAATAAACTATATAATTCTGATTAGATTCCATCAATTTATTGATTGTTTTAGTTGATTTGTCTCTTCTCTAACTTCAATGAACATTTTAGTAGCACTCTTTTCCCAATCTAACATTATTAATCTCAAGAATAATACTCCAGCACTTACTGACAATCCACATGCCCATCCAAACCATAATCCCTTCAATCCATAATCTTCATAATATCCCCAATAGATTCCAGTACCTATTCCAATTGCATATTAACATAACAATTAAACATTTATAGTAAATGATACTTCTCCTAAAGCACCCAATAGATTAGCAAGCATAATTTGCATCCCACCAATTGTAAGAGTAGGTAAGAACAATTTTAAATTATTAGATAAGATAAGTGATGTTTCATTATCCATATAAAATAAAGCAATCCATTATTTCTTAAATACAATCAATAACAAACTTAACAATATTCCAGTCATTAAACTTGTTGCTAAATAATGCCAAACATGTTTTCTTCCCTTTTCATATTCTTGTTCTTTAAAAAGTCTTCTTATTCTAGAAGCAGCTGTCATAGATACACCTAAAAAAAACATGTAAAGTGCTTAAGCTGTAAAAATGAGGCAAACACAAACTGAGAATTCTTCATATGTTAACCACAATGCAACAACTCCCATTATTTCAAAAGACACATTTTACAAATAGTTTTTAAAAGAGGAATGCAATAATCCATATGAAAATTAAAAAATTGATTTTAATGTTCTTCTGTCCCATTCAATCCAAGCAGGATGATTTTTTTAATATTTAAAGATGTAAATATATAAAAGCAATGAGGATGTACAACTTGAAAAATTCTTACACCATGCTGCTCCTCTTATGCCAAGGTCTAAATATACTATCAATTATTTAGATAAATATATATGCAAAATCTTTATATGATAATGAATTAATTTACTGTAGTAAATGTATGTATCACTAAGACTGGATAATCAATACCCATGGAAGTCAGATAATTTTTTGTGCAATCAAAATATGTGAATGCATATAAGGCTGGTAACATTTCCCATACATATTGAATAGCTTTTTCAGCTACTATTCTTTTAATATTAGAATGATATCCTACATTGGAATATTGAATTAAGATAGGATAAATGTTGAACCAGCTATCACAGGAGTTATTACAATCAAAAATACTCCATTTAATAATAAAGATCTTTAATATGAGATCCCAATCTTCACATATTGATGCTATTTAAACTATCTAGTCATTATGGAAGTAATGCTAGAATTCATACAAAGCAATAATCCTTTTACTAATAAATTCACATATATTGTCCCAAAGCCTATTCCAATCACATCTTCAATAATTATATATTATTACTATCTCTTCCTATAATGAAATACATATTCACTAATGTTGTAAGTATACTCAATTCCTATTTTCATAAATCTCCATCTAATACCATTCCAATAACAGTAGGCAATGCTTTAAATAATAAAGTTTCGAAACTGGACATAAACTGAGAAAACGTTGTGATTTCTATATTCTCCTCTGTCATCTATAACCAATTATATAATAATTAAGAATATAATTCCAATTTAGATATACAAATTCACCCAATAATATTTAATTCAACTTAATATTCCAATTATATCAATGAGTATTGCTGAAAATGGGGGCTAATTAATTGGCTTTGACCTTATCAAAATCAATGCTTTTCTCTTTCTCTAAATTGATCTCTCCTAAAACTGCCACTGTGTCCCCTCTTATCACTTATAATCCAGCATTTAAAAACTGAACTCCTGTCTCTAATGAATATACTCTCTCTTCACTATTTTACAATACACAATTCATTGCTTAATCTATTCCAATAAGAGTCCATTAAATATATAGGATAAATGATACCCACAAAACACACGTCCATCTGTTGTAATGGCCTATACTTTCTTATTCAGCATTATTTCAAATGGATTCACTCCTTCTTTGTACATAAATATTATTATTATTATTATTAATTATATGAAAAATAATTTATGTCACAAAATAAAAGGGATTATAGCTTTTCTTTTTTTAGGATAATTATCAAATTTGTTCTTATACCATTTATGTGTTGAAATAGCTCTAGCTGAAAGAATAGATAAAGTTGAAAAGAAAAATAGGAATCCACTCCATTATCCACTCACTAAAAAGTACCCAAACCTTTTTATTTTTTAATTATTCTTACCATTCAATTATTTCCCCTAAGTAATGCCCAGATGATACTAACTCAAATAAATTGCCATGTGGTATCTTGTATTCATTTGAGTTTTCTTTCTTCAAACTTCTCAATATATTATCACATTTGATATTAGATGTCATTCCATAAATGAATATTAAGATTCCAACAAGAATTCTTAAATAGTCATTGAATTGGAATTGAAGATCTCGATTTAAATGAGTTGATATTTAGATATAGCCATTACATGTTGTAAATAAGATGGCACTTGCTACAACTTCAATAGGGATGGGTCTTGCAAGTGGAGATAGTCTTAATTCATAGATAAATTAGTGATTACCTTAAAGGATAAATGATCACTCTGTTGAAGTAATGTGTAACAAATAATAGAATTGGTAATCTATTTATATCAAACCTTATGTCTGAGAGAAAATACACAAACCAAATTAGATTAGGACATTCATAGAGGATCCACCCTATTTTTGGTGGTAAGGTCAACTTCATATAATGAGATAAATGCTTGCCATAGCCTATTTTAAGAAGATCAGCAGTCCATGCTGCCAAACTAAATCCTAAAATAATGATGATGGATATGAATTAAAAATCAAACATAATTAAATAATATTATTATTTCTTTGGGAATATCTGATTTGAACAACTCATAATAAATAATTATTAAATAATTATTAATTAATTTATTACAATTAACTCTATTGTAAAGGGCTACTACTCTCATAGTTTTTTATTCAATTATATATAATATTTATATATATAAAATTTTATTAATAAAGTTAATTAACGTTGAAATGAATACTGTTTAATTAATACAACCATGGAGGTAAGTATCACCTCAAGCGATAGAAGCCTTAAAATCTTTAGAGTAATTATAAACTATTTCAAATGCAAAAATAGTTAAAAGAATTACTACAACATCTCCAATCAAATAATTTTTCTTGAATGGAAGATAACTTACAGTCTTTGGAAATAACAGTCAAACTAAGATCATTTAATAACCCTCTTCTTATCAACCAGTTCATTAAACTGATAGAGTATAACCATAACATAATAGAAATATTTCATTTGAAATGCTAAATTTTAAATAATAAGTGTAGGATAATATATTGCTTTAAACTGTTATTTCAAAATATGAGTCTTCTCCTAAAATGAGTACTCCTGTAAAGAATTCTGGTACATAAACTCCTACTATGTTTACTCGTAATTCATGTGATAATATCAATATACCTAAGGAATAGAATAAAGTAATAGAATCTAGAGAAAGTAAGTCTCCTTAAGTAAATTTGATCTAAAAAAAGAAATTAATTTTAAATCAAATTTTATAACTTGACAATGAAATAAAATTAATGTAAGATGAAGAAGCAAAAAGAAGATTAGATCCATTAAGATAAAAAACATCAAATTAAACATCAATAGCTCCAGTATCAATAAGAGAATCCTTAGAGAAATAAGCAAGTACTAGTACATTTATGTAAAAATTGAATGAATGGATGAAGAAAAAGAAAAATGTTCAATTAGATGAAAAATAAGATGAATAATTCAGTTCAATATAAAATTCTGTTTTAAGGGATGTATGATTATGCATAATACTTAGTGTACTTTTAAGGGAAATTTAACATCTAAAGAATAACATTATGAATCATTTTATGATCGTAATATGAAATGGTAAAGGAGAGTAAATATGAAGAAATAAAAGATGAAAACTTAAAAATCTATGATATAATTGAAAAAAGAATCAAAATCACCAAATTAAAAGGTTTCTAGACCAAATTCATCAGAATTAAATTGTTGGATAAGAGGAAAAGAATTAAAAAGTTCTTAATCTCCTTAAAAACAAAAATCAAAATAAAATAAGATATAATAATAATTGGCAAATAAATTACGTTTATGAATACTATATTTTTTATATATGTTTTTTTTTTAATTGTTAAATATTAATGATTATATCATTTATATTATATAATATTTAACTATTAAATATATATTATTACTAATATCTATATTAGATTAATTAAATGAGTTCAAATATAAATGTGAGATAGAAGTATTGATCAATTAGATTAATGATTTCCTCTTTTTGATTATATAAATAATAATAATTTTAATTAATGATAGTATTTTGTGCTAATTCATTGCCTTAAGTTATTGCAAATTAGGGTCTACGATAATTTTAAGTAATTATATAAAATTTGAAACCATAACTCATTCTTAATTAGTGTGGAGGAGATATTGAAACAAGATCATAATATTTTACAAAATATTTAAGTAAATTTAATGAACCATTTCATTTAATTGGTTATGGTATTGCTGGATTGGATTTAAGATATGCTTTAAGTTAAAATAATAATATTAGAGTAAAATCTTTGATTACTATTGGCACACCACATAGAGGATCAATTTTAAGTGATTTATATAGAAGAAAAAGAATTGAAGATGATGTCATTGATCCTATTTGTAGAGTATTAGGAATTAGATAAAATTACTTTGAAGAAATTAATAGTGAAAACATAAGGGATTTCAATTTGGTAGCCACAAATAAAGAAAATATTAAGGTAAATAAAATTAGAATATATAGTATTTTAGTTTGAATGCAGAAACTGAAGTTGGTTAAATGTCACAAATTTATCAAGCTAGTGGTACTATTATCGAAAGTGAAAAAGAATATCCAGTAGAAAGTGGATCTGATGGTGTTTTTGCTCATAATGAAACTAAATGGGGATAACATGTTGCTACATTGGATTGTGATCATGGGGCAATGATTGGAATACCAAATTAGAGAAATGGTGAATAGACTGTGGATATAATTTAATAATTGATCTAAGATTTATGATCAAATAATAAAATATATTAATAATTTATCATTATATCTTTATTTGATCTTAATTATTTTGATCAAACTTTTTCATTTATTCATCAAAATCAATTTCATAATCTAATACATAATGTTAAATTTCACTAACAAATAATTAATATTTCTTATCCTTTATAGATCTACCTAATTATATATTTTAACGATAAAATTCAAGTATCATATGATAATAGATTTAGAGGATATCAAAAATTTTTATAAAAATTCTAAATATTTACATAGGACTTGCCTTAAATATTTATATAATATACCGTTTAAATTGAAGTTGATAAAGTTAATTTTCTGGCTTCATCAACATGAATATTTATTGCTGTTGGTTCTTTGATGAGCATATTAGCTAAATAAATGATATCATCTGCTGTATCTATAGAAAATTGAACTTCAGAAATTTGTGTTTTTATGATTATATTAGATGGATTCTTAATGATTACATAATTTATAATTAAATTTTCTGAAGGCATAAATTAATTTTAAACATCTCCTATTATTTTATTAGTTTTATTTATTAAAGAAGACCATGCAATTGATGTTGTTTAAGTTTATTCTACTTGACTAGTATGTATATCTATTTTATGTTGATTAAGAGTAACTTTAGAATATGGTGCCATATCTATTTTATTTTCATCTAAGTTTTTAGATTTTATGTATTAATTCATAATAGACATAAATTATCCATATATCTCATAACTTTAAGACTTAAATTCTTTTGGTAATCCTTAAAAAAACTTGATGAAATTAGTGAATTGTTCATTTAAAATAGTGTTATTAGATACATTCTAAGTGATTAATTTTGCATCATTTTAACAACATTCTTCAAATAGATTTTAAAGTTCTTAATTATTTTCTAATTAATATAGTAACATAGTTTATTTAAATCTAGTTCTAGGTATTTTGTTTTTAAATATTTCATCTTTATATAGATAATCAGCTCCTTTATAATACTCTTCAAATTTAAATAGAGAGTTCCAATTATCAATACTAAGTTATTTGATAAAATATCGTTTAAAGAAATATAAATCTTCATCTGTTTCTTTTAATTAAGTTGAAAATTGTAAATAAAATTATTGTAAGAAATAATATGTCTTAAATTAAATTATATATTTACTGCATTTTGATAATGTTGGCGTCTAAATTCTAAAAATTTTTCATGCAAATTGTTTTCTTTAAATTATGATAAATATTTTGTAATTAATGTGAAGGTAGGTAATAATAAAAATTATTCTTATTCTTTATAATAATAAAGGCAATCTTCTATGGGATCAATAAAGAATCTAATATAAAATTTAGTATAATTACCCAAAATTAGCAGACCAATAGAATATTTCTATTAAATTAAATAACACACTTTTTAATATAGGAATATCCAAATTGTTCATCTCTTTTTCAGATAATGCTAAAGGAAATGCCCATCTAAATCCCTCATCAATCCTTGATTTTTAATCAATATAAGGTATATCTAATTACTCTCCATCTAATCCTTCGTAATAGTATTATATGTCTAGAAATTACTTATTTGGCTTAACTTTTTGTATTTTTGCTACTGTAATATAATTTGAAAATGGAAATCTAATTATAAATGATTTATACTTATTATGAATTTAATCTTAAAACTTTTAGTATTATTCAAAAAAGTATTTGAAATTATTCTTGCAATCTTCAGAATCAATATTTACAATCGAATGATCGATTTGAAAGGATTAAGTATTTTAATTGTATGTAATAATTTATTATTTCATTTAATATTTATAATATTCATGATTTATTTAGAAATACGTTCTCTTGGATATTTTGATAGTAATTTAGGGAATGTTCCCCCAATTGAATGAAAAGAACGAGGCAATTTACTAATACTATTAGCTAAAGCATTAGGTTGTATTTAAGGTAATTCAAATGTAATAGATTATGTAGGTTTAGTAATTTCGAATGTTTATTTTTATCCATATAAAGGATGTTCTTTTAATATATTTATATCATCTGATTAAATAATTAATCCATCTAATTAATTTTCACTAAGGATTGAAATGGATCCATTCAATTTTTATAAAATATTAGATGTAATTGATTAATTTATTGTAGTTTTAGGTTATCTTAAACTGAGTAAACTATCATTATTATAAATTTAAGGTTGATCATCTTAAAATGGCCTACTAGTTTTACTTTGTTATATTTATGGTTATGAAATAGAATATTGTAAAGATTTATTTTAAAAAGAGTTGTTGGATTATTATTATTAGGTATTTGTTATGGTTTGATATTCTAATTTTGTCATATGTATATTTTAATTTAAAAGTGTATTATGTAATCCATTATTATCTTTGATATCCATTAATGGTAAATGTCTTTCTTTTTTTTTCTCATTTTTGCCATCATAAAATGATACTCCCTCTTCCATAACAATTATATCAATTTAAGGTACATAAGTCTTGGTTACAAATTGATTAATAGAATTTAAATAACCACTCTATTTTTTACCTGAAGTTATTAATTCAGATTATTGTTTATGATTAGGAATGAGATCTCTAATTTCTATATGATTTCTTTTTTCTTATATTTTATAATGAGACTTTGGATATTTATCAATATCAGGTGGTTTTTAGACAATTACTTTACCCTCAAAGTCATATGTATATTTAGCTGAGTATAAAAATAGTATTTGTACATTTAGAGTCAACATTCAATCTCTTAAGTTATCTTGCTTACTCTTGTACTTCTTAGTTTTTTATCTTCTCATTTTATAACTTTTACTATTGTATTTGTATCTATCTAAATTTAGCTTATCTCATGCTTTCAATATTTGGATCAAATTCAATATCATCATCTATTTCTCCCATCTTTATTATTTAACATTAGTAGTTTTCACTATTTCTTTAAGTTTATCCCATAGATATTTTAGTTAATTTCTTTGTTTCACTTCTTCGAATTGGAGAGTGTTCTTATGATTTTACTACTGAAATTTATCCTTAACATCTTCTCCAGTGATCAATATTCACTGGATTTGGTTCATCATCTTCTAAAATAAAGTCATCAAAATCATCATTTGATATATAATGTTTTATTGTTAACCAATATACTTATTCTTAAAACCATTAATATCCAATATAAGGCATTTTAGTTTAAATATAGTTTTCTGCCACAATATCACTTCCCATTTGAATTATTAATTTAATTGAATCTTTTACAATTATATGGGATTCATTGATTTATTATAATAATTATTCTGTAAGCTTTTCCATATTTATTAAGTGAGAATGTTATATATAAAAACAAATAAGTTTGTATTTAATTTATGTTATAATTATTTATTTTTAATTATTGATATTATGGATTAACATCCAAAGCCAATCTAACCAGAAGAGTTTAAATAAAAAATAAAAGATATATTAATAAATTGCAGACAAACTAGAAATTTTGATATCAATATATTTGTTAAATTTGCTTCGTAAAATTTATATATTTATAATTTTATTTAGTTAAACTAGAAAATAGATAAACAATACTCCAAATGCATAATAAATATGTAAATTAATAATAATAGAATCGTAAAAATGCTTATTGGAAATCTATGCATAACAATTTAAGGAATAACTTAATTTAGATTAATTTTTTACGATTTTTATTGAATATGAAAAAGCTGCAAAACATTTGAATCTTGCCTGTTATCATGTGGTAATTAAATTCTTTTTTATTAATTAGTGCTAAAATTTAAGTTATAAAGCAACCTTTTAATTTTGGAAGATTGCAGTATGCAAAATAATTAAAGATAACAGTTAATATATTTAATAGAGTATTTTTAAATAATTGGAGAGTCTTTTAGAATCAATTTATAAGAAATATGAATAGGAATTTGTTCATAAAAAATAAGAAAGTGAAAAATTTAATAAGAAATTAGATGGACTTAATTCTATCATGAAATTTTAAACTTATAATTAAATTTTATTAGAATTATCAAAGAATGAAGTATTAATTCAAAGAAACATTGATATTTGTGATGATTTTTGTTAGATGGTATTTAAATTTATGGATGGTGAATATTAATAAAAATATATGAGATGGCATTAAGTTTATTCAGTTAAAGATTATTTAATATAAGTTGAAAGAGAATTAGAACTTAATGAGTAATTATTTTCTGCCTTAAAAACATATTATAAATTTAAAGATCATTATACTAAAATTTAAAGAATTGTATATGAGACTTTATTACTTTCATATAAGAGAGTAGTATTAAAAGATGAAAGAGGATTTTTAGGATTATTAAAAGAATTTCTCTAAAGTTAAGAATAAGAGGAAAAAGAAATTGCTAGAGAGGAAATTATTTTAATTTTGAGAGTGTATTCAAAATTTTAAGATAAAGATATATATTTTAATGATTTTAAATAAAACTTTTAAATTTTTGTAAGAAAAGCAATAGAAGAATAATATAAAGAATAAACCTTACATCATGAATTAGAGAAATAAAAATAGAAATATAAATCATTAGTTAAAATTTTATGTGATATATATGATAAATTTAATAATCTTATTATATTGTGTTTTAGAGAAAGTAATAATTATAATGGAAGATATGATCTTGAAATGATAGTTAAATCAGAACTCAATTTATTTTTCATAAATTTAGAATAAGTAATTAATAATTATTATAAAGAGTATTCATTTAACATAATAATTATGCGATTATGTACATGATTTAATTATGTAAATGTCTAAAACTGATGATCAATAATAAAGAAAAGAAAATTATGATGAAATTTTAAAAGTATAAGAATGTTTATTACCTTTTGTAAAAGATTATGAATATTATTTAATAGTAAGTATTTCTAAATAATATAGATTAATTATTATCGTTTGGCTTCTAGATTACTTAGTTATTTAATATTCTTTGAAAAATCACATGTTAGAACACATTTAGATAATGAAACCTAAATACTTGATTAAATGAAAAGTTTCTGTGGAGATAAAAAATTAAAAAAGTTTTATAAAATGATTTCTGAAATTTCTGATCTTGCATTAAATACACGTATACTTGCATTTGATGATGGAACATCTTCAGAAATTATATAAATAAATAAAAAAAAATGGCCAATTCTTTATGATAATGATAGAAATGTTTTTGAATAGATTTAAAATCATAAAGATTAATTTTATAAAACACATAATTTACAATATAATGTTGTATTTAGTGATACCATATCATATGTTGAAGTTTATTGGGCAGAAGTAAATAAAACTCTTATGATAAATTGTGTTTAAGCAGCAATATTATTTTTGTATGATAAAAATGAAGATCCAAAATCTTTAAATGAAATTATTTAATCAACTAAATTATAAAAAGATTAAGTTCTATTTTAATTAGATAGAATGGTATATATTGTCTATATATAAAAGGTTAAATTAAAAATATTATGGGCTGATGAAGACAGTTATTATTTAAATAATTCATAAATTAAATTAGAAATAGAAAATCATTGGATTGTTATGGAACATAATATTTATGAAAATGAACGATTTATAAATGAATGTATATATTATATCTAATCTTAGTTAAACCTATTAATGATAAATCATAAGATTTTAAGTATTAATTAGATGCTTTTATTATGAAAATCTTAAAATTAGAAAAAAGAATATTACATAAATTATTATTAGAAAAAGTTACCTAACATTTTTATCCAATCTTAGTATCTAATGAACAACTCAAACTATCCATTGAATTCTTATCCAAATATTAATACATCAGTAGAGATCCAGAAAATTAATAAGCATATCTATATTAATGAATTTTGTGTTTTTAAGTAACAAAAAATGTTATATATCTAAATTTATTCTAATTATAAATATATTATCTATAACAATGATGATTATTTATTAGTTATAAAAAATTCTATAAATCATACAATAGAATTACTTAATAGAATTCTAAATTCTCATCTTTTTACATTTAATATGTATTTAAATGTATAATACTTACAAAATAATTAAATGTTTTTCTTTACCATATATTTTAAAATCAAAAATTTGCAATCCCAACTCTTTTATAAAGATATTATTAATTTAATCTTTAAATTAAATAGAAGTTATATGGAATGTGATGTATTAGAAAGGGAGTTGCTAATCATTATATAATCAGTTTTATACTTATTTTCAAAATATTAGAAGAAAATTAATAAAGTTAAATGTAATATATTCTAAAATAATTTTGAAATAAAGTTAACATTATATATTAGATATTTTCAAGTAATATTATTCTTTATTAATTAATTATTCTTATTATCCTACTACTTCTTTTAAATTTTTGCCTCTATTATTCTCATTATTTTTTACCTTTAAAAGAATATGTAAAAATTTAGAGTATGTAATTTATACATTTAACCAAATATACAGTTCATCTATCAATATTCTTATGTTTAAAGAGCAAATAGATTAATTATGAATCCTATTTGGTTATATACTATATATTTAAGAGTGTAAATTAATCATATTTAAATTTTAAGCTTGGATTAAGTATTATTAAGGACTCTGATCATTAAGGGTTATTAATTATAAATAGAATTGTAGTAATTCATTTGAATATTAGTTGTAATTTCTCTAATTCATCAGAATTCATTGATTACGAATAAATATTATTTTATGAAATAAATCATATTATTACATACTATTAAATCTTATAAACTGGTTTAGATTTGTTTAAAGGTCATTCATTATTATATTTTTTGATGAATTGTGTTTAAATTAACAACAACTAAGAATGGCATGAACATGTGATGAGTAGTTAAAAACCAGTTGTTGTAAGTTTTTTTGCTGAATGGTATGGATCTTGAAATTAATCAAAAATAGGTGTGCTCCATGCCATAAGTTAAATCCTCAATTAATACAAGAAGCTTAGAAGAACTGTGAAAAATGGTAACTTGCTTTTGTGAATGTTGACAATGAGGAACTTTACGATGTTGTACAATAAATAGCGGTATAGTTGAATATTGATTTATTTTAGAAGGCCTAAATTCCATCTGTTCATTTACTAAATAGAGGAACTTCTATTGATTCTATGACTGGATATAGCGAAAGAAAAACCAAATCCTTCATAGATAGGGTTTGCAGTTGATTTTAACTACTTGTTTATACATGTTTTGTTATAAAATAAATAATAAAATGGAAGGACGGATTAGACCATTTAATTTTTAGAATAATACCTTTTCTTTTGGCAACATAAAACTAATTTTAAAGTTCTAAATTTTGGGCTTATCGTAATAACATTGTTACTTGGCCTTTTTATTTTGTTCAGTAGTCTTTTCTTAAGATATTCTAACAGAGCTTCTTTTATATTCAAACCATCTTGTAAGAATTGATGATACAGATGTTTGAACATTTAATATTCAAAATTATTGCAACTGATTTGAATTATATTGTCAATCAGTTTTTCATATTTATATCCATATTCAGATTCACCCATTTTATGAGGAATTAATAAAATAAGACTTGTATGATGTTTATAATGGTTTCTAGTAAACTATTTGATTATAAAATGATTTTCATATATTCAAGAAATCAATCGAGAAATAAAAATTATTATAATTTAGAATGATTCAAGTAAGTGATAATAAATGGAATACTTTTTAATAGACATCTTGATATATGATATTGGAATCTTATTTATATATAAAGATTTAGAAAATAAAATTTTGTATAATAATCTTATATAATAAACCAATTTTTTATATAATTAAAATTATTTAGTCATGTTAATTCAAGAAACATAAAAAGTAAAGTATATCTCTATGTGATTCATATATTTTTATATGTAATTTAATTAATAAAATAGGAAATGACAAAAATAAATAAATAAATTATTTATGATATTATAATCAAGCTTTATTTTAGAATTAAACATTTATTTCATTCTTAAAAGCATTATTATTAAAATAATAATTATAATACTTAAAAAAATGTAAGAATTTTATAATAATCTTATTTATTAATATTTCATAATCCCTTAGCCCATCCTAAACTTTACATAGCTTCTATTCTCAGATTTTCATTTTACATAGTAGTAAAATTGCTTTGTGAATGAATATGGTCATAAGCATAGGATGCTTTTAAAACAGTGTCAGCCATAACTTAATATGCTGAAGAGTAACCTGTTAATTAAACACTATTGAATTTATTAGACTATGTATTTATTATAAATAATACTAATTCTATTGGTATTGATGCTTAACTTCTAGCTAAAGTCTTTTATAAAATTGGAGCATATTATTTAGCATAGAAATATCTTAATTTTGGATCTTAATGATGTTCCAATAAGGAATAAGCAATTTTATTAGGAACTGTGGACATGACTAATTCTCTAAAGTAAGATAATAATTGATAATGATTACGGATAAACGATTCCATTGTAGGCAATATTCAGATCATTATCAATTCCATTATAGAGAGATGAATAATACATCTATATAGTTGGTTTTGGATCAAGAATAATCTAAAAACAATTATATAATAATATACAGTAGGTAATTGAAAAGCAGCACATTCAGCTACTATTTATCCATTACATGCTAATCCAATATCAGATGCAGCCATAGCTGAAAATTTATCTGATTCAGTTTAAGCCTGAATAACTCTAGCAGGCCATTTAATTGAATTAATAGTTTTGACTGTATGATCTTTATGTTCAATGAATTCAGGTACTGATATAACAATCTTAATTTAATCATTTGGATAATGTTTCATTTCATCCAATTTCAAGAATCTAGATATTCCTTCTGCTACTGTTTTTAAACAAAAAGGTATTTCTTTAGATGTATTACCACCAGCTACAAATATCAATAATTCTTAATCTCCAATATTATTTAATTATCTATATGTTTTTCTTTATTCATTCACTCTATCTGCAATAAAATCATCAAATCTAAAGAATTCACCTCCTGGAAGATATATAGTATCTTTTTGTACCAATTCCTTATATTATGTACTATTAGATAAGAGATGTCTAAAAGCACGATAAAGTCCATCTTATCCTACTTATGTATGTGGAAATGTGAATTTCTCCCAATTACTCTAAATTATATTAATTCAATCCTTTTTACTTATTTTAATGGTGCTCTTGTAAACCAATGATCAACATATTTCTAACCATATTAAGGTTAATCTTTATGAGTGAGACCATATTAAAATGTTGGTGGACATATACGATTGAAATGACGATATGCTTCTCTTAATTTCTTATAAAATCCAATCATAAAGAATTCATTTTCAAAATTTAAAAATGCAGATGGTTGATAATGTTGTACTATTTCAAAATATTACTTATCAAGTTTATTCAACACTTTTTTATTGATCCATCGTTTATACATATGGACTGGATGCATTGCATTTTCAGTCCTATAATTAATTCAATCTTAATACGCCAATCTATAAAAATTTCTAAATGGAAAGAAAGGTTTATATTGAAACTCATGATAATCAACTCCAATAGTTTCTAAACCTTCATGGCCCATTTATGGTCCTCCAATCCCAACAAATCTGAATTCAGTATCAGGTTTTGTATTCTTTATTGTTTACATAACACGAGCTAAATGAACATCTGTTGAAGGACAAGCTGCAGATAAAAATATCGTAGCTTATTTCATTTTAAATATTAATCAAACAAAACAAAATATTTGTTAGAAACAAAAGATTAAATTAAATTAAATTTATTTATAATATATAAAATTATACTAGATTCTAAGTTAAATATTGTCTTTATAATATATAATAACTGAGTATTATATTATAAATAATATTCTTATTTTGTATTAAATTTATAACATAAATCCTATTACAAATTTAACTAACTATTTTAATTACATTTTATATAAAATCTTTTAAATATCTATTTATATAAAATATCTAATCATCCTAATTAGAGATTAAGTCTACAAGTTTCAATAACAGCATTTTATACTTTTCCTTATACAATATGACATAATTTTTCATATTCAGCTCTTAATTTAATATTATTTCCTTCTTAATTACTCATTAATCTTTCTAATTCTAAAATTCTCTAATGTTATAACTATAAATTAGTTTTATGTAAAGCATATTATCTTTCTTATAATAATCTTCTTTATTAAATATCATCCATTCCTCTATCTAAAAATATTTTAGTCCATTACCCTTTTAAATATTTAAGATGAAGAAAGTTTCGTCTATTTTTTTAATTAGATTATCAATGTGATGATCTAAAACAATATTATTATTTATCAATTTTTCTTGTTTAATGCTTCTCTTACTAATTTATAAATGTGTTTGATGAACCTTCTCTCTTTCTTATTATATTTATTCTTCAATTAATTATCTATCTCTAGTTAAATTGGTTTCTAATCTTTACATATCATCCTATATAGATTAACTTTCATTTTCAGCTCTCTTTATTATTTTATTTATATATATACTTTTAATGTCTACTGAGTTTCCATCTCTCTCTTTTTCAATAATTCAATTTAATGATTATATTTAGCTTTTTCTTCTATAAGTAATCTACCTTCAACAGCTTTAACATTTTCATCATGATCTAATCTCATTTTTAAAAAGAATTCTTTCATTCTTAATAATTATTAATTGTATTGATCATTGGCTTTCATTAATGAATTAAATTTGCTTTGAATTCCATCTAATCTAGGTTACCAATTAGCATTAATTTAATCAATTTATAACTAAATAAGTTTAATTTAATTTAAACCTTATTGTCATGTCTAATTTATGATAATTCATGCATATATTCATTTTCTAAAGCTAATACATGCTTATTTTTAGCCACATATTCATTCATTACTTCTTATTATCTATAATCACTTGCCTTACCAAGTTCATCAAATTATCTTTTAACTTAAGTATATTCAGCTTCAATTATTGATTTCCTAGTCACTTCTTCTTCAAAATGTCTTTTAGCCATACTTACAGCTTATTCTTTAGATAGAATTTCTTATCTTAAAGCATTCATTCTATTTGTAAGTTCTTCATTCATTAATCTATTTTGTCTTAATTCTTAATCAATTTATTCCTTCAATTAAGCAACTCTAATAGCATCATTTTTCTTAATTGCTCTATCAGGTATATTAGTTGTAGCAGCAGTCTTTGGTATAGTTTTAACAGGCTAATATACATTTCTTTATGATTCTTTGATGCCTGTTGAATTTTTAGCCATTAAATCAGATGATCTATTTTATTCAATTCTTTCTCTTATTTATGTTGCTAATCCTTCTGGTATCTTATTGCAAGAAACATCTAAAAATTTTAAATTTCTATTCCCATTTAATCCTTCTAATAAATATTATGCTCCTTTTTCACCAATTTCATTCCATTTTAAATTCAAAGATTATAATGATGTATTTTATTTTAACATTTAACATATTCTGGCACAATGATCTGCTTAGATTCTATTATTTTTTAGATCAACTAATTGTAATTGATATGATGGATTCATTAATAAATCACACAATGCACTAATACCTCCACCTATTGCATTCCATTCAGCAATTAATGTTCTTGCATCTGGACTTATTGATCTACAAATTCTTTCAAATCCTCTTCCATTTATATTACATCCTCTTAGTTCAATGTTTATAAATTATGTATTTTAAGCCAAAAATTAGGCAACAATTTAACAACCCTCTTCATTCAATATTTAATCAGATAGAATAAGATTTGGAGCTTTTTGAGATTCTAAAGCTTTTTATAGCTTCATATATTCAAATTTAAAATTAGTAGTTAATTATTGAATATTAAACCCTAATAATTATTTATTATATTATAATTTGAAATCATAAATTATTATATATTATATAAAATCATATTATTTTGTAATAAATATTTTTATAATAATTTGTAAAGTATCTTACAAGATAAACTCTTTAAAGAAGAATAATAATTAAATAATATGGATATAATATCAAAGTTGGGCAGTATTCTTTTAAAGATTTTATAAAACTTCCTCTGTTTTCAAAAAGTTTTAATTCCATGTATTTAGTATTTGAGAATCAACTACCTTAGGACTGTCACAAACTGATATTATTTAAGTATTTGTGATTTCCATTGCCAATTAATCCATTGTATATGCTAAGAGAATGTCTTTTACTGAAACTCCTGAACAATCATTAGTTGAGATCTCTACATTGACAATATTCTCTTTTTATGTCCATTTTGGATAATCTATTAAATAGTTAGAAATAATTAATTACGATGCATTTCCTCGGCTACTGCTGAAATGGATCCCATGAATGCAAATGTCTCTTTGAATGAATTAAACTTAAATTCTTTATGGATTTTGTTTGAATCTTTTGTTGGATGCCATTATAATGAATGAATTTCAAGGGCTGAAGCAATTTCTTCTGAATTCAATTTTGTTGCTGAAACTGATGAGACATCTTTGAAATCTCTTACAAATATTTTTAGTGAATTGATAATAGCTGGTGTTTTTAATCCTTACTCTGAGATGTATCTGTACATGTTATTATTGTATTTAAATTATTACAATTATCCGGGAATCTTAAGCCACTTATCAAAGGTTTATTAATGCGAACCATATTATTTCAAACGCAATATAATGAACAGTTATTTATTTTTTTATATTAATCAAGCAATATTTCAATCACACCATTGGATTAGGAATCTTATTTGGATCAAAATTCTGTGGCAATGTCTAACTTGGATAATTATGATTTTAAGGTAATGTTTAACCTGGGTAGAATGCAGGTGGTTATTATTAAGGTGGTACATAATTTTATTAAGGTGGACCTTATTAACTAGGAGGAACATTTGGATAACCTTGATTTGGAGGAGGTAAATTTGGATATTATTGACCAGGAGGTTGGTTTTGTGGTATTGTCTATGTTTATTAATTTGGTGGTATTTGATTATTTGGATAACTCTATGGTTAACTATTAGAATGTTAATCACCTGGATAATTTGTAGGAGGTTAATTATTAGGATAAGGTTATTAATTTTGAATTGTATTTGGGTGATTTGGATTTTATTAATTTTAAGGTTGATTTGGAAAACCTTAAGGATTATTTTACATGGTTTAATTATAATTAGGATATCCTTATTAATTAGGTTGTTAATTTGTGGGCAAGATGGGTGGTTAATTTGGTGGATAACCAGGAGCTTAATTTGTAGGGCAGATGGGTGGTTAATTTGGTGGGTAGCCAGGAGGTTAATTTGGTGGATATCCTGGAGCTTAATTTGGAGGGTAGCCAGGTGGTTAATTTGGTGGATATCCTGGAGCTTAATTTGGTGGATAGCCAGGTGCTTAATTTGGTGGATATCCTGGAGCCTAAGTTGGTGGATAGACAGGAGCTTAATTTGGGGGATATCCTGGAGGTTAATTTGGGGGATAACCTGGAGGTTAATTTGGAGGGTAGTTTGGTATTTGGTTTTGTGGATAGGTTGGAGGCTAATTTGGTGGATATCCTTGTTGTGCGTTTGGTTAATAGCCTGATTATTAATTAGGAGGATAAGTAGGGGCATATCCTTATTGGTTATAGTTTTATGATGGGTTCTAAGGATATCCTAATGTACCTTAGAGACCTGATTATGCATAAGGAGGTGACTATGGATATTATACTTATTAAGGTGGATAATTTGAAGATTGCTGATAAGGTATTGATTAATTGTATGGTTACTGGTACCCAGGAGCTCCTGGAGGTTTCATGGGTATCACATTATTTTATTGATAATATTAAGGATTTGATGGGATCTAAGGTTGTTGTTAATATTTTGAATCAGGAAACCATTCAAATGATATGTAGATCTATCCAGCCGATTTACCCTGATTTTTTAATGATTATTTCAATTACTTTATAGCTTAAATTAATCCATTCAGCTGGTTTTGGAGTATCAATTAAATATGTCTAAAGTGCGATTGAGCATTCTCCTATCAAATCGTCTGTGCTTACTTCATCAGAGTCCCAAACTTAGATTTCAGCTATGTATTCGTTTGTACGCCTAAAGCTTAGTGATTGATTCCATGAAGGATGCTTCCCTATTTATTTGAATATTTCTGATACCTGCATCTGTATGTTCTCTTGTTCTTTGTTGTTGACTACCAAGAATGACTTTACAGTAGGGATCCATTTTACCAAGGAACTCGGTATCACGAGTTAATTTGGCTTTGAGATGTTTGACAATTAAGGTGCCAGAACCGACTAATGACATTTTAATATTTTTATATTTGTGAATGTCTAAGAAATCTAATTTGGGTAAGGCTCTTTAGAGACAACAATAAAGGAAAATGAATGAAGGAGCAGCAAAAGTTTAGAATTAAGGATAGTTCTTTCATGATGGGAAGGTTGTAAAGGAAGATTATTAAATCTAATAAGAGAATTTGCAATCAATAATTGATTAGAATCCTTTGAATGAATATTTATAAATGGCAGAGATGGCAAATATCAAATATTAAGCAGAGAAGAAATCAGATATTGTAGTAAATGAATAGCAGAAATAAGTAAATGAAAAGTGGATAATTTTTAGTTAGTGATAAATGTAAATGCAATTAGAAAGGGACAATTACCAAATTCATCTGTATATGATTATTAGAAAAACCAATTATTGGTAGACTTATAAATACCAAGAAGACCTAGATGGGATGAGAAAACAACAGTTGAATAATTAAGATTGATGGAAAATGAGAATTTTTTAAAGTGGAGAAAAGAATTAGCAAAGTTTGAAGAGGAACATTATTAAATTTAATTAACTCCTTATGAGAAAAATATTGAAGTTTGGAAGTAATTATGGAGAGTAGTAGAAAAAGCAGATATTTTGGTTTAAGTAGTAGATGGAAGAGACATTCTATTTTATCATTGTAATGATTTGACAAAATATGTTCATGAAGAATAAAATAGAGTTTATAGAAAGAATTAAACAAAAATCAATTTTCTATTGATAAACAAAAGTGATTTAATATCTGATAAAATTAGAGAAGAATGGTCAGCTTTTTTAAATTAAAAGAAATTGAATCATATGTTCTTTAGTGCTAAATTAGAATAAGAAAAAATAGATAAGGAAGAATAAATATAATAAGATGCTACTAATATTATTATTTAATAAGAAGAAACATAAATTTAAGAAAATATAGAAGCTTATATCAATACTTCAAGAATTGCAGATAGAAAGATATTATTATCAGAATTAAAATCATTAGTATAAAAGATTAGAAAAGAAAGATAAGATAATGTAGAGACAACTAAATTGCTTGATTAGGATGATCATGATATATAACATGATGAGAATACAGTAATTATTGGAATGGTTGGTTATCCTAATGTTGGTAAGAGTTCAGTTATTAATGCTCTTTGTAATAAGAAATTAGTTGGTGTTGCAGCAAGACCTGGTAAAACTAAACATTTTTAAACTATACCATTAGAAAAATATTTATTAGTATTTATTTTTATTCTAATTTTAGTTATGTGATTGTCCAGGATTAATATTTCCCAATGCTTCATCATCTAGGGCTGAAATGGTATGTAATGGTGTTTTACCTATTGACAATATTAAAGATTATTTAAGCCCTATGGATTTATTAGCAGAAAGAATCCCTAAAATTGCTTTTGAAAAAATTTATGGAATCAATTTGTAAGAATTTAAAATTATCGATGCATCTACTGTACTTTCTACTTATAGTCAAAAAAGAGGATTCATGACAGGTAGAGGATTGCCAGATGAAGCTAAAGCAGCTAAATTAATGTTAAAAGATTTTGTTAATGGTAAATTACTATATGTAAAATTGCCACCAAATTACTAAGGTGAAGCTTTATGGTAATCTAATCCTATAGAAGATTTAGAGAACTTAATTCATTAATAATAATAAAATCAATAACCATAAAATGATGATGCAAAAATTGATAATTAATTTGAAAACCAGTTGATTTAAGAAAAGAAAATCAGTAATGAAGAAATATTAGAAATATTCACTTAAGAAAATTTATCTTAATTAATGGAAGGCAAAAAAGTTCATGGTATTAAATTAACAAAGGAGTAGAGAAGAGAAATTAAACACAATTTTCAAAGAGGTATTATAAATTTATAAACTTATAGGTGATCCTATTGACATCAAAAAATATCTTAATTTATAATAAAATTAAAAGGAAACTCTATATAAAACATATATTCAAGGTAAAAGAGGATAAATATGAGGAGTATTGTGATTAGTAAAAACTCAATATTAATATAGTCAACAACACTTATCCTTCTCCTTTTTGTTATAATTTTTTTATTAACCAATTTTCTAACCTGGAATTTACTGACTTCTCTATGGTCTTATATATAAATTAATAATATTATTACCCTTAACCTTTCTATCTTTGCGAATCCTTTTTTGCAATCATTGTTTTTACCATCGATATAAATGCTTTAGATACTTAATCTGCTGTCTTAGCACTTACTTCCATATGTGCCATTCTATTTGATGCTGCATAATCTTATGCCTTTTGTGTTGTTACACTTACATAGGGATAATATAATAATACTCTTTATCCTCAACATCACTTTTGTTTCCTAATAATAACAGTTCTACATTCTTCTCAGCATATGATTCTACCTAATTTATCCAAAATTTATCAATATCTTCAAATGATTCTGTAGATGAAATATCATATACCATTATAATTCCATCTGCACCCTGCATTTTAATTCATCAAATACCTTATAATATGCATTAGTTATTGTTCTAAATTTTTCCTAACCTGCTGTATCCCAAATTTACAGCTTAACCTTATGTCCATCAAATTCTAATGTCTTAAATCTGAATTCCACTCCAATAGTAGATAAATATGAATCAGTAAATTTATCATCAGAGTAACGTCGTAACAATGAAGACTTACCCACTCCTGCATTCCCAACTATCACTAACTTAAAAAAATAGTCGTATTCTTTGATCATTTGATATAATCTATATTTAAATAATTACATCACAGAAGTCATCAGTATATATCTAATTATTTATTATTATATAATGTGAAAATTATAATAGATTATTAATAATATGTTTCTATTAAAACATTATAAATAGATATATTATTTTGACTGTTATTTTAATAATACATATCCATGTTATAATAATTTAAATAAACAGCTACTTATAAACTTTATTTATATTCTTTTATTAGAACCTTAAATAAATAGATAGATTTATTAGAAATCTGTTGAAAAAAAACATATTTTATGTCATATTTATTATATATATATATATATAAATGTAAATTATATTCTTAATTATCTGCATTGTTACATATGCCAATTGCAAATTAAAAGTAATTAGACCTGCAGAATTAGTGGATCGTATGGGATCAAAAGTAAACATGGCACTCGCTAATTTTGGGTTTTAAGTGATTTTTATCAAATTAGATAAATTCCATTTGGACATAGATTAATGGGCTATGTTGAGATGGCTGATCCTTATGATGGATGCAGTGCTCTTAAACCTAGTTATGGAAGTCAATTTGTTCTAATAGAGAGAGGAAACTGTACTTTTGTGACTAAGGTGAAGAATGCACAGAATGCTGGATATATGTTAGCTATTATAGGGAATCATAATGATGAGCCATTAGAATCTGATTTTGTTATGGCAGATGATGGTCATGGATACTCAGTAAATAATTTAAAGAAATGTTATAGGTTAATATTCCATCAATATTTATTACATTAAGAGATTTTAATATAATGAAAGAGTATGCTACTAGAAAATTTTATAGTGAAAATTAAGATGATTAGGTTTTTATTTTAGTTAAATTTGATGTTGAAAAGAGGGATTAAATTGATGTAGTGTTGAGTTTGGATGTAAAGGATGGAGATTCATATAGAGTAATTGATGAATTCTCTTAATTTTATAAAATATTAAAAAATGAGAATGTNAATCTGAATTCCACTCCAATAGTAGATAAATATGAATCAGTAAATTTATCATCAGAGTAACGTCGTAACAATGAAGACTTACCCACTCCTGCATTCCCAACTATCACTAACTTAAAAAAATAGTCGTATTCTTTGATCATTTGATATAATCTATATTTAAATAATTACATCACAGAAGTCATCAGTATATATCTAATTATTTATTATTATATAATGTGAAAATTATAATAGATTATTAATAATATGTTTCTATTAAAACATTATAAATAGATATATTATTTTGACTGTTATTTTAATAATACATATCCATGTTATAATAATTTAAATAAACAGCTACTTATAAACTTTATTTATATTCTTTTATTAGAACCTTAAATAAATAGATAGATTTATTAGAAATCTGTTGAAAAAAAACATATTTTATGTCATATTTATTATATATATATATATATAAATGTAAATTATATTCTTAATTATCTGCATTGTTACATATGCCAATTGCAAATTAAAAGTAATTAGACCTGCAGAATTAGTGGATCGTATGGGATCAAAAGTAAACATGGCACTCGCTAATTTTGGGTTTTAAGTGATTTTTATCAAATTAGATAAATTCCATTTGGACATAGATTAATGGGCTATGTTGAGATGGCTGATCCTTATGATGGATGCAGTGCTCTTAAACCTAGTTATGGAAGTCAATTTGTTCTAATAGAGAGAGGAAACTGTACTTTTGTGACTAAGGTGAAGAATGCACAGAATGCTGGATATATGTTAGCTATTATAGGGAATCATAATGATGAGCCATTAGAATCTGATTTTGTTATGGCAGATGATGGTCATGGATACTCAGTAAATAATTTAAAGAAATGTTATAGGTTAATATTCCATCAATATTTATTACATTAAGAGATTTTAATATAATGAAAGAGTATGCTACTAGAAAATTTTATAGTGAAAATTAAGATGATTAGGTTTTTATTTTAGTTAAATTTGATGTTGAAAAGAGGGATTAAATTGATGTAGTGTTGAGTTTGGATGTAAAGGATGGAGATTCATATAGAGTAATTGATGAATTCTCTTAATTTTATAAAATATTAAAAAATGAGAATGTAAATTATACTTTGGTTTATTAAATTTTCAATGCTAATGAAACATAAACAGATTATTATATAGATACAGATAATTGTATATGTTCAAGAAGATATTGTTCAATGGATCCAGATGGAGATGGCATAGCATCAGGAAGAAATTTAATTGAAGAAGCTATTAGATAAACATGCATCTTTAAACATTATCCAGATAACTTTTTTGATTATATGGTAAAATTTAATATTAATATTAGGATTAATTTAATTTATAATGCACAAAAGCTCAAGCATATTCTACTTGTGGAAGTAAAATAATAACAAATTTGAAAATATAAGCAGATGAAATAAATAAATGTAGAGATGACTCATTTAGGGATACTATTAATCATGAGAGAACTTAAAATTTATCAAATGCTTATAATTCTATTTTAGAGCATTAATTATTATTGATAGAGAAAGCTGGAATGATTGGAGTACCTTCAGTAGTTGTAAATTCAATTGTTTATAAAGGATAATTAACAGGTAATGGAATTTTTGGTGAAATTTGTAATAGTAATTTAAATATTTTAATTTATAGGTTTTATATATCCACCTTCAATTTGTATGAATGAAATAGATGACTATGATACACTTGAAAATAATGGTTATCATTAACTAATTTTGGTTATTCTTTTTATTTCAATTTTAATAGCTATTTTTATCTTTATTTTATATTTATTGTTTAAGAAATTTGTGAAAAGAGATAGTGTTGAAGTTACATAAGTTTAAGTTAATGAAATGGTTAGTCAATATATTAAATTTTATGAAGGAAAAGATTAATAAAAACAAAATTCTTTTTGAGATATTAATATAATTATTTATAAATAAATAATTAAAATTTTTACTCATTAAAATAAATGTTTATTAAATTAAATAGGATGTTATGCTGAATTAATTATATAAATATAATAATGATCTTTTAACTACAGTATAATACTAAACTATCTGATACTCTAAACAATAGCAAAGATTATTGTTCAATGCAAAATACAAAATGGGTTGCTCCAAAACCTAATTAACATAGAATGGAGTATCTGTAATTCACATAAAGAAATAATAAACCTCATTCTAAATACCCATAAGATATATTATTCTGTCTTATATCTAAGGGACTTGTTCCCATATCAAAATAGAAAATGGTTAATTTTTCATCTAATGATACTTCATGTAATTACAAGGATATCACTTCTGAAATTAAATAAGAACATCCATATTTTGGTTCAAAATTAAATCCTTCAATTTCACAAGTTGAAAGATGTCTCTAAATTAAATAACCTCATAGAAAATAAAAAAGTATTATTTCCACTTTAATTTTATAGCTATCCGACCATAAATTAGAACTTAATCAAAGGATAAAGATCCAATAGAAATTTCAACATCTAAAAGTTGTAAATTAGTAAGTCCTATAATCAATTAAATTGATTAAAAGAGAATAATCAATCATTTAGATTCCAAATAGAATAATGATAGATTTCCCAGAACTTCATCGACCCCTTTCATTAATAAAACAGTATAAAATGATAATTTGACCAGTCGTTCAGGTTCACCAATATAAAAAGCTTAATAGAAATCAAATCAAATTTAAAAACCAAATATTCAACCAAAATTGTCCCAAATTAATTAAATGAGATAAACTCAACATCATTCAGATACTCAAGTATAATAATAAAATAATTGCAAAATTGTAGAATCAGTTGAAAAGAAATCTTAAGTAAAGAGAAAGAAAAAATAAAAAGTGTAAACAGCATAATAATAATAAATCTTATAGGTATAAAACTCTTAAAAAGATAAACTTAATTAAAAGCACACTTCTTATCGTTGCTTTATAAATTAAATCAATTTTTCTAATAATTAATGTATTTAGTCTCCATTGAAGATGGATATTCCTGCTTATTACTTTTATGTAGGTAAGGGTAATAATGGAAATTTGTTAAAGAATCTCTTTAGATAAAGATGGTGGTGGTAAGAAGTAGAATCACTAGATTTAAGTAAAGTGAATATGGCTTGGACTTAATTGAAATAAAATGCATTTATTGAATGTTTACCTACTTTTACAATTAATAATACTAATCATTATAATGATCATATTGAAGATAATGTTGTTGTTGAACCAACTGATTCTGAAATTGATATCCACATTAAACCTAGATCTGTACATATTTTAAGTATCAATCAATTATTAAAATAATCCATTTAATCGAAGAATAATGTATAAATCAATAATTTAAACTAATTAAAGAGGATCTATAATTAAGTTGATTTAAATAAAATTCTCAACTATATGAAATTAAACAATTAGTCAGATTTATAAATTGTGTTCAGTGATTGTACTGAAAAATTGCTTATGTCTATTAAAGGAGTAAAATATTTACATAATTGCTTAGTTCTAGACCACCATTCAATTAGATAGTAAAAATTACAAGATGCATAATCATATGCAAGACAATTGGCATTTAGGGAATAAGAAAGCTCTATTTTATAATATGAGAAATTATTTCAAAATTATAAAAGAAGATTATACTAAGTATATCCCAATTACTTTTCATATTTAATAAGGTATGACTGATACTGAATACTTTAAATTTATTGATTATTATAATAAAAGATAAGAAGAAATTAAAGAAATAGAACGTAAATAATAATCAGAATATAGAAGAGATAAGAGATCAAAACCTATTAGTCTTTGGATTGTGAAACCAGGTGAATGTACTAATAGAGGAAATGGAATTACTGTTTGTTAGGATTTATAAGAAATCAATAAAATTTTGAATGAAGAATAGCCTGATGATAGATAAAGAACTTATATTGTTTAATAGTACATTGATAATCCATTCTTATATAATAAAAGAAAATTTGATATTAGATGCTATATGTTGTTAACCTCTTAAAATGGAATATTTAAAGGATATTGGTATTAAGAAGGTTATATTCGAACTTCATCAAAAGAATTTACAACTAAGTGTTTAAATAAATATATTCATCTAACAAATGATGCTGTTTAATCAAAAGATGAAGATTATGGAAAATTTGAATTTGGTAACAAGATCTCCTTTCTTGAATATTAAAGATACCTTGATACTTATCACTCTTAATCTAAATTCAATTTTTTTATAGATATCTATCCTAAAATGAAGAATATTGCGTTAGATTTAATGAAAGCTTCATATGGTAAAATTGATCCAGAAAGAAGATCAAATAGTTTTGAAGTACAATATAAAATAAATAAACTTAGTTATTTGGATTGGACTTCATGATTGATGATAATTTTAAACTTTGGCTTATAGAAGCAAACACTAATCCATGTCTAGAACTATCCTGTCCACTCTTAAGTAGAATTATTCCTGCCATGGTTGAAAACTTATTTCGGTATTTAAACTATACTTAATTCTATTAGAATTGCAATCGATCCCATTTTCCCTCCTCCTTATTTTGAAGAATGGCCACAAAATAAAAAGTTATTCATTCCTGATAATGTACTTGAAAACAATCGTTTTGAACTTATTTTCGATGAATTAATTGAAAAGAAATCTATGTTCAATTTATACAGAGATAGTAAATTTGAATAAGATTGTTTCAAAATAGAAGAAGAAGAAGAAGAGGAACAAGAAAAAGATTGATACTCTATTGTAATTATTTATATTTAAATATGCATATATAGATATACAAATTTTATTCTATTTTTTATTATCATATATGATAAATGTTCCAATAAAATTAATAAAACTATTCTGAGAATTTAGATCTCAATTAAATATCAAATAATAAAAATTATCAGTTAATTATTATCAACTTTTAATAGTACAAGTTTTGAAAAAATATTATAATTTTAGTTCAAATTAGATCTTCAATGTATAAAATTTATCTAATATAATTGAATATCTAAATGGTATTTTATGAGTTATATTGAACTTAGATTCAATTAATTATTTTGTTTAAATATATTTAAATCAATTCAAAGGATAAAAATTAAATTAAAGATATTCATGTGAATAGTATATTGATATTATTATTTATGGAACTCTTATATAATTAAAAGAGAAAAGTTGTAAATATAATAATTTGATTATAATATGAAATTAATTCATATGATCCATTATTATTAGATCTTTATCTTGATAATACACCCTTATTTAAATCTCACTAAAATAAAAGAATATGATCTAAAGATAAAGTTCTAATTTTGAATACTCTATCTTCTAATTGAATAATCAACTTAGAATTAAAATATTTTTTAATTTTCTATCAATATTATATCAAAAATACTATGTTACTAGATTTTAGTTTAGCTTTAAATATAGAAATTATATTATAAATTCTAATATTAATAAATAAGTTGTTAAATAACTAAAATGCAGTTAAATAATTAAATGGATGCAATATTCTAGCAAGAAAAGGAATAAATTCTTGCAGAATTTGAAACCAAACTTCGTAGACTATAATTACAAGTTCAAAACAAATAATATCAAGATGGAAGTGAATATTTTGGTGAACTCAATAATGAGCTCAGATGGGGTTAGGGAGTATACTACTATTTTACAGGAGATGTATATGCTGGATAATGGGCCAATGATTTATTTGATGGAGATGGAACATATATATTCGCATCTGGTGAAAGATACTAAGGACAATTGAAGGAAGGTAAAAAACATGGTTTTGGTACCTATTACTATTTGAATGGAAATAGTTATACTGGAAATTGGGCTAATGATAAGAAATAGGGAAGGGGAGTATATGTGTATGCATAAACTAATGAAAAATATGATGGCGAATGGAATAATGGATTAAGACAAGGTTATGGTACTTTCTCATATTAATGTGGAGTATATGAGGGAGAATTTAATAATAATCTTAAAGAAGGCAAAGGTGTATTAAAATATAAGAGTGGAGCACTTTTAGATGGAGAATGGAAGAAGGATAAAGTAGAAGGAGAAGCAAAATTGACATTACCAAATGGGGATTATTATAAGGGTACTTGGGTTGGAAGTCATATGAATGGTTATGGAAGATACTAATATTAAAGTGGAGGATATTATGAAGGGTGGTGGAAATAAGATTAATTTCATGGTGAAGGAATGTTAACATATGAAAATGGTGATATTTATAGAGGGGAGTTTTAGAATGGATTAAAACATGGAAAAGGAATATATTTACATTAAAATGGTGATTAATTTGAGGGAGAATTTAAAAATGATATGAGAGAAGGAACAGGAGTATTAAGAATGAAGAATGGTGATAGATATGAAGGAGAATGGTCAAGTTCACTTAAGGAAGGAAAGGGTATTTATTATTTTTCAAATGGAGATAGATTTGAAGTATATATTCTGTTTAAAATTTAGGGTAATTTTGTGGGAGGCAAAAGGTCTGGACATGGAATAATGTATTGGTCAGAGAAATCTTCTGTGAGTGGATTTTGGGTAGATGATATAATGAATGGATAAGGAGTTATAATAAAAGAAAATGGAGATAAATTGTAAGCCCTATTTAAAAACAATAAATTAATTGCATGAAACTTATTAATATTAAACTATACTACAATTATTAAACATAATATATGAAATAAAAAATTATTATTATTAAACCATTTAAATTAGAAATTATGTTAGAAAACAAGAGTTTAGTTATTAAATCTAAATAATTATAAAGTTTATCATACTTAATAATCATAATGTTCATATTGAAAGAAATAATTTACATTAATTTTATAAAATTGTTATTATAATTATAAATTATAATATTTTATTTATTAATGTTTGATAATCTTCCAAGAACTCCATATATGAAAACAAGAGTCCAACCAAGAGTATTGTACAATGGATTTGAAAAGTACAAGTAAGCCACTATATCAGCACAAAAATTTTGAAGGTTCAAAATACTTTTGAATATTACCATTATTTATAGAAGAAAAAAGAGTATTCAGACTAACAAAAAGAATTATTAGAAGGATTAAAAATGGAGAATGATGATATGAAGAGACTATCTTATTCAGTCAAATGTTTTGGTGTAAGTAATAAAGAAGGAAAGTTTGGTGTACAAAGTTAGCGTAAATTCATGGGTGGATCATTCGAATCCCATCCAACCTATGATGTGAATATTTAAAGTGAAAGAATATCTTATCCCTTCAAGTCAAAACGTCTTATGACTAGTCGAAGATAATTAAGAGACAAATAGAAACCCCTTTCAGAAATTATCAAATTACCAGAGAGACCTGAAACAGTCAGAACAGAACATGTCTCAAATGTTGATAAAATAGTTAGGAAATCACGATTAAAGTTTAAACAATAACATTCTCAACCATAGCCAGAAATAGTATTCGAGAAAGGAAAAACTAAATATCAATCATATAGTCGTCTTCTCTCAGAGGCTCATAGTCATGAAAGCTTTTATAAAATTCTTAGTCCTTGACTTAATTATCTTTTAATATATTAAATTTGATAATTATAGTGTTATAATAATCATAGAATAAAGATTAGATATTAATCAATATTTTAGGCAAATCAATAATTAACTATAGGTTTCTATAAATATATCATATATTTATTCAATATTTAAATATAACTTATAATCCTTTATTTAGAATATAACACAAATATACTTTTTAATACTTTCTCATTCTTTTCTTCTTGAATATTTAATAATTATTATTGAGTAACAGAATGACTGTTCGATAATTGATTTTCATCTATTATAATCATACAATCAAAACAATAGATTATTTTTACAGCTTTAATCAAATAAAACTATATATATTCATATATATAAGAATCAAAAGTGATATGATAATGATATTTTATAGATAAATGAATCAGGTATTGTACATGACCTAACAATGGTAATTTATACATGATGCCACATGATACATAATGTAATTATGATCACTTACTAATTCTATATGTTTAACATCATAATATATGTTTTTATCTTTTTATGCTGCAAGAATACATTTTACCAATTTAAGTTGCTTCAGAGATGTAATTTAATTTCTTTCAAATATTGATTTTTAAATGTCTTGTCCTTCATATTATGTATAGTTAGCAATAATTGTTTAACCTCCAAAGAGATCTTAAAGAGTGAATGAAAGTTGGAAAAGTCCTCTTTTTGAGATAGTTGGCTAAACATTCTGTACTTGGGCCACTAAACACACAAGATCTACCTTATGGCCAAAGTAGTTTGGATAATCGTGCTGTTTAAGACTGGTGAACATCTTTAGGGTCATTGGCACTATGTTAGAGCTCTATTTGCCTATGATGGACTATGGTTTTTTGCTGCTCATACCTCCAGTGTATAGTAATGGCTCTCCATCTACATATAAATTAAAATAATTGAAATTTAGTTCACAGATCAAAAATTCTAATATCATTCTGTCGATTAATATATATAATTTATTAGTTAAGAATTGTATTAATAAATAACATTATAAAATAATAGAACTAACCATTAAATAAATTAACAAGTATATTTTTATATATCAAATTATTACAAAATTTAGAACATAGAATTTATATTTATCTAAGTCTCTTATCTCTAAATGATTTGAAAAATGCTCAATATTTATAAGTAATATGATTAATCAAATATTAAATGAGAAATTTTATATTATATATAAAAACAATTAAGATAATTGTCAACAATAAATAAACCTAAATTTATGATTGTCAACAATACTTTAAATGGAGAAATTCAATATAAAATATTATTAAATTCCCATTACTTATTTATTCTCTATATTATTTAAATAGTTATATTTTTTTTGAATTCTTCATTATATAATTAAAATTAAATTATCAAATATATTAATGAATATATAAAAAGTATTTGTAGAATGGTAATATAAATAACTATTCATATTCATTCACTTAATGATAGTTTAGCTTCATTCTGTATGATTTGATCATATATTTCTATTAATTTTGCTCCTAATCGATATCCTCCTATAGATAAGTTTTCTTCACAAAAGGCAATAGCTTATTTCTCATAATCGCTATTGTATGAATTTGATGTCGCTACCATTGGATACACAAATTATTATGCTTATCTAAAACCAAGGTAAGTCCATACAGAAGGATTACTATATAATTTGAACACTTAATACGTCATATCATAATTGCTGTATTTTGATTTTGGGAATTTAGTCATTAATTCCTTAGACCATTTATCTAGATACTAGCTATCAGATTAACTTAAAGGTCTAGCCATAAAGCTATTATTAGGAGCAAAGGAAACAGCCCCAGAATCCCAAAAGGAATGAAAGTTCATGAGTGTTCCATTTGATAACTATATATATATATAATTTGAATACTTAAATCTTCATAAAATTTCCACCAGCATCTCCATTTGGATAGCTACTATTCCAAAAAGTAGTATCATGTAGTGGTTGATGTATATCACCAATAACATGTAATAAAACTCTTATCATCTATGCTTTGAAAACTGTATGTCGATTTTTAGAAGTCTTAGGGTTAGTTAACACTGACACAGCCTGATTAATTGCATAGATGGAGTTGATATTTCTTCCTTAATCATCAATCTTGATCAATAATCTTAGAAATAATCTATATAAAAAATACCCATCTGGATTGATTGGCCTGTCTGTATAATGCCAATCATTTAAAAATCCGGTTCCTGTTTCTTTTATATCATCTAACCAAACAGCTGCCTCAGCAAATGTATTTGATCTACCATCTGTAAGGGAATTGAAATCTTATACTAAGGAGTCTGCCCAAGCTAAGACATCTGGTCTATTATCCTTGAGAAAATTCTTAGCAATTTAGGCTGTCATCATGTGTCCGACTTCCCACCAACAATAGACTATCGAAATAAGATAACATAAGAAAAATCCTTTCATAATACGATTATTAAATACTCAATTGTAGTAAATAATTACCTCATATTTATATAATCAAAATTTCTTATAATAATTTTTTTTTTATTATTAAGATTTGCTTTAATTTTATTTAGTTTTCTATTATTTTTGTAAAGTTTCCAAATCATACAATTTAGTAGATCTCAAATTTCCAATAGTTGTTTATGTTAGCATACTTTCTTATCTAAATTTAGGTGATTAACAAATAGGTGTATTTTGATGTTTTTCTTGATCAATCTTTTTCATTAATATTTTATTTTAATTATCATTTAATTTTTAATTAGTTGTATCAGATAGTACTCTTTCATCCATTACTGTTGGATTAAAAGAAACTAATTGATTTGTGGGAACTGAATAAGTAGAATCAGCTTTTTATGGAGATGGTGATTAATCTTCAACTTATTATTCAAATATTGAAGGATTGCTGAATTCATCTAATAATTATTAATAAGTAGGTCTTTTATCAGGAGTAAAACTAACACAAGCTAAAATTAATTTTTCCAATTTCTCTAATCAAAAATATATATGATATTTACTATTTAAATTAAATTGTGTTAACAATTATAGATATTTATCGAATTTTTCAGTCAAACAACATTTCTCATAATTATAAATTTGTGCTTCATATGGAGTAGTTTCAGTGAATATTGCTATCATAATTAATCCAAAATTAAATATTGTTGCTTTTTCATTATTGAATGTTTTTGAATCATTCATTCTTAAACATTTCATTACTTCTGGTGCAAAATACCAATCTTCACATTTCAAATCTCCAGATAGTATACGTTAATAATCACTTTATTAAGTTAGCATTTATTATTCCACAATTCTCACTTAATCTCCAAAAATTAATAATTTAGATAGACAAAATTAGCATGTGTCTATTTTACGAGAATCTAAATATCTTAATGTTTTTAGAATGTTAACACTAAATTGTTGTACATTTATTTGATATATATTTTTCAATTATTTTTCTGTATAATCTAATGTTAAATGAATTTTGTGAAATGTCGAACATAATTATGATTCAACCTCATTTTCAATTTTATTTATTCTTACTAAATTATACTATTAAAATAATGATATTTAATACTTATTCTTGGTTCAAATTTTAAAATTCCTAACAAATTTTATTTGCTTCATCTTCCTAAACAGTGAATGTCCGTAAACATTAATATTTCTCTTAACAATTCTTAAATACTTTTATTGGCCCATATAAAGGATGATTGAGTTGTTTAACCATTACCCATTGATTAGAATGAACAATTTAAGGTTTTAAATCAGTGTTTCCCATAAATTTGAAAAATAATTCAGTTAAATAAATTCTCTATAAAATTAAATTAATTATAACTAATAATCATATTCAATTAAGTTGCTATTTATTTGAATTATTCATCCTAAAATCTTTAGATTATGTTAATTAAGTTGATCCTTTTTATCTTTTAATTATACCTATATAAGCTTTCTCATTTAATATAAAAAAAAATTATTATTTAAAAAATAAACATATTTCTTAATTCAATTTCTTTTTACTTATAAACGATTAAAAATCATTTACTATAAAATTAAATTTCTATAAAAAGTTGAATAAATATCCAAAGAATATTTTTAATTATGCAAATTAATTATGTTATATAATATGATATAATTTTAATCTTTAAAAAATATAGAAAATTCTTTGGAATATTATTGAGGATTGGTCTAGTATAGTATTTCTATACTAATGAATTAATTTATATACTAATTAACTACGCGTATAAAAAATATTACAGAAAATATAAAAACTATGTTTTAGATATAATTAGGAGAAATTTAATAAAATATTTAATATATCAATTAGCTTAAATATAAAATAAAAAAAAATATAAAGTTAAATTTAGATTGCTTTTTTTAATGGATTTTGATATATGACAATAAAGCAGCCTATTATTCTAAAATAAATAAATATTTCATTAATTTAATTATTTTTCTTTAAGATATGCAATTATATATTAATCATTAAAATTAGAAATAATCAAATAATTGTCTCTGATTTATATTATTTATCAGTTCTTTAACATGTCTTAAGAGAATTATTTTAGAATTACTAGAAGTAAGAGATATACCGTTAGTTATTGATTAAGTATCTTAATGATATGTTTGAATATATTAAGTAAAATGATAAAATATATAATTTAATTTTAATGTTTCTTGATGAATGAATATAATATTATTATTTTTTATTTTAGTATTAATTAAATAATATCATTATTCATTTAAAGTTATTAAAAACTTTGGGTAAATCTTATTCCTCTTTATGTAATAATATTCACCTTCTTTATAATTATTTTCAGCATAATCACTTATTACAAATTATTATTTTAAGTCTTACGGTTATCCTAGTAAAACTTATACTAAGATTATCTGTTTTTATCCTTTTTAAGATTCGAAATAGTTATCATTTACATAGGCTATTGTATTACCGCATTTAATATAGGGTCCTTTATGCTACACATTAATAATTATCATTTACAATATCAAAAGAGAGCGACAAGGTTACTTTTCCAATTTCTTCTTAAGCACAATCTTATTTATTTCCAAAGATTAACAATTCTTCTTTCCAACCTTCCAACTTACTTTTGATTGATTAATATTTTGCCCATAAATCATAATTTTGAATCAATTATACTGTTTTAATGTTCAAAAATGGAAAAGATTACTTAACTTCTTCAAAATCTGGTTATAAAATATCAAAATAATATAATCTTTGATAGCTGGATGTATTCCAAGTTTATGGAATTTAATGTAGAAATTGTACTACTTCTTGAATTGATTTGAGATTCTTTTCAAAAGATTTAATATAAATTGTTTCATTTTAATTTAAGTCGCCTTCAATTTATAGAGTGTTATTCTTAAGATAATCTAGAAAACTAAAGTAAATCTAATCATTAGTAACAGGTAGCTTAATTTCATAAGTAGCTATATATTATTGTAAGATTATATTAATTTTATTTGTAATTTCTTCAGTTTTCTTAAATTTAGCCTATTAAATATCTTAATTTTATTTAATAAATGTTTTTGCATAACAATAAATCTGATTATCAGCATCTGGAGTTTATTGAGGTGTTTCTTAATTACATTTTTATTAAATGAAATCATGTATAAATTTAAAATATTTATCAGTTTAAATTTCTCTTCTTATTTTTCTTTTATATTTAGAATCTAAATTAATTTAATAAATCTCATCTTTAGTTTTGAAAAATATAAGATATTTTTTTAGAAATACTGTGAATTATTATTTCTTCATTTAAATTCTTTCTTGAATATATTAATTCAAAATATCATCTGCTTGCTCTTTGCCAATATAATAATATCCATCTTTTTATTTAATTTATTGGATTAGAGCACTAGCATGATCTAAAATTGTTCCTTTATTCAAATCAATAGTATGAGTACCAGGTTAATAAGAATAAGGAAACTTTAATATCATTTCATTTTTTTTGTTGTCCAATCTATAGGCTTAATATGCAATTTCAATCTATTAATTAATCATTGCATCATCATAGTCATTAAATTTTGTTCCATCTGACCATTGCCATTAGAAATCTTAATAGGTTTCTTGAATTGAAGTAATTAATGTCATCAATAATTCTTATTCATACTAAGATTTAAATTTGTCATTATTAATAAAAATCTTAAGTTCTTAAAATTTTGTTTGATCCTTAGACATAAATAATTATAATAATTTTGGGAATATATCTTTAATCTCTTCATATACAACTCCTATCTATTTATAAGGGATTTTTATTTTTTAATAAAACAGAAAATACTCTTTAATAGAAAGTACATTTGGATGAACTTTATCTTCCTATTAATAAGAAATCTGTATATCAAAATTATTATTAAGAATCATTCTCATTGAGATTTCACATTTTAAATTTGTATCAAAATTAACTTCTTTTGTTAAAAATTTAATGAATTAATTTTTAGTATTTATGTTTTTACCTTTAATTTCTTGTGAATTTTTAGTTGTCTAATATTCTTGAAAATTAAAATGCAAATCAAAAATCTATTCTTAACTAATTTTTTGTATTTCTTTTTGACAATTATTATGTAAGTATTTAGATTCTAATTTACTTATTTAAAGAGGTATTTCTAATAATAATTGATCTAAGACTTGTTCATATTTTATAAAAATATCTAATACTGTCATATTTTTAGTTGGACATTCAAAATAAAGAATTTCATTATTTGATGATAATTTAATTGATAGTATCTCCTATGATTATTCAATAATTTTATTTTTATAATCATAAAGTATCTATTAAGCATATAATTTTGATTTTGGTTTATAAGATAAGAGTGTTAAAGTTTTGTAACTATTAAGTAAATTCTTTATTTAATTTAAATATTTGGAATGTAATATAAAATTTAATTTTTGATTCTCAATATACAATAATGCACTATATTTTTATTAGAATTATTCAATTGTTAATTCTAATTAATTAAGTTCATTCATCTATAAACTAGCTATCTGAAGTTAGTCCATAGTTTCATTTAAAATTTTTTCTAAAGTTATTAAATCATTTTTTATGAATTGATGAAAATAAACTATTAATTCAATATATTATTATTTGACATCATTTATATATAATATGTATTTTTATTAAGTAACATCCATAAATAAGTTTGTTAAAATTTATTTCTTTTATTCAATTTCTACTAAATTTAAATAAACACTAAAATTTTTATCAATTTTAAGATGCAATAATTATGATTTCAATTATTTTAATTATTAATTAACTTAATATCTGAATTAATTATCTTAATAAAATGAGTTTTTTAATTTTATTCCTATTTTCTAATGCTTAAATTTAATATTAGAATTTGTAATAAATGGTAATTTACAAATAAAGTTTTCAAAATTAATTTTATCTTAAATATTTAATCTCAATATTTTAGATGCTCTATCCTGAATTTCTTATTATAAGAATTATTCTATATTCTATTCATCATCATATTATTCTATTTCAAAATAAATTAATTTTTCAAAACTTGTGATATCAAATCTATTATAACCAACTTTAATATTAATATTTTAATTCTATTTAATTAATTCATAAGCAATTTCTTTTAATTCTATTCTTGAACATTTTGGTTTTGTTATTGATATTATAAATGTGTGAATCTTAAAATTATCATTTATAAAACGATTTAATAGAATTTATTTCTATAAAATCATTAAATTTTAATTAAATTCTGAAACATTTTCATTCAAATTTATAATGAATATCAATTTATTTAAGTATCTAGCATACTCATAGGGTTCTTAAACTTCTCCTAATAATAAATTTCCTTGATTTGTTTCTAAAATGGCTGCTAATTTATCTAATGATTTATATAAAAAATTGATTTTAGAGTTCTTTTCAATTGAATTTTTAGAAAATGCAGAAAATAAAATAATTTTATTTATTTGTTAATTTATTTATTCTAAAAGATGTTATTAGGTTGGATTTAATTGTTATATAGTTTTATATTCACTTAAATTCCAATCTGGGAATATTTTCATTTATAATAATTTAGCTTTTTGATAAAAGTGATTCTTCATTAAATTATGAATAACAATGAATTTAATTTTTTTAGATATTCCTATAGCTTCATTAAAATATTGATCCTATTAAAGTTGATTATGATTATTCAAATGAAAGATATTGTTAGGATCAATAATTAAATTTTGAGTTTGGATTAATGCATTTTATATGTGACCATCATATTCCAAATAGATTTCTCCTTAAAGTTTTTCTACAATCTCCAATATACTTTACTTTTAATCCACTTTATTTAAATCTACTTTCAATTTAATTGTGCTATTCATTATTATTATTAATATAATATCTTCAATTTGTTTCTTGAAGTATTTTAATAAAAAATATAAAAGAATGTCCTAATATTTGAATTATAAAATTATATTAAAATAATACTATTAATTTGAAATAAATATATAAAATCTATGAACATAAGGATCTAATTTACACTCATTAAAATCCATACTAGATATAATAATAATTAAATATAGTTAAGATTTAATATAAACTTTATTTTGATTATATAGTAAATACCTATGATTTCCCTAAAAATTTAATTATTTGTAGTGTTATTTACTTTATAATTAACAGATAATATTACTTTTGTATAATTATGACTTTAGATTACTTATTTACTTTTTAAATTTTGATAAAGAATAAAAATAGCTCTATTTACATATTTAGATGATAAATTGATAAGCTGAAATATAATTTAATATGAATTCATATTTTCATAATTTATAAAATTAGAAAGATACCAAATAGAAATATTAAAGTATATTTATATGTTTTATATTATAATAATAATGTAAACTTTGGGTTGTTATATATTTATTTATATATATTGATATTTCTTGGAATATATATTTATTATAAAGAGATTTCCATATATGTATTAATAATATCCTTATTTAAAATATAATAGCTATTGTTTTATATTCAAATTTATTTATTTTTAATTTGACTTCCATAAATTATTAATAAAACAAAAATGTTGCTTTATTTTCTCCTAATGTGCCAGAGCATGGGATTAAATTTTAATTTTATCAATGATACAGATCAACACTAAACAAATGTAGTGATAAATGTAGAACAGTAATCATTTATTAAAAGATTAGATGATTTAGGAAAAATTTTGTAAGTTATTGTTTAACATTATTTAGGTCTGTAAAGTTTTCAGGTGAGGATGAATCTAATTAATTTTGTTCACCTTATTATTAAGGAGTAACTATTCATCAATCTCCTTCAGGATTTATATCATTAGTACATGAATTTTCAAAGAAAGATATTGATGAATTGAATGAAGAGGACTTATATCGTGGATATAATGAAAAATTATCTTCATATGCTATTAGTCCAGATGGAATTAGTATATTATCATCAAAAGGGAAAGTTTACTTCATTGACACAAATTCAAAGGATTTATCTATTATTAATTAAACATTACCGTTGTCAAATGATCATTAATAGTCAACTTAATTGGTATATGATGAAAGGACAAGATATTTCTATGCTTTTTTAAATGATAATAAATAAGTAATAAAGTACTAGTTTCTTAACAATGAAATACAACATAAACCTGTAGCAGGATGGTAGACACCAACTGATAAAATGAGAGTTGTAGCTAGTAATGGATGGTTATACTCAGCCCAAGAATCATAAGGTCTATTCATTTATGAAATTTAATAGCATGGATTAAAGTTTATAAAATCTATTACTTCTAAAGATTTGTATGACTCTGAATAAGATTCATTTAGAATTGTTGATGTTGCAGTTTATGAGGATAAATTGTATATTTTAGATCATTTTCATGGAATTACATAATTTGGTATACATTTTGATGGTACATTTACAAAAAATGGAAAATTGGGATTGATTAAATATACAGATTGTAAATCATTTTCAGTAAGAGGATCAACAATTATTTTAATATAAAATTTTTAATCAAATTCTGAGATTGTAGAATTATATATATAAGATGATGATTATATAGAAATGAGAAAGATATATACAAAAAGTTAATTGAGAAGAGCAGATATTTTAGATGATGATTTTGCTATTGTTCGTGGTCTTCATGATCATAAAATTATGTTAATTAGAATGCCTGAATAATATCTTGATTAAGATGCAAAATTATTGTAAAAATTTAATTATTCATATTTATTTAGAGACAATTATTTCTTTAGTGGAAATCTCTTAGGTGTGAATAAATTTGGTAAAAATAATGATACCCTCTTTGCCATATCTCCTCATGGATTCTATATTTTTGTTTACAGAGCATATCCAACTATAATCATTTGTAATAGTAATGATATTGAATCAGGAATATATTAAACATATGTAATTAAATTATTCAATTTATTTAAGATGTAAGTAAAGAGTACTGATTGTGATAAGAAAAAAGATAAATAAAATAATCTCCAATATTGTATTACCAATCATGTATACAATTTCGAAATTAAGAAACCCTTGCTTTCACCAGAATAACAAGAAATTACTATATATTTAACTATTATTTTGATATCAATCATTATACTATTGATTGGATGCATATTGTTTCATTGCAGAAGCTATCAAATTAAAATGGAAAACTTAGAGAGATCTAAAAAAAAAAAAAATTATAAACCTCCTAGTAAAATGGAAGTATGATATTATAAACATAATAAAATATTTAATTAAGTAAATCATAAATATTTATTATTTCTCTTTAAAATAATTAATGTGAAAACTCTATTAATATTACTATTAAAATAGATATCAAATCAATAAGACCTTTAATAACTCAATAATTAAAATAAATTTAAAACCAAATCATTCTAAATTATATATAAATATTATAGACAAACTATCTTAATATATAATTGTGAAAATTGAAATTTCAATTTTATAAAAATCTATAATTTAATATCTAATATCAATTTGATTCATATAAATATAAATAAATAAAACATAAAGATACTAATTTTCATTATAATTTCTTGAGTAATGATAATGTATGTTACTCAGTAAGTACTTCAATTGGCAAATTGGTTAAGATTAATCTTAATTGTATCAATCTTTAATTAGTTTTATATATCCAACAACCATAAAATATAAAATGTATTGATATTAGAATCAATCCAGTAACTAAATAATATGTATAAATCAAATTAAGATCATTTTAAGTAATATTTAATACTGATTTAAGAATAGTATCTACAAATAAGTTGGTACCATCTGTGGTATCTAGAAAATGTTCAATTAAAGTGTTAGTAAATTCTCTTGTATTAAATAATTCTATAACAACTTATAAGTCTGGGTAATAATCAATTTCTTTTGTTTCATAATAATAATTTTATTTAAAGAATTGATCTAATTTGCTTACAACACCCTAAATTCCATTTTTTAAATAATCTCTATTATCATCTAAACGAGTAGGTTTTCCATATATTGAATAAAAATTAGTTGAATTTTCATAATTACAAAATGGGATATCTTGACTCAATAATTCACAGAAATCACTTGAAAATAAATTCAATAAGATTTTTTCATCTTCCTATGATATTTTATTGGATTCAATTATATTTTAATAAATTTAAGTAATATTTTCAAAATAGTTTGAATAAAGGGAAATAAAGATTTTAATGATTACACGCTAATCCCTAAAAGTTTCAATTTCTTAATCTGAATATATATTCAAATCAACTAATTTGTTATATAAAATTGGTTAAGTCTTAGTAATAAATGCTGTGCTAACTACTATATCTAATTGAGAAGTAAAACGAATAAAACTAAGTGTCAATTATTATGTTGGTAATAAATCATTTTATTATTATTTAAATAATAAAAAACCTCCTAATAGATAAAATAAAAAGAAAATACAAGTTATAATAATGATAATAGTTGCACTCCATATATTAGTACTAGTATTATTAATTTTTGAATTGAGCACTACATTTAGATTTTTTTTATAATTTTTTCTATCTTCTATCATATGATTAAGTTTAATTGATTATACACCAACTTAAGATAATTAATATTCTTTAAGAACTCTAGATTATGTTTACATAGCTTCAATTCCTATCTAATTTAAGGGAAAGAAAAGTAATTTATAATAATTTTACTTTTTCCATCCATATTTTCCAGATAATTATTTTAATGTTTCAGTAACTGCTGTAAATCTGGTTATCATTTCTTATGCTTAATTCAATTACAGTCTTCCAACTAATATCAATATTTATTAACCATATTATTCTATTTATTTCCAATAGATTAATTAAATATTTATTACTAAAATCAATAATATTATTTCAATTATAATTTAAGTTTAAAATTCTTTAATCTAATCTTATTATTATACAAAAAATAATTCATTAAGTGAATCTATTAATTAAAAATTCATATCCACAACATTTTTTAAATTATATCTAAGCATCAATAAATTATCTAAATAATTTCTATCAATCAATTAAATTAAAGTTTATATGTTATAATTAAGAGCTTGAAATAATGTATCAGCCACATTAGAAATGATATTGATAAAATATGTATATGTAACATTTTCATTACTTTAATATAGAAAATCTAAGTTTATAGAACTAAGCATTCCTGATTATTCTATTCCAATAAAAGTATCATACATATTCCTTAAATTATCAAAAATAACTGATGCTAAATCTCCCATTTCTGAAATTGTTTAAGTAATCAAATAATCACTACTTTCAATTATTCCAAGACTGTTGAAAACCAAACTCCATGTGTAGGTGAAGACTTTAAAGAAATATCTATTAAATATTGTAGGACCATTGATATTTGATAGTGTTAATTAAGTTTCATTATTATAAGATGAAATCATCATTAAATGTGCAATTATATAAGCAAGAACTATCATTATGATAATTATATTAATAATTACAAGAACCTTTAAACTATTTGTCATTTCAGTTTTTGATTAAAATTTCTTTATTGTAGTAATTGCAGATATTCCTGAAGTTCCAGATGTAATACTTGATTTTGATTTCTTTGCATCTCTTTCTATATCTTCATTTTTTTAATTTAATTTATTATTTTATAATATCTCCATAAGATTATTACTCTTTTAATTTTGATCTTTACTATTACTTTTGACTTTGGATGAATCAGCAATTTCAATCTCATTTCCAATATCATCATTACCTACTTCCAATTAATTTTATAAGTCCATAAAGTCCTTATCTATTAATTCCTACATATGCTATTATTTAGAGGATGGACTAATGAAATTAATTCTTTAAGATAAAGGCCCATAACTGATGCTATCTCTTGCTGATTCCATTCCTAATAAATCCATATAATTCTGTTATGGTTAATTCTTACCTTCATATTTACTTAAAAGTCTTGCAAATCCATGTTAGAATTATTTTGACATATGAGGTGTAACTTCTTCTTTATCTACATTTAAAGATCCCAAGTAACTTTCACTTGGATCTTAAATTGTAGGTATATTACCTTTGTTTGTAGTCTAAATTGAAAAAGTATGTTAATTATTTATAAGGGATTCATTAGTCTTAAATAATTCATCAGCCTTTCTTAAATCATTAATTTCCAAAATAAAATAACTCTTCTTGTTCTCCTTTTTTCCTATTATTTTGTATACTATACTAATTTTAGCAATATATTGTTGCTTAGCTTTACTCTAAACATAAATAATATTACTTTACTTCTAAAACTTATAATGAATTCATTAATTAGTTATTAAATGCACTACTGTAGATTGTTAATGCTTATAAGATTGAAATTCCTTTTAATTGTTTATTGCCACTTACTGATTATCCTAGTTACTAGTATATTTGAATGTCAGCCTTTTCTTTTTCAATTGAAGCAAAAGAGGCACGAGATTTAAATAAACTACTATCATTTATAAATGAATTTTATTTAGATGAATATCCTAACTTAATAGACATCTCATATAAATCTTTATTATTATTATATTTCCATATTTTATAAAACTTGTCTTATTAAACATAAATAGAGTCTTTTCCATATGAATTCTTTAATTCATTCAATATATCCATCATATTAGGAATTATAAAAAAAGCATTTAATTGACTTAAATTATCATTTAATATTTTATATGATTAATCTTTAGAATTGATAATAGTAGAATTAAAATTCTCAGTCATTCCAATTAAAAATCCATCTTCACCAAAAAGTAAATAATCTGCTGATTTCTTAACTTATGATAAACAACCAATCAAAACATAATCATCTAATTCACTAAAATTATTATCAAATTTAAGTTAATATGAAATTATCATTCCCTCTTTTGATTAACCAAATACTTAATTAAAATCATCAAAAAATTGAGACCTTGCAGTTTACAAATAATTTAATAATAATTTATCATGTTTCTCTGCAAAAAAACTAGGCATCAAACCTGATATATTATCTATCTAAGCAAATTCTTATTCACTATAATTAAAAAATTATGAAATCATTTTCTTATCTTGATTAATTATCCTACCTCTATTCTTAACCAAACTTATCATTAAAATAATTGCTCTTTCTTATATAAAGGATAAATTTGTTAATGTATCTTCTTATAGAGTATGTTCAATATTATATACTTCAGTAATTGCTGTTTCACACATTTAAGTGCTATAATAATCATTCATTATAGAACTACAGAAAATGGATATCAATTTCAAATCTTATACATTATTAGAAATTGATAAATGATCTAGATTCTTAATATCTATTGAACAATATTAATTTATTTGATTAGCTAAATTAAAGATTTTCTTGCTTTAATTTATAGCTAATCGTTCTAATTCATAAATATTATTAAATCCTTTGATTTGTCTATTCCAAAAATTAATCTTATCATTTAATAATTCAATTACTCTAGGAATAAATTCATCTTGAAATTAGAGAGCATCAAAAATTGATTAAATACTTAATTGTCTTTCAGTAATAGCCACTTTTTATTATCCATATAATTATTAATTAGTTTATTATTAATTTTTTATTAAATTTTAAAGATAGACACTCATTTAATATCTAATTGAAACAAAATAAAAAGATTGAATTTATTATTTACTTTGATATCGTTTTAATTCTACATAAGCTAAAAGTGGCTTTTTGCAGAATTAAGCTACATAACTTATATATAATAATTATAATTCTTCATAAGTTGTTTTGGAATCCTATTATGCTCTTTCTAATTCTGTATTTAGAATACAAAATATAGTTTGATGAGTTCTTTAAATTTAATTATAATCAGTTCTATAATTCTACTTAAGCCAATGTTTTTAACAAACTACTTTATGTCCTTTCCAATATAAATAAAGTTAAAAGAATTCTTTGTTTTTTTAATTTTCATTAGTTATTAAATATTTGAAATGCATCTCTTAAGTATAATGAATACAAGTAAATGGAGTTACTTCATTATCAAAGACTGATAAACATATTTTATTATAGAATTAATAACTTAAATGAAATGCCATTAGACCTAATAACATTATAACATAAATTAATTGATCTTCTTAAAATATTTGTTAATTATTTGTTAATATATTTATGCTTAATACAATTAGGATTATAATGAGAGTAAAATTAAATGAAAATTATAATAAATTAACATTAGGAATTGATGGTTTCATAAAAAATGATTCTGTCAATCTTAAAAGTAATCCCAAAAATAATATTAGTATTTAAATATATTAGATTATTGTATCATAATCAACTAGGTACAAAATTGTTATTAAAATAGAAATACTATATTAAATTGATTGTAATCCATTAAACTTTTGTTATAAATAATTAAAAGGTACAAATGTATACGCTCTTAAAAAATATTGTTACAAAAATACAAATATTGAGAATATGAATAATGTTATTAGACTCAAAATACTTTTTACATTAAAAATTGTTAACTCTTAATTAAATTGGGTTCTTCCTATCGTTATAAAGGATATAAGTATAAAAAGGATTGGAAATTAAAATATAGTAGTACTAAGTACAAAGAAATAGAAAATAAATTTTCTAAGTGAATAATGTTAAAGAGGATTCATATCATCCTATATTCCCAGTATCACTAAGATAATAATAATTGTCACAAAAGTGATTAGAAGTAGAATGACAAAACCAAATGCTACATCTCCAAAATTAAAATTAGATTCAAAACAAAAAGGTATAATAAGTGAAGCTTAAGCAATCTTTGATAATAAGTAAAAGTGTCCATTGCTGTATTACCACAAATTCCAACCATTAAAAGGTAACATAATAGCAAGGTATTAAAGATTTGTAATAAAAGCAACAAATATAATCCAGAACTCAGAGGGTTAGGTATTATGAGGTAAATGCGCTAAACAAGACAACTATTCAAATATTATAAATTTCATAAAAATAATGATAATTTAACAAAAGTATACAAAATTATCTATAAATTGATGACTTATAACTCTATTTATTTATATATTTTTGAGAAAAGGTAAAATTTGTAATATTTAATATTTCATTTTGTAAAAATAACAAATAATTAAAAAATATTCAAACTAATAACTAAAAAAGAATAAAGAATAATAGTTATAATATAATTACTCATTATTAATTGTATTTCAATTATATTGATAAAGTAGTTAAGATTAACGTTAACATTATATAAATGTAAGTTTATTTCAAAACTATATTCGTTTTTGTTATTATTAAAATTATGAAAATTATTGTTTTCATTGCTCTTTTTATATGCATTTTAGGTCAATAATAACCTGAAATGTTAGAGCAAATTGCACAAAATAGTTTTGGTAGATAAATATTGTAAACAATTTAATTGGAACTCACTTAAGAGTAAAATCATTTTGAATTACAATAGAAATGCAGCCAGATAAATTTATACCATACTTAACAAATTATTTTATGATCTTAAAGATGAAGATGCTCTTTCAAGCAAAACTAATGGAGAAAGATAAGCATAATGTTCTAATCAATTTGCATTAATTAATTCAATTTAAGAAAAAGCTGTTGTTGCAAAAGCTGATTATGAAAGATAAATACCAGGAAAATAAGAAGAATTATCAAATAAATTAGCATAAGTTGAATAAAAAAATGCTGAAATTTAAAGAAATGATTAATTATAAATAAACTTCTCAGAATAAAGACGAAAAGAACATTAAGCTTATGAAAATAAGAGAGATGAACTTATTGGATTAATTAATGGTTTAAAATAAGCATAATAAATAATAAGATAATTATAAACTACTCATCCTGGTGGTGCTCTTGTTTAATTAAAAGAACATCATGAATAATTATGTATCTAATTCATTCTATTTAAGTAAAATCATATGCTGCTAATTCAGAATTCAAAAATATTGCATCATTATTAATGGAATTATGTACAGATAATAAAATACATTCTGATAATGATAATATTTAAGTTATTGTTGATATCATAAATGACTTAATTGAAAGTATTTACGATGTTTAAAAAAGAGAAATGTATGCAGAAGATTGGGCACAGAAATTCTTCGAATAAGATTTGTATTTATTATCATTCAATTTTAGATTACGATTCTCTAAAGAAAATGTAAGATTATAAGGTCAAATTGCTGATGATTAAGTTGCTGCTGAATTTGCTTAATAAAGATTAGAAGATCTATAATAATATGTTCTACTTTTAATAAATTATTTATGATAACAAAGAAATAGAAAGAAAATCTTTTGAAGTTGCTTGTAAAGAAGATAATAATGCTACTGAATAGGCTAGAATCTCAAGAAATGAATAAATACAAATTGTACTTCAATTATTGGAATTATTTGAAAATAATTTCAATGATAGAACTAAATAAGCACTTCTTTAAATTGTTGTATGAAACAATAAAAAAAGTTAAAAAAACATATATTATATAAATCAAGATAAAGTTTATGATTCTAACATTAAACCTTTCCTTGATTTTTTCTCAAAGAAGGTTGTAGTCCTGCAAAATGATACTTTTTTAGAACTACTTGCTGAACTGCCACCTGAACCATGAGATTTTGCTGTTACTTATTTTAAAATTCCTTTGCCATTTCTAAATCTTTTTTTCTCTGATGACTAAGAATCTTCACTTTCAAAATTGTCAAGCACTTCATATTCAAAAACACTATCTAATATTGTATATGATGGAATTTCAATAATTTCTAATTATTTTCCAATAATATTTTTCACTATTGGGCTATTAATTACTATTTTCTTTGATATTTCACTTGATAAATTAGTATTAAGTGTCTCCATATCCATTTTATTCATACAACAAGATCCCATTTTACAAAAATATTACAATTTTATAAATTAAAATTATTATAGTGGATCCTCTCATAAAGGAAAAAGGAAATTATATATTTATCTTATATATTCTACTATTTAAAAACAAATAAAGCTTCCTTCTTTAATAAAGTTTATTAATGTAATCAAATTCTTGATACTAAAATACTTACTACAGTTTTTGTGATATAACTTTGCTATATTCTATAATTAATTAATTTTTTATAATGTATCTAAACCTAAAATATAATAATAACTTTTATTTATTCAAAATAATTTTTTTTTTCAAACTACCGATCTAGAGTTTTGTTTAATATTGCTTTTTAAATTATTTTTTTATATCTATTTAATAAATATAATTATTTTATTAAATTATATTTGAATTGTATAAATTACATTATACACAATATATTTATAGAACTATACCATAATTTACATACAAGTAATAAAATGATAAATAAATATTTTAGAATGTTAATTATTCCAATTTTAATCATTAAAGTTGAGTTTTTGGAATTAATTGATTAAAGATTTTATTAAATGTTTAATGTTTATTGAATTAAATATTTAAATGGAAAAACTTTGAAACATTCTTATATTTAACAATTTATATTAAACTTTATTGTTTTTATGTAAACCTTTCTCAAACAAATAATTTTAAAGAGCAAGACACTCTAATTTTTATTCCAAAATCGTATTTTTCCATTTTAAAGAGTATTAGTCATAATAACCATGTATCCTTGCTAATTTTGAGTTATTATATTTATAATCTACTTTCTTTAATCTAATTATTTTTTAATAATCTCAATCTTCCCGATTTTTTCAAATTATTTTATTTTAATTCTCAAACAATTAATTTTCATTCTCGTTTTATTAAGAATGTCAAATTATACTTATCCCTATTACTTTTCAACATATTATAATGTAGTTTTTATCTTTGTTTAATTATAATTCTTAATAATATCCTACTTTAGCCTTAATTTATAATAATTTATATATTTTGTTGTAATATCTTTCTAATATTAAGATCATTTCTTTATATTTGTATTAATTTAGAATGTGGATTATAAACCAATTCCATACATACTTCTCAAATTAAGGGAAATGTAATTTGATTATAAAGATTTGTATTTATAACTATTGTAGTATTTAATATAATTTCTATATTCATATCTAATTATTATTTATTTTATTTGTTAATCAATCCAATCCAGGAACAGGGAACTGAGAACTGAAGGACACAACATCATTTTTAAGTTTTTGAATATCAGGATGTTAGTCTCCATTCTTTGCCAACCAATCCTTGAAATCTTGTACTTTTGGTCCAGCTTCTCCTTTAACCTTTTAAGCAATAGCTACACCTCTATCAATGAAATCAGCTATTTAAGCAAATTCATTTTAATTAACTCCTCTAGATGTCATAGGTACTGATCTATTCATAATCTTATTAATTCTTACCCCATTCTTAAACCATTTGGTACCAGAGCAGACTTATCTTTTGGAACAGTATTCTTATTAACAGAAATATTGACTGCTTATAAAATGGATTCTACTCTTGCACCATCAATTGATTTAGGTTTTAAATTAACCAATACTAAATGATTATCAGTTCCTCCTGAAACTAACGAAAAGTCTTTGAATTAATAAGAATTAATACTTCTCTTTAATAATTCATCTGCTAATTTCTTACTGTTCAATAAGACATTTTTTTGATAATCTTTAAATTCAGGAGTCTTAGCCTCTTCCAAAGCAACAGCTATACTTGTAATAGTATGGAAATGAGGTCCTCCTTATAAACCAGGGAACACAGCTTAATCAATTTTAGATTTAAGATCATAATTGATGGGTTTTCCATTCTTGTCGATTTCCTTTTAACCTACTCTATAGAAAATAAGACTTCCTCTTGGTCCTCTCATTCTAAAAAGTTATTAAATTATTTGATACGATTTATGAGTAGTAGTCATTACAACATCTGCATATGGGAATGGACTTGGTAATTATTCAGCTGCCATCATGCCTGCTGTATGAGAAATATCAGCTAATAAGTATGCTTTGACACTATCACAAATTTTTCTTATAGCTTAAAAATCTATAATTCTTGCATAAGCAGATGCTCCTGCAACAATTAATTTGGGTCTAAATGCTCTTGCCAATACTTCCAATTATTCATAATCTATAAGTTCTGTTTCCTAAATATTTTACTTTATTATTTCTTACTTCATTTAATCTATAAGGCATGACTTCAAAGTAACTAGAAACAGCAGAAACTTTTTTAGTTTCAGTTTGATATCCATGTGATAAGTGACCTCCATGTGGAAGATCCAAACTCATTATTCTATCTTTAGGTGATAACAACCCTGTATAGATAGCAAAATTAGCAGGAGCCCCAGATAACATTTAAACATTAACACCCCATTCATTAGAATTCAAATTAAATGCATTAAGGGCTCTTTATTAACAAAGTAATTCCACTTTATCATACACTTATGTTCCTCCATAATATCTGGCTCCAGGATATCCTATTATAATATTTATACATTTATATACCTTCAGCATATTTAGTTGACATGACAGAACCCAAAGCTTCTAACACTGCCTTTGAACTGTGGTTTTCAGATGGAATCAAATTGATACTTTCTCTTTATCTTTTGATTTCTTCTTATATAAGACTATATATAGTAGGATCAGCCTAATTCAAAGTTAACCTCTATCTTGGAACTAATCTGGAGAAACGAAACAATGAGGTGTATAATTACATTAATAATAATTTACTAAATGACGAATTAATATTAAATTTAAATTGTGATTGCAATACTCATTGATTATGTTATATATATAATGATTGATCAATAGAAATATATTTATATATTTAATAATTATCACTTTGAAATATTAAATGATATAAGATATATAATTAAAATAAATTAACAATTTTAATTATCATTCTTGAATCTTTTATTATACTTGATTTTGAATTTCTACATTCTCATCTAACTATTCATATTCCATATCCTGATTATTAGTTTCAGGTTCAGAATTGGCTTTCTCATAGTCTTAGTCTGATTCTTTACTGATAAGCATTTGACCTATTTAATTCAATGGATTAGATGGTATTGAACTGTATCTAATAAGTGTTGTATTATCATCTTCATATTTATCTAATTATTCCTTTATTGTGAAAAGACCTTTTCTTGGTAATCTTTTAATAGAGTTATTTCTAGATTTATCATTAGTATTTATTTCATTTTTAGAATTCTCATTATTCTGCAATAGTTTTTGTTATAACTATTCTATTTATTTCTCTTTCTACTATTTCTACTTAAGTTTCTTAAGAAATTAATGATGAATTTTACCATCTTTAGTAAGATCTTCTATTCATCATATTTTTATAGTTTTTTGGATTCTCGTCTACTATTTTGAATAAAATAATCTAAAATCTCTGAATTATTTAATTCTGGATGACTCTATTTAAACATTTAATAAATACGCATAGAGTGAATTTAAATAAGTTTCTAAATTACACTTTCTAGTTTCAATTTCTTAAGGATCGTCATTGGTGATACCAAATATTTTTCTTTTTGGAAATTCAGGTAATGTAATTTTAGTTTATTCTTTTAGTGCTTAATGAATATCTCTTAGATCTGAATATCTAGTTTTAAATCTCCATTTGGATTTGTTAAAATTATCAATGACTTAAACAAAGTACAATACAAACATATCCAATTATTAATATGAATCAATAATGAAATTATATTATTGTAGTGGTCTATGAATTAGATATGTTATGTACCTTTCTTCTAAATATTAAACAAGATCACTTTTGTCATCATTGATATCAGGTAATAATTATTTTAAGCAAGAGAGAGAATAAAGTTTTTCAATCTTAAGTAGTTAATTGAAATAATCTTAAAGATCAGATCTCTAATAATGAAATTATCATCTATTACACGTCTTAAGATGCCAGATTCAGAATCATTGTGACTACCAAACAATTTCTTTCCAGGAAAGGATGGTAAGTTGACAGTTTATCGTAATTGTTATAATTACTTATCAATTTTATTATGTAGCTTTTCAGCATCTGAATATCTGAGATGCTAAACTTTAGCTGAACAATATGAATGAGATACAAAGATGACTACATAAACTATCTTTTTATTGATAACTTTGTGATGTGGAATTCTGCAACTAAATTCTTAATTTGCTAACATTTTTAATCTTAAATTAATAATTGTTTATATTAGCTTAAGAAAGAACAAAAGAAAAATCTAATAATTAACATAATGATATAATTAATATGTTTGTTTTATTATGTAATTGTATTTCATTATTCAACATCAGATCCATTATTTATTTTTTTTAATTTTCTTGTAAGTTGAGTAGATTATGTAGGTTCTATTTTTACCTTTTTCTTAATGATAGGTTAGATAAGTTCTTCTTTATGAGCAGGACAGATAACAAATTTCTTAGTAACTTTTCTTATTCCTTTAGGAGCACATTTTTCATGATAACTTTTAGGACATCTCAAACATTATATCATTTTTTAATTATCATCATTAGATTCTAATTAAATATATAATAAATTATTACTATCTTTGCATTTTTCACAAAAATGAAGAGCACATTTAAATTTTTAACGTTCTCCATCTAAAATTTTAAAATTCTTGCTAGTTTAAACACAAGCAAAATGATATAATTTATGACAATTTAAACTGCATTTAACCAATTCTGATAATTATTATTATAATTATTATTATGCTCTTGCTCTAGTGATCTTTCCAGTAGTAACAATAATTTACTAAAATATTATATAATTAATATACTTCTCCTTGATTATCATAATAACCATCATCATCAATAAATTATTTATCTTATTAAGTTTTCTTTTTTGATAGATTTGGATAGAATGTTCCTTATTTTAAACAAACAAAACAAGTTCCTTTATATTTTTCACAATCTTGACATAAATATTTAATATTAATTTCCCCTTATGTTTATCCATTATATTATCCACCTTCTAAACATTCTTTATGAAATTGTCTTCTACAGAATCCTCTACAAAACATATCACATTTCTACTTTTCACAAATTGCACATAATCTAATTTATAGACTATTAAATTATAATAATATTATTACTCTTAACTAGATTTACTTTACAATTTTTTATATTCTTCATATTCAGACCAATTTAATTCAAAATTCTTTTAAGGTTTAGGTGTTTCTATAATTTATTATGAGATGGGAGCAGTATTAATCATTAAATCACTTTCTGTTATTTTTTTAAATCTTCTTGATGGTTTACTTAATTCAATAATCCAACTATTAGCTAGATTTTTAAAATCTTTTTCAAAAAATTTACTAAATTCAATTAAATTTAATATATCCAATATTGTATTCTCTTCATCTGCATCATATCCTTCTCTACTTAATTTAGATTAAATAATATTATTAACACATTCTGAACTCTCTAACATAATTTCTTTTTATTATTAAAATGTTTTAATATTTAAATCATCTTAAAGTTTTTTAAGAATCTTTTATGATTTAGATTCTTAATTTTTAAGTACTTTCTACCAAAAATTTGGATCATCAATATCAATTTATTAATTAGCCTAATCTGGAACATATGTTTGTTTGCTTATAGTATATGCACCATTTATTAAAGAATATTTAGCAACTCTTGTATTATTTAAAATATCATCAATATTTTAATCAATTGATTCTTATCCAAAATGTTCAAGTAATCCTAATGATCCTTACTTTAATAATATTTCCAATTCTTTTTTACTTAATTTCCTATTATTTTAATCTGGATTCGGATTTACAACACTATTAGCTTAATTTAAATTAGCTGACTTAAATTCACCATTCATAAATATAGCCTAATCTAAACCTAATTTAGCAAATGCTCTTTCAAACATTTTGGCTTCATAAGTATTTTTTGTAATAAATCTATATACAGTAACTTATTTATCTTATCCAATTCTATGAGCTCTTGCTGTTGCTTAAATATCATTTTGTGGATTCCAATCACTATCAAATATAACAACAATTTCAGCAGCTGTTAAATTAATACCTTAACCACCTGCTTTAGTTGAAAGTAGAAATACTTATCTTCCTTTCTTTTAATCATTAAATCTATCTATAGCATTTTATCTATCAATTTATTTAATATCTCCTGTTATCTTTTCATATTTGATTTAATTAAATTATAAATACTCTTCTAATAATGCTAACATATTTGTAAATTAAGAAAATATTAACATTTTCTTATCTTCTTTTAAGAACTTCTTTAACATCTTATCAAGTAATACCATTTTACCAGAATATTCTATTAATATCTTTTAATATTCTCCCTCATTTCCTTTACTTTTCTCTAATATATCAGAGTGCATCTCCTTCAACAATAATGGATGATTACACAATTTACGTAAATGCATATCCAAATTATTAAGTGATGCTATCTAAGCTGTCTATTATGAGAAACCTTAAATTAATGCAGATTTATTTCTTTCATATAATGCTCTATATAATGTTTTCTAAACATTTGTTAATTCTACATCTATAATATTCTCTTATAATGGTGGAATTGATTATTCGACATCTTCCTTTTATCTTCTTAAAATATATGGTTTTAATGTTTTATTTAATTTCTCTATTTATTCTGCAGTATTCAAATCTCCAAATTATGATTTAAATTAGTTTAAACTTGGAAATTAATATGGTTCTATAAAATTAAGCAAACTCCATAATTCTTCTGGATTATTTTGAACTGGAGTACCTGTTAGAATCATAATTCTTGAACATACTAATCTTTTAAGACTAGCTAATATTTTTGCATTCTAATTCTTTAATCGATGTGCTTCATCTACTATAATAAATTGAAATGGTATTTATTAGATATAAGTTGAATGATCTTAATTGAAAACTTCAAAGGATGTTATCAATATTTAAAATTTATATAATTCTTAAGATGGTAAAGTATTTCCTTTAAGAGAAATATCAGTATAGAACCATTCATAATCTCTTATAGCTTATCTTCCTGGTTAACCTTATTGATCATAATAAAGAACAGCATTTAATGATGTCCAATCTTCACAAGATCTTTTCCAATGTTATAGAGTTGATAATGGGGCTATAATTAGAAATGGACCACGACATGATTCCATTGAAACTAAATGATTTAAGAATGCTATTGATTAAATAGTTTTTCCTAATCCCATCTCATCAGCCAAAAGTACATTTCTATTATTATAATAAGCATCAATCATCCAATTCAAAGATTCTAATTAATAATCTCTCAATAATTTTCTATCTTTATAAATAGTCTAAGTTCTTGGTGTATATTGATAAGGTTTTTTATTTTTACCAATATCTAATTGATAAAGTTGAGTCTTTAAGTCTAAAATCTCTTATTAAGATATTCGATTTTTCTTTTTTTAATCATAATCTAAAACTTATTTATGTCTTCTACAATTTTAGATTTATAATTATCTACTATCTTTATCTAATGATCTTGTAAATGTACGAAATTCAAACAATTTAGCTTATGAATTAGGAAATCCAGTAATGAATTCCCAAGTTGCTTATAGATATGATAAATTCTTCCATTTAACAAGATATAATTGTTCATGATTTTAAAATAGATCAACTTATCTTTCAATAGTAAGTTTAGGTTAAAAATTAGTATCATCTTCAAACCATTAATAATTTTATTATCCTGGATTCCATAATTCAATATCACCTAATAATTGAATTTTTTCTTAATTAATTTCTTCTTCTAATTTTTCTTTTCCAATTTCTGATATTATTTATTATTTATATTCTTCATCTTCTTCACATTTCTTTAATTTAAGCAATAATTAATATTTTTAATTTGTATATTCATACCATTAATAATAAAGAATAAGTGCACATTCACCAAGTGCATCACCTAATTTTCTTATTTCTCCTTCTGGATTACTATTATATTTTCTACAATTTTTAAAGACCAAACCTAATTCATACCAAAATTATTATGAATTTCTATAATATTCCAAATATAATCTATTGTATATAGTTCCTAAATCCATAGGTTATGTTATTATTTTCCTATAATCAGGACAACCATCAGTTTCAGGATTTACAGGTTACATGAAATAAACTCCAAATTTTACACGACCTTCAGAATAATTTAGAAGTTTGGATATGATAATGGAAAGATATTCATTCCACTTTCCTTTAATTTCATTAGCCTTTTTTGGATGGATTATAGGAAAAAGTTCAGTTGAAGAAATCAATCGATCAATTTCTAAATATGATGGATCAAAATAATTCATTTCTAACAATTCATCAGGATCATACTCTTTTATTTTCTTTTCAAATTATCTAGTGAATCTATTTATTTTTTATTTTCCATTTTTATCCTTAGAAATAATCTATTAATAATTAGAATTATATACTTATTATTCACTTTTCCATTCACACCATAAATAAGAATAAGACTTATATTTTACATAAAATTCGATTTCCCCATCTTCTTTCTCTCTTCTCCATAAGATTTAATCGATATCGGGATCAAATACTGACTCTTCCTATTCTTGAGATGATTCTTTTTATAAAATTAAATGTATACCTTATTATGGTTCTACTTCTTCTTCTGATGACTCCTCTTTAAAGCCTGTATTGGGTTTACCTCTCCTGGGTCTTTCAACACAAAACTAGAGTGTTATATAGTAAATATACAGTCATTGGTTAATTAATACGTATTTATGTATTCTTTCCACCTTTTTTCTTTTTCTTATCATGGTAATCTGAGCTAGCGCTTCTAAAAAATATATAATATTTAAAAATAATTATAATTCGTAAGTTCTTATATGAGTCGATATATATATATAATATTACTCTATGTCCATTTCACTATCTTCTTATTCACTCTCGTTATAGTCTTCGTCTGATGATTTTTCCTTGTTCACTAAAACTACTAAATTTATATTTTAACTTTTTGGGTGTAATGGCTTCTTTCTTCTTTTTTAAAAAAAATAACAAAAAAATACTCACACATATAAATCAAGATAATATCCTAATTCAAATACATTATTAGCATGATTTAATATATATATATACATCAATCATCACATTCTACTCCTTTTTCTTTCATTTTTTTATCACTTATTTTCCATCTCATGATATGCCATTTTTTAGTGTACTATTTTCATAATCCACAGTATCTTTCTATTTTCTATACTTATATTTATTAATTTTATATTCCACTTATTACATTCTTGTTTCCCCTCCTTCTCTACAAATCCTTTCTTCACTCATAAATCATTCCAACTTCATTTTCCTATTCCCACCATTTCTCTCTCATTTTCTCTATATTTTTTATCTCATTCATGTACATTTTCACTCTTTTTTCATTCTCAAATCCATCTCTCTCCCTTATCCATTATTTTATTACATATCAATCATACTAGTTAAAAACCAATAAATCTGTTAATTCTTATATAACTTTATAGATTCATTGATTTTCTCATTTTTTTTCTCAATTTCCTCCATTTTCCAAGTTTATGTTCTTTTCAAACCATTTCATGACTTTCCCAAATATTCAAGTACTTTTCATCAAAAACAAGAATAATAGCATCAAACATGCTATTCCAAGAATTAAATTAAATCTTTGATGAAATCACTTCATAACTAATCATTATCTATAAGATATTAGCAATTCAAAGCTCCTCTTGCTCTCCCTTTACTAATAATTAAATTTAATTATATCTTATTTATTAACTCATTTAATCATTATTCCTAATATAATTAATATTAATTATATTATTCTAAATCTCACTACATAAACTATTAAAGTCTTTCTTAATCAACCCATATATACATTAGATAGTCTAAATAAATACATTCTATTAAACTATTTAAAAATAATAAGTATTCTATAAAATGATCTATAATTAATTCTCTATAAATCTATTTCTATAATTGATATCCCTACTGTATAACCTTATTTATTATTGATTCTAATAAAATCTTAACTCTTTGAAAAATCAAATAATAATCAATTCATTTAGATGCTATAATTCTTTTTAATAATAATTGATTGTAAATCAATTCATTTTAAATACAATTTTGAAGCTCTTAATGATTTTTTTTTATAGATTATATTAGTCTAAAACAATGTCTTTCAGTAATTAAGCTTTGATATTTAGAGGTTGTAGACTTTTATAGATATATTATAAGTGTCAAAGAATTCCCACTTGAATTCAATTTATCTCTTTTTAATATTGCCATCAATGATTTACATTAAAAGCAATACATATGAAGCATCAAACATCAAATATTTTACCCCCTTTCTAATATAATGTAAAATTATTAAGAAATTAGATTTACAATTAAAATAATTATATATTAAGATTATTGATTTAAGATATAAAATCATTACATAAACTTAAAATATCATTTTAGATTAGATCATTTGTAGATAGATTAATAAGACATACTTTTTCCCAGAATACAATTATTGAATATAAAACTATACTTTTTTAATATTTAGAGACATAATAGGAGTTAATTACAATTTATTTTAAATATACTTTCTATATATTATTTTAAAATATTATATTGAGCAATGATTTATATATAAAAGATAGTATTATACTATAGATTAAATAATTTGATGCATAATTTTATTGATATCAAATAACTTATTTCTTAAGATCATCAATTTGTAATAAATTTCTTATAGGTTTCTGCATTTCTTTTTAGAATATCTTCAACAGGTCCAAGCAATCTCAAAAATGAATTACTATCTAAATACACTACAACACAATAAGTCTATTTAATTTTATCATATGTACTTCAGCTATTATTGTAGCTTATCTTGGTACTTTATGTATTAATGCCAATTCTCCAAAATAGTCACCTGTCTGATACCTTAGGACTTCTTCTTAATTCCCATTATTATTTTTAAAAGCAACTAAAGTTCCTTCTGCAACCATATAAAATTTATCTCCTTCTTCTCCCTCTTGAATGATTACATCTCCTTTCTAATATGATTACTCCTTCAAACCATCACATATTTGAGTCTTTTCATAAGTTTCCATTGAATGTAATAATTCAACTTTTGAAAGGACCTCTTCATATTATAGTCTTTTTTTTATAGTAGCATCTTTGACTATGTTATTGAAAGTGCTTCTATCTAATGCAAAGAGAACTGAATCCATCTTAGCTTAAATAGAGGCTGCTCTTGGAGAATTATAGAGTAGAGATAATTCTCCAAACATATCGCCAGGTTTATATGACTTTAGGAATTTAGGTTCTGAATCTGTTGGTTTCATTCTTCTAAAGCAATCAAGTTCACCAGAAAAAACAATATAAAGTTCAGCTCCATCATCTCCTTAATTAATCACCCAGTCATCTTTTGAGTAATGTTTTTCTTCCATTGCATTAACAACAATTTCTTATTCATGTTATCCTAGTGCTTAAAACATAAACACTTTCATTAATTTCTCTAAGATTTATTGTTTCTATTCTTCAGTCTTTGGTATAACTCTTGGTATAAAGTTTTCCTTTTTATTATGAACACCAAAAACTTCTGCACTTACAGAACTTCTAAAGGTTTTAGCATTTTTAGCAGGTAATGGCAATTCATCAATTTCTTCATTTTCTTCTTCATCAGATGATAGATTGTATTCAATTGCAATTTATGTCTAAAGTGTTTTACTTGATTGAATTTTAACAGATTCAAGGTATTGAATCATCCAATCAATCTACAATAAAATTCATGATTTACATAGTTTTCAGGTTATGATTTAAAGAGTTCATACATCATTTTATGAATTACATCATTTATTTTATCTTTATACTTAGCTATTCTTTCCTTTTTGTTCATAAATATATAAATTATGTGTTTGATTTATTATTTATTCGTTTCTGTAACTGTACTCTTAATTGATTAGAAAATTCCAATTAAAAAAGGAACAGAAAACACTATTTTTAAATAAGTAAAATTCTAACATAATAAACAAATAAGTTGAGAAGCATTACTACAAAATATCGCTTTAAAAGGTTAAATAAAATTTAAAATATATTCTAATTATAAATCTTTAATAATTAATAAATATATAATGAGTAATAATTAAGAGGATTCAATTATAACTAATTAAATTATTCTACGTATTATGACAAGGTATTTAAGTATTTTGTTAATCAATTATTATTAATAAAATTTCATGGACTTGGCTTCTTAATTCAACCTAGAACTTTAACCAGTTAGAGATTAAAAAGTGCCTCTTTTAATAGATTCTGAAAATGATAACAATGAAGAAAAGAGGTCCTTTTTAACATTGTTATTTTTTTTAGATGTTTATCCAATGATGAAGGTATTGTGAATCCACATAATTTAGCAATCTCAAAAATTCTCTCTTGAAAGTGATTAAATTAAAGATTTAAGATATCAAAAGAGATCTCTCAAATTACATGAATAGTTTTCTTACTATTTAAATAGAGATGGCAAACTTATAAAATAACTTTTATTTTTCTTTATGTGTAATATTCTATGTCATATTTAGCTCCCCTTCTTAAAGTTATATCAATTCTTTTACTGTTAACATTAGGTTAGCTTTGTATGCCTTTATTAATCAAAACTGTAATTGATTTCATAAAGAGTGAACATAGAGAAGAAAATGATGCAATCTATTTGATTTTGTCAATTGTATTTCTTAGAATAATAAACATTTTCTCTTAAGCACACTCAAGAAGAATGATTGTATATAGTAATTATATTAATAGCTTTGTATTGGATATGACGCTATGTCAGTAGTAAGTGTGGAAATAATGAGAAAATGTTTAAGAGTGTCTTTACTTAGTACTACAGAATGGTCTAGTGGAGAAATAACTAATTTAATCTAAGTGGATGCTTAGAAACTTATTCTAATAACTAGTTACATTTCAAGTGTATTAATGATACCCTTATAACTTGGAATAAGTTTATATTTAATGTATAGTATGATTGGTCTGTCATTTTTTATTGGATGTACAATTATATTTATAATGATCCTTTTTAATATCTTTACAGCAAAATAAATCATTAAATCATAACGTAAACTCTTAAAAGATAAGGATGAAAGAACAAAAATAGCAAATGAAATATTTTCTTAAATTAAATTTATCAAAATTAATGCATTAGAAGATCACTTTTTATCAAAAGTTGAGGAAGCAAGATAAAAAGAAATAAAAAGCATTAAAAATAGACTTAAATATTCAGCAATTAATATATTTTCTGTATGGTTGACACCTTAATTAATTTTGAGTATGACATTTGGATTATATGTATATTTAGGTCATTAATTAAATCCTAGTACTACTTTTGCTATCATAAGTTTATTTTAAATTTTGTAATAACCTTTGCTTCAATTACCTATAGCAATAAATTCATTAATTGAAGCAAAACTTTCATTGAAAAGAATATCAAAATTTCTAGCTACTAAGGATTTGATGACTAATTGTATAAGTACCTAAGAATTCAGAGATTGTAAAATTGCAGTTGATCTTTAAAATGGAATGTTTTATTGGAACAAATAAATTAATGATACTGTAGGATTGAATTTAGATGTTGATAATTTAAAGGATAAACTTTAAACATAATAATAAGAATAATCAATATTAAAAAATATAAATTTAAAAATAGAATCTGGAAAGTTTGTTTCTATAATAGGAGATGTAGGTTCTGGAAAGACTTCATTTTTATAGGCACTGCTAGGAGAAATGATATATAATGAAGTAGGTGATTAACCTAAAATAAGATTAAATGGGAAATTAGCATATGTAAGTTAGAAACCTTGGATCTAAAATGCAACAGTTTAAGATAATATTATTTTTGGTAAGTAATTTAATAAATAATAATATGACAATGCAATCTATTATTCTTGTTTAACTTAAGATTTGTAGATTTTAATTAATGGAGATTAAACTATGATAGGAGAAAAGGGAATTAATTTATCAGGTGGTTAAAAAGCAAGAATTAGTTTAGCCAGAGCTATTTATAGTGATTCAGATATCATTCTATTGGATGATCCATTAAGTGCTGTTGATGCTCATGTTGGAAATTTTATTATGAAAGAATGCTTATTAGGAAAATTAAAATAAACTACAAGAATACTCATCACTCATGCTTTAAATTATTGTAAATATACAGATTATATTTATTTATTTGAAAAAGGAGAAGTATTTGAATAAGGTACTTATAAAAGTATGCTTTAAAGTTAAAAGTTTTAAGAAATAAAAACTAAATTTAACAATAATAATGAAGATTAAGAGGATTCTCCATTGATATCAAATCATTAAGAAGATTATAAAAAACATACATATTCAGATAGTAATCCAAATCTTGATTCATCTACTATTACAACAGCACTTTCTACTAAATCTTCTTTATAAGATGAAGTAGATGATCTTATGATATTAGAGGAAAGATAGAAAGGAGATATTAATTATGAAGTATTTTTATAGTATTTTGCTCATAATGGAGGTTGTGTGAGTTTCTCATTGGTCATTGTTATTATGATTATTTGGATATCTTGTTATTTAGGTTCTAGCATATGGATTTCTAAATGGGCTGCTTTATCATCAAAAGATGAGGAATTTTCAAGAAATACCTTATACTTTTCCATTTATTTTACTTTAGGCTTTATGTAAGCTTTCTTTGCTTTTCTAAGAGCAATAACAATTATAAAATAATCAATTAAATCAGCTGAAATAGTTCATAATAAAATGATGAAATCATTGATTTATGCACCTTAATGTTCATTTTTTGAAAGAGTACCTTAAGGTAGGATAATGAATAGATTAACAAAAGATATTAATTCATTAGATACAGAAATCTATTGGAATATCAGTTGGCTATATACTAAAGTGAGTCAATTGATTAGTAATACATTTCTAAATGTATATGCAAGTACTCTCTTCATAATATTTCCTATTATTGGATTTTTTATTATAAGTTTGAAAATGAATAGACTTTATATGAAAGCATCTAGAGAACTTTAAAGATTAGAATTAATCAGTAAAAGTCCAATTTTAAGTTACTTCACTGAAACCTTATCAGGATTAACAATAATAAGAGCTTATTAATAAAATAATTAATTTCTTTACAATTTTTGTAGAAAATTAGATAATAATAAAAAAATATATTACAAATAGGTAGAATCTAATGCATGGTTTTTATAAATTATGGGATTGTCTAGTCTAATAGTTAATATTTCAGCTATTGTTTATTGCATTTATTATACTTAAAATCCAGCCTTTGCAGGACTATTAATGACTTATGCCTCAAATATTGATACTAATATTCTTCAAACAGTAGAATCTTTAAGTCTATTAGAAAATGGTATTATTTCATTTGAACGATGTTTAGCATATACTAAGTAATATTAATATATTATATATTTAAGTGTTAAATCAGAGAAAAGAAATGAAAATAATATCAGAGTCTAAAATTGGCCAAGCATTGGTGAAATTTAATTTATTAATTTTTCAGTTTAATATCGTTAAAACCTTCCTCCTGCATTAAGTAATTTAGATTTTAAAATAAATCCAAAAGAAAAAATTGGAGTTGTTGGTAGAACTGGAGCTGGTAAATCATCTATCACTTTGAGTCTATTAAGAATATTAGAATCATTAGAAGGTAAAATATTGATTGATAATGTTGATATTGCAAATTTATCTCTTAAATAATTAAGAGAATCTATCACAATTATATTATAAGATGCTGTCATTTTTGATGGTACCATAAAAGATAATCTTGATCCTTTGGGTTTAAGATCTGATTCAGAGATTTTATCAAGCATAAATTAATGTTGTTTAAATAGATTAGTAAGTAATAGAGATGGACTTATGACAAAAATTTCAGAAAGTGGGGATAATTTAAGTGCTGGTGAAAAATAATTGATTTGTATAGCTAGAGCTGTTTTAAAGAAAACTAAAATTGTGATTATAGATGAAGCTACTGCTAACATAGATGTTGAAACTGAACATAAAATTTAATAAGTTATTCAATAAGCATTTCAACATTGTACTGTATTAACAATTGCTCATCGTATAAATACAATTCTACATTGTGATAAGTATTAAATTTAATAATTAATTAGAATTATAGTAATTGATAAAGGATAATTAAAAGAATTTGGATTAACATAAGAATTACTAAAAGATAAAAAGTCTACATTCTACTAAATTTATTAAGAAGCAATCTAAAATGAAGCTCATTGATAATTTATTCAAATCCTTTTATGAGATTACTTTTTTTTTGTTTATATTCATATCATATTTAATTAACTTAGTTTAATATTTTAATTGCAAACTAAAAATAAATTGGCTTAATCTTAATATTTTATTTACATTTTACTATTAAAAAATAAGAACAATAAGGTTTTGATTAAATTATTGAACTTGAATCTTATAAATTTAAATGTAGAATTTTATGAGCAATATTTTTACTGAACTTAATTAATCTAATCTATTTTAGTTTAAAATCTCAATTATTTTAATCTTTATTTTATATAATTGAAGATTTTTATTTTTTATTTGTAAAATATAATTGATTTAAATGTGAAATATATTTTTTAATTTATCTTTTATGTTAATATATATCAATATTTAAGTATTTATTGGAGCTGAGATTTTTTATAGATTCTAATTTTATTATATAGGTTTCTCTATCTATCAAATCATTCAATCTTAAATAGTTTATTTAATTTTTCTAATTCTTTATTTTAATTATATTATAATTGATGTAATCTTAAAAATTTAATTAAATAAATGATTTTCTTAGTACATATATTTATAAATAGATAGTAAAATAACCATAATTATTTATTGATTTATAATCTATTCTTAATAATTATTAGCAATTTTGATGAAAATTAAATAATTATTTTATATATAAGTTATAATAATGATTTAATCAAAAATTTAAAGTTTATCAATCAAACTAAAGTAGGTCTATGAATCTGATTATAATATATAATGTTGAGAAATCTAATAAGAATCTCAGTTTAAAGATTATTAAATTATTAACTTAGATTATAACAAAAAAAATTTAATTAACTTCAAATCATGAGTTATATAATTAATGATTATTGATTTTGATTAAGAAGCTATCTCATAAAGAAAAAACAAGCTTAAGATCTTGCTGAATAGGAATAATAATAAACAGAGATTTATTTGTTATCATTAGCATTAAATAATAAAATAAGTATTTGAACAGCCCAAAAGAGTTTTTTCATATTCTCGATCAATTAGACATTTTTAAGAAATAATGTCTAAAACTGGATCTATAAGTTTAAATAAAAAAGCAATAACTTTATTTTTAAGAAGAGATGAAAACACAGAGAAAAAGTCATATGATGAGATAATTAAAGCAACAAACTCAAAGTTGATTTAAACTGATAATATAATTCAAGATGAGTATGGTTTTAGAACAGAGAGAAATTAATAACATAAACAACAATCCCCATATATAAAATAAAGAAAATTCAGTTAGCATCTTCATATTAAAGATAAAATTCCAAAATAACCGTATATTTAGCGTGCAATAGAAAGTTAGATAGTACCAACTTCAAAAACAAATAGAAGCTTAAAAAAACATACTTTTTAGAATGAAATTTTACAATAAAAGGTGACATAAATTACATCAACTAATCAAAAAGAATAGGAGTTACAATCAAGTAAGAGCAGACAGAAATAAATTGATCTTTATTCAAATGACAATATATTTGCAACAATAACTCACAGATATTGATTAACTCATAAGTCTTCCATATATTATATATATATAGCAATTTAAGGAATAGCAAAATATAAGCATATTCTAGATTCACCAATAGCTTAAATATATGAAACTTAAATAATGGGATCATTTTTACATAATCCAATATAAATATATGTTTGAAATAAAAGTAACATTTATTCTTAATTATAATTCTTCTTTCTTTCACATCATTTAAAATATAATTTGTCTTTATATCTAAATAGATATTTTATATACAATATTGATCCTATAATCTAAAGTTTATATTTACTCATTAAATAAGGTTTTGATATATATATATATTATGATTAATCAATTTTTAAAATTATCTAAAACTATTAGATTCTCCAAATAATGAAATAAAAATACAACTTATATCATATTAATATCAATCATTTATTTATATATTTTACATTTCCAGTCAATTACTTTTTATAACAAAGAGAATTCTATTATTTTGTCAATACATTCTTGATTTATTTGATATTCTACTCTGTCTTCTTTAAATCCTTAATTCTTACAACTTTTAATTTTCAAGCTCATTGGAATTATTATTGATTTGATATCAAAATCTATTTATGACTATATATAATCAATTAATTTTGAGTGATTCAACATTATCACAAATATTATAAGATTTAACTTGATAATTGCACTCACTAAAATTTCAATGTAATCTTTTAATGGCGAATATATAAGAGTAAAAACTCTCTAAATTCCCAAGAAGCTTCATTAGCTGTATTTTGAAGTGTACTTTTGAAATCAACTTTTAATTCTAGTTAAGTGTGAGCAATGATTTTATCTAATTTCATAATTCTTTCTTTCAGATTTCCATCCATTCTGTTTAACAAAAATTTACACTCTACATAAATAACTCTAAATTAATCATTATAATTTTACCTTCTAAAAAGTAAATTTGACCATCACTTTACTATGAGATACTATAATTGCAAATAGATTTAACAATAAAGCTTTGATACAAATAATTTCATAACCTCCAACTATTACTATATCATAATATTCATACCCTTTTAGTTTTTTATTCTCTAATTTCCATCCTTCAAATTTAGTATCTACACTAAACCAACTCAAAGCTTCTTTATTCTAATATTTGCACCCATCAAATTTATCATTAGCACATACCCCACTCCTTTATAGGCATTAAATAAATGATTATTATATATCCAAATCCCATTTCTAAGGAAATCCATCTACATAAACAGAAAATATATCATTTTCCCCATTCTTCTATTCTACAACAAAATATATTATTATCTATATTAATTTAATTGCTTCTCTTTTTTTAACAAACTTCTTGAATCCTCCCAAAAATATTTTTAGTATTACATTTTATATTTATATTTGTAGTAGCTTCGAATTAATTTTAGATAATCCAACGTTTATATTAGTATTTAAAATATATATACAATGAGTCAAACTTATCTCCTTTGAATGCCTCATATGATATAATTGATTATGTATTACCAAACACTAAGAATGTTATAAATAATAATTTCATTAGAATAAAAAAACGAATATATTTTCATATTTATGAATTATTTAGTATTCTTGTTACACTTAATCGATTATTATTGAACACATTAGATTTATCAACATTTTAATATTATTATGGACTATATAAATTCTTACTAAAATTCTATTAATCTTCAATCTAACTTGCCGTTATGTATTTACTATGGTGTTAATTGTGTTCTTATGATGAATTCAAAGATGACTAAATAAATAGATACATCTCTTACTTATTTCATCAAATCACTATATCCTTATTGAGTGAATCTCTTTCTTTCTAAGAAATCATTCTAAAAGAATGTTTTTAATTCTTCATTAGGATTGAACATTGAGAAAGTGCTACTTACAGAACTTCGGTTGAAATCTTCAGATCGTTTTAATTCACTTTCTTACTATTTTCCAACACTTGATGGTCGATAGTGATAATTTAATTTAGGTGAGTATTGATCTAAAATCTATTATTTATATTTGCTATAAATCAAGATATTATCTTATATTTAATGATTCCCCAGAAAGCTACTCCCTCTATTTGAATTGGTCATTGAAATGGAACCTTGTAATTAATTATATTAAGCCGATCCCATTAACTTTGGTTCATAATCTAATTATGGTGACATTTGTTATTACTATTATTTATAAAAACTATTATTAGAGATAGCTCTTTTATGAATAGATTCATTCAATTCTTAAGTTGATATCTTATTATTTTCAGAAAGATGTTCTTAATGCATCATTTTTAATTTATCTGATGAATTTATAAAAGAATTAGTAAATGAATTTCTTTCACTTGCTATATCTTATAGATGTTATTTATGCAATTTCTTATCCTAATCAAGTAATGCTTTAATTTTAGATACTGCCTATGTATTTTATTATGTTTTTGTTTATCTATGTGATGCTCTACCTTTTGAAGAAGCAGAATGACTACTTTGTTATTTTACATAAGATTATGAGTTTTCTTCTTATACAGTTTCTAGATTCTTCTTAAATTATTACTTTTAGGAATATTTAAATTTAGGAGATCTATTAGGTGATCTTTATTGACCATGAGAGGATTTGGATGTTTATAATAATTATTTTTAACTTGATTATGGTTAAGCAAATGTTTAATTTGTATTATGTGTATTATGTGTAATTTAATCACTTTATTTTGTATTTGATTATGAAGATATTTATGATTATTATAACAATTATTATTATTATTAATATTATTATGATTATTATTATGATTATTAACTATGTTATGAATATTATATATATTATGGAATATAATTATCTCTGACTGGATATCTATCTGTATCTTCAAATACTGGAGGTTCTTCTGTATCTGTATGTTAGTAATCAGCATAATGACTCTTTTTTTAATGATTATCTTAAATAACTTTAATTGGTTTTGGAGGTTTATCTTTTATTAAATTATCTCTCATAACAGATTTAATCTCTGTGTCATCTAAATGATGTTTAGAGATTGTTATATGTATTTAATTAATTGTTTAAGGTGTTGTTTCTGTAATCTTTGGAGTTATCTCCTTAGACTTTTTTTGTACCAATTATTATTACTGTTTGAATCCAAGTGAAGCAGATCTCTTTCGGTCATCATAAATTGGAGACACATTTTGTATTAGTCTATCATGACTTCTTTATGTTTGACGTTGTCTTTATCTTTTACATCATAATCATTACATTATTGAATTATTATAATGGATCTATTGTGTTAATTTACTTATTTCATCTTTCAATTGATCTAATTCATGTCTTATATCACAAGGTTCCTGCACTTATTATAATCTCCCATACTATTGCAATTTGTCTAAATTTAAATTTTATTTTACTAGCATAATCTATTATCTCATGTATATTTGGTTTCCCATTTGTGACATATCCCTTTTTGATAAGTTTATCGAATCCTATAATGAACACACATTTGATCATCATATCTTAATATTAAAAAGGGAACAAATTGATTAATGATTGTACAAGTTTCCCATTCATTAATAAGTTTGAATTTTAGGTATTATAATTTTTATTGTTAAATTAATATGAAAATCAATTGATTCCTTAAATGAATTATTACTATACATAAATATTATTATAAATTACTTATTTTATTTTATTTATTTTCATTGCTCAAACATAAAATAAAATGCATAAAAAAACATTAATTTTTATGATTAATAAATATAAAATGTATAGCTTTTTGATTATATATATTATTATTATAAGAGTTAAATTTATATTAATTTATTTATTCTATGGAATTCTAGTACTTATAATATATTTTATTAATTATTAATGAATTAAATATATATTAAAAAATTTAACATTAAAACATCTAATATTACTGATAAAGAAAAAATGGTGATATGAAATTGTTTCACATTAAATATATGCTAAACATAATATTAAACAAGTAAAACAAAATACTTATCACTATATGTTAAGATACCTAATTAAATAAGTAAATTTTGTTCAAATTTTTAATTCAGAATATTATTTTTATTATTCTGAATTCAAAAAAATTTTCATTCAATCATATTTAATAAATATATCATTTTAATTATTTTTTGTAAAACAAATGAATTTTGTGGATTAATTGTTTATATATAATAACAAGGAAGCCTCTTTTATTAATATTAGAGGTATTTATCAAAGATTTATATGATAATGAAACATCATGGTAATTAATATGAATGAAAATATGGATTTTGTTTTTCAATTTTTATGATTTTCTGAAAATGTCAACAACTCAAAAGCTATAGATTTCACTCTATCTATATTTTTCAATGACCAAGGAAGTCGTTTAATATCAATTTAAGTCTATAATAATCTAATACATAATTACGGTTCTATTCTCCCTTAAACTCAACCAAATTTTATCCTATAGTTTATCAATCTTCTTTTTTCTATCTGCTTATATAGTATCATCTAAATGATCTATAATTATGAATATAATATACCTAAAAACTCTTTGTAGAAATTTTGGAAAATTTGAGAAGAAAATACTTCTTTTAAAAAATCATTATTCATGGTTTTGTTTTTACTGTTCCTTCCAAAAGGTAATATTAATGGGATATGTTTCTCCTACTCCATAATTTTTAAAAATTCCTATCGTGCAGTTTTTAAATTAGTTTCTAATAGATTGTTGATAATAGTACTTGAAATGTTGTTTCTTTCTGATATTTTCTAAAATATAAACCTAAATGCTTTTCTTAAACAAAACTTGATTAATTCTTCTCTACTTTTGATATGCTATTACTATTTTTTAACTAATAATTCTAAAGTCTTTGCTAATTGAATTTAGTTGATTTCTTTGAGATTTTGTGAAATCTAATGGATTTGATCATTATCATTCAGAATCAAGAGAATATATTCACGAAGCGTTTATTTGTTCATAAGAAGTTGATGTGTGGGATCCTGAATTTTATTACTATTTTTGGTATTTGCAATTGTCTAAGTCGTTTTTTATAAGGATGTTGAATTATCAGAATAAATGACTAAGATATGTAAGAGCAATACCAAAATCATTATATCCATTAAATGGCAAGGATAATTAAAAATATTGCTAACTCTATTGGTTATGAATTGGGGCGAAATTGTATGCTACTTAAAATTATGAATAAAAAGTTTATAGAGGATTTTAATAGGGAAAATGTTAGGTAATTGGCTAAGGCTGATGTAGTAAATTGGAAAAGATTAGGTGATTGTTAAAAGGTTGATTCATGTGATGTTAAAATATTAATATAAATCGAATTCAAGTTAATAGTATCTTTTATAAAACATAAAATTTACATTAATATTATATTGATAAATTTAATGGAACTTATCAATAATAGTTATATTCTATACATATTAAACCAAAAATGATGAAGTTAATTAATTGATCAACAAAATCATATTTTGTTGATAAAATGATTTGGATGTATAAAATTATTGTATAATTGTCAATTTTATAACTAATCGATATAAAATAAAATAAAATACAAAATATTTATATGAACACAATTTTAATAATATTTATTATATACTATCTATCATCTTAAACCAGCTGTGTCAATATGTTAATGAATTGTCATGAGTGCATTATAATAGGCAGCCATTCTCAAAGAAATATTCAATTTGCTAGCAGTTTCTTTTGTTTTTTGGACAGCAACTGCCATAGATTCTTCTAAACCTGTGAATACTAAATCTTTCTAAGGAAACAATAGAATATAAATAATACAGCTGAAGGACCTTCAAGAAGTTTAGCAGCTTATTAATTTTTGGTAACATCAACTCTCAAACCAGTAGAAATTTAAATTGCTTCTAATAACTTATATTTTGATGTTTCTTCCCATCTTCTGGTCATTCTTCCTGGTCTATAAAGATATAAATGATTAAATAAACCTGATGTGATCAAGATTTTAAAGCCATTCAAAATAACTGACTGTAACACCACCTGCATTTAGAAGGATATCAGGGAGGAATTTAACACCTTTCTTGATTAAAATTTCTTCAGCAGCAAGAGTTGTAGGTCCATTAGCAGCTTCAGCAATAACTTTACAATTGAATTTAGGAGCATTATTCTAAATATAAATAAATTGATATTACTCTATTCACAGTTTATTCGAAAGCAGCAGGAATGAAAATATCACATTCCTTATAAATGACAGATTCATCTTCATGATATTCTGAAGCTTTAGGGAAACCTTTAACACCCTTTCTTGATTCTTTAAAAGCTTATAATTCATCTGGGTCAATTCCATTTTCTTCATATATAGAACCATCCCATTCAGCTACACCTACTAATTTAGCACCATAAGCACACATATATTTAGCTGCATAGTAACCGACCTATTATTAATATTATATCTTACAGCTCCATAACCTTAGATGATAATGCTCTTTCCTCTCAAACCAGCTGGAATACCAGCTTAGGTGCAAAATTCATAATCTTCCAAGATTTCTCTGCATCCATAAAAGACTCCTAAACCAGTAGATTCTGTTCTTCCTGAAATACCTCCTTAAGAAATGGCCTTTCCTGTAACACATCCTTGAGCATTGATATCAAGATGTCCTGCAAATTTAGTGTATTCATCCTTAAAATATATTGAAAGATAGATTACTTTCATCCAACTCATTTCTCTTTCTCCTGTACCGAGATCTGGTCCTGGAACATCGATAGCTGCTCCAATGAAATTTCTCTTTGCCAATTCAATAGTAAATCTTCTCATCAATGACTCAATTTCTCTTTTTGAATATTTCTTTGGATTCATTTTGAGACCTCCTTTTGCACCTCCCTAACATTATATAATATTGTTAATTACATATGGTAATTCTAAAACAGCATTCTTAAATGTCATTAATAAAGACAATGCCTCTACTTCTTCAGTATGAATGTGTTCACTCAATCTTGTACCACCTTTTGTTGGTAATTTGTGAGTCTTATGTTGTGCTCTGAATGCAGGAATCTAAATATGGTTATTAGGTTCATATATTTACGCATTCGACTGTCCCATCATCTCTAACAAGGGGTAAGTGAAATTTGATCACACAATCAGTCTTCTTATAATAGCTATTTTATTAATGGTTTAGTACTTAAGCATGTCTAAAGGTATGTTTGTCAATGCAGCTGCCTTGTCAAAGTATTAATACACTTATTCTAAGAAAGACACATCGCCTTCTTCATTACTCTAACCAAATCTAGCTAGACTTCTGAATTGAGGTTATAGAGCACGTCTGGCGAAGGTTTAAATCATTTTATTTTTAATTATGATGCTTTATCAAGATGAATCATCTTTGAATAATACGTACTATACGTCATTCAAATTATAGATTTAGTAATTATGATTTAATTTATTTTATTTATTTTATTTCATGATGTATTATGTTATATTTTCTAAATGTTACTAATACGAATTATTATTTATTTATTTTATTATTATCCTTATTTAACTATCCACTTAATAAAATACTATACTTAATATAATTTTAATATATTTTATTACTATAAATTATATTAAAATTATATATAAATATATTCTTATCAAATGTCTCATACAATTAAAGAATACCTTCCCGTTGTTTTTACTGATCTCTAAATCTCTACCAAAATTTAATTCAACGACTTTTACACTGAAGAAAAGTAATAATACACTCAAATCAAGACTCCCAATCCTTAAATAGTCACACCATTCAACATCTCAACCTAAAATATCCAAAGTTACTTCTCCATCCAAAACCCAATAAGAAATACTTAATTATTAAAAGAATATTAAAAAGATTGTATTTCCCAACATACTTTAAAGAACTAAAGAAGATATAAAAAAATATCGAAAACATCAACTCTCTTTGATAAGTGATGAAATTTCAATCTCATAACCTATTATAGAATTTGAACATAAGAAAGTAAATAAAACTAATAGTAAATCTCCTCTTAAATTGCATTCTTAATAACCAAGTTATATAAGCAATTAACCAATTAGAACAGATCTCTCTTCTTTAATATTTGATAATAATTTCGAATCCTATTCAAATGATTCTATTCTAAAGTTTCATAAACTAAGGTATATCATTTTTGATAATTTAGTCCTACTTTCAATGAAACTTCTTGGTAAAAAGTAGATAAAGTAAATAGAATCAATTTAGCACATGAAGTCTAAAAAGAAATACATCATTTAGAAAGATTCAATACATATTGGAAGCCAGATATGATTAATTAATTTCTATAACTGAAAATTGTATAAAAGGGAGTCAATTTTAAAAGAGGCAATAAAAGAATATTTATATTAATGTACCTTCCTCATCAAACTCTTGTTTTAAAAAGTTCATAAGTAGAAGTAAAAAATAGGTATATTAATAATATAAATATAGTTCTGTATCATTATAACTAAATTCTTTGGTTTATTTTACTCCAATATATGAGAAAATTAGTAATATAAGTGAATTAGCAGATAATTACAATATTTGGGCAAAACATTTTTTAGATTTATTACATTATAAATAACATATCAACACTGTAAAGTTTTACTTTTTAGATGGTAAAGAACTTTAAACATTAAATCAAATACCTACTTATGAAAAATTCATTTATTGTAATCTACACGTAAATAGATATTTAAAAATCATAGGGAGAATTTGATCTTTGGAATAGAGTTGGATAAACTTTAAATTTAGGAGGTTAATTCTAATTAGATAAATATGTCAAATTAGCAACTAAAATGGTAGATTTAAGATCTAAAGATGATATTATTAAATTCTTTGGAAAAAGAGATAATTTTCTTCCTTATTATTCAATGGGTTATAATTAAAATGAAGAAGATGTTAAATCTCCTATTTTATAATAAATTGAAACAATTCAGTAAGATGGAGATGATGAATAATTAAATGATGAAGTTATTGATTAGTCTATTTTTCAAATGAATAAAAATTAACAGAAAACTTATCTAAAGACAATATAATATTTTATTCAATAAAATAAATCTAAATATTCAGTACATTTAACAAATTAAGAAGCTGGAATGAGATAAAGAAAAGAGAATATCAAAGGTATTAGAAGAAAATCAATTGAAAATAAAATAAAAGGAGTAATCTATTATTTATAACATATTATTAGTAAAAGTAAATGTTGGATCCTAATGAAGAAGCTCATATTGAAAGGAAATTATTGAATGAAAGTACTTAATCAATTGAAGAAATTAAGGAAGATGCAGTTGATAAAGTAGATGTGTTTAAGAATCCAATATATAAAAAATTACCTAAGAAAATGGAATTAACTAATGATCCATTTTCAAGTTTTACTTCAAAAGATAATAAAAAATTTAAAGAAATTATGAAGTTAATTAATATTGAATAAATAGTATTAGAAAAAAAAGTAAATAGACAAGATATTATGCATTACTTATCCTTATTTAAGGCTTTGATGGATTCAGATAATTAAAATTATTTCACAATTGCTTAATTAGATTATCCTTCTTTATACATTTCGAGAGAATAATTATAAAAAAGTCTACCATATATAGTCTTATATAAAAATTAATTAAATACTGCAAAATTAAATGAAATATATGAGAGATAGTATAACTATGTTGAATTTTTGGAATTTTTAGATATTTTTACTACTGAATATATAGTTTCTGATAAAGAGTTGGAAAGATTAAAAAACTAGAAATAAGAATCATATTGACTTGTAATTATTTTATATATATTTTTACATATTCGAAATTCGATAAAGTAAAATATATTATTTCATTATTCTTGTTCTTATGATGTTTGTAGTATCTATTTATATCTGTTGCTCATTTCATTAATAATTAGTGAATCATCAACTCCCTATTTCAATATCCAAGGATGTGATTCTATCTCTTAGATCTAATAAAATAGTTATATAAATCTTTACTGATAATCTTTAATTAGGATTGAAAGCCAATAATTTAATGATGAGATCCTTCAATTCAAGACTAAAGTCAACTTATTGAACTTCCCAAAATTTATTGTGCTATTTTCTTAAATAGTTACAATAATACAATACCTGTAAATTAATTAATATACTTAATCTGTTTTAATGTTGGCTGTCTAAAATGGACAGAAACCTGCAGTTATCTAAAATAATATCACTCCTAATTGAAATAGATCTGCTTCTATTCCATGATAAGGTTATTGAAGAAATATTTCAGGAGCTGCTGTTGATGGTGAACCGACATATCTGAATATATATAAATTAATATACGTATTAATCTTAGTTCTTTTGCCTTAAACATCTAAAAATTTGATTGCATATCCAAAATCACATATAAGAATATTGAAATTATCATCCAATAATATATTTTCTAATTTTAGATCTCTGTGAGCTACTCCTTTTTTATGGATTTCAGAAATTACTATCATTTAATAAATACTATACTTTAGATTATTTACTTAAAATAATGTCTTGAAAATTCTTCAGTGAATTTCTCAAGCTTTAAATATTGTAATAGATTCCCCTATTTTGCGTAATCCATCATTATACAACCATCACATTCACATTCTCTTACTCTAATCACTCCTGGAATGTTGCTTAATAACTGCATTATTTTTATTTCATTTTCATACAAAGATGACTATTATTATTTGAAGACCTTCATTGCCATCAATTAACCACATCGATTCACAAGTTAGACACTAAAAACTCTTAAGAATTAAATACTCTGCAGAATACCCTTGTCCAATTTTAGTCACTACAAACATTTAGGAAATATTAATATACTAATAAATATTTATTTTTTTATTCCATTCTATTATCCTGGTGTTAAATAATAATTTTAAAAATATTTAATTCTTAAGCATTCTTATGAATATTAAATATTTTATTCTATTCATATAAGTAGAATATTATAGCAATGAATTTAATAAATATGTTATTCAATACTTAATTAGAATAATTATTCATTCTATTTAATTTAGATATAATAATTCAAATAATTAATAATAACTTAAATATTCGAATGATATTGTGAAAACATATTCAGATTAACACTTCAATCTATAACAATTTATAAAATTATTTTTTTAATTTATAAAAGAAAATTCATTAATAAATAAAAGCAAGAACTCCTTACAATAAATTATGTTGCTTGATCAAAATTATCAAATATCATAAAAATTGCTGTCCCTAATAGTATCTATTTTAAAAAGTTTAAACATAATATGAATAAACAGACCAATCAATGTTATAAAGTATTTTTAGCCCATAAAATCACATGGAGACTTAAAGTTTATCTATAAATGGAATAAGAATATTATTTAATCAGAAATAAATAGAGTAATTTTTTTATGATGTGAATATTATTTTTAAAGGAGAGCAATTAGAATTAATCTAATATATTTATAGGTATTAGAAAAATAACTAAAAACTATAAATATGATTGAAAATAAAATCATAGTTTATTAGACTAATGTATCTAAAATTATTAATTATCAAATACATAAATAATCAAAAACATTAATATTAAATTATTTTATAATAACCTTGCGATCTCAATATGTCACGATTAGTGGTATTTTAATATTTTGCCAAAAAGATTATAGAAAATGTTTTTAGGATTTAGGCAATGTCTTCAATATGTATAAAATAGAGTAATCGAAGTATGTAATAATGAAAAAAGAAGCAAGAAAATTTTAAATAAATAATATGGAAGCATGAGTATCTAATAAAATAAGTAAGATTTAGTTTCAAATCAAATAAAGCAATCGGTTATTTAAATAACTAATAATTTAAGGGAATAATAATATAAATGTATCTTACATTTATAGCTATAAATATGGCTATAGATATTTGATTTATTTTAGATGATGAAATAATTCCTAATATAGATTAAGCTTATTGATTTACGTAAGAATTTAGTTTAATTATTAATAATAGATAATAAATTTATATTAGAATTCGATATATAGGTTATGTTAATATAGCTCAAGATCATGTTATTGTTTCTTTTAGTTAATAGTTTTGATATATAATGTATCATTATCAATCTTAAAAGTGAAGCTTATGGTTAATTCTTTGATATTTGAAAGTTTTCAAAGTCATTAATATTGGGTTTTATTTGTTGAAAGAAATGAAATGAGTTATAATTAATAACAATTATGAAACAATTAGTAAAGATATAATTTATATATTTATATTTGCATAATAAAATGGATAGACATGGAATAGACACAATTTATAAAACTGATTCTTCAAGATTGATGACAATGAGAAATAATACAGAAACCTTAAGCAATCTATTATTGTTAATATTAGTTATCAACAATGTAGGATTTGATGGTAGGCCAGGATTAGGGTTATAATTAAATGAATAATAAATTCCAGAGAGTTGTGTTGATGAAGATAATGAATTATATGCTTCAGAAAATTCATCATTTTCAAATCAAAGCAGACATCCAAGTAGAAGAGAATCAAGAGTTGAATCTATAAGTAAAGTAATGAAGGAAACCTAAAAAATTTAATCAGATGATATTCATTAGCCTATAGGAGGTTGGGATAATAAAATATGGTAAAAAGGAGCATTAAGAATTATGACTTATGTTATTAGATTTGTAATGGCATTATTAATCAATTCTGAGAAGTTTAAATTTACATTCATGAAAAAAAGACAATTCTATGCTATAAATGATTAATCAGCAATATTTGATTATTATGAAGAGAGATTTTTAATAAGAGGAAAAAAGAAACTTAGCTATTCAGTATTTATATAAAATTTATAAAGTAAATGCTAAAATTAAGAATTCAAAATAATTGTTTATATTAGTCTTGTCATATATTTTTGTAATATTTTGTTTACAAGATCATCTTTATTATAGTTCCTACTAGCACACCAAAATTAATATGGGATGTATTCCTTTTGATAATTTTATCAATACAAATGGTATTTGTGCCATTAAAGATTTGTTTTTAAATTGACGTTTCATAAGAATTATTGTAGTTTTTTTTATTCACATTACCTCTTTATGTCTATCTGATAGAAATCCTATTGAATTTTTTAACAGGATTTTATGAACATGGAGTATTGGTAATAGATTAGAAACAAATTGCATTGCATTATTTAAAGTCTACATTTTGCTATGATTTTTTGAGTGTGATGCCTTAATTTATAAGTGCTATAAGTGATGAATCTCAAATTTTTGAGATCCTATTATTAATACGTTTGAAAAGATTGATATTACTTGCTGATACATTAGAAGAGACATTAAATTTGAGATAACATTATTAAACATTTATAGATGTTGTTCGTTTGTTGATATAGTTTCTATTTTTGTCTCATTTATTTGGTTGTGTATGGCATTACATAGGAGTGTTAGAAGAAGAATTTGGGTATAATTATTTTAGATATATTGATTTAAGGTATGATTAGAATTGGATTAAGTAGATAAATATTGATGGAGAGTCTTGGTTTGTAAGATATGTTTTTTCTATTTATTGGAGTTCAATTACTACATTGACAATAGGATATGGTGATGTTATACCAGTTAGTTCTGTTGAAAGAATGTTTGTAGTAATAGTAGCTGTAGTTAGTAGTGTTGTATTTGCATATACAATTTCTAGTATTGGAAATATTTTTAGTTAATTAAATGAAAATAAGAAGAATGAGAGACATAAAATGTTTTTAATTAAAAAGTTTATTGAAGAAAGAAATGTAAATAAAGTATTGGCTAATAAGGTTAAAATGTTTTTTGAATATTTTATTTAAATAGATCATACATCAGATAATGAATGTGTTAAATTAATTGAGAAATTAGATCCAACATTGAAAACAGAATTAAAAATAGATATATATAGAAAATTTATATCAAATTCTAAATTAATATCAACAACATTTTCTGATTTAATGTTAAATGAAATATGTTAATTAGTCAAAGAAAAATAATACATGCCAGATGAATTTATTGTTATTTCAGATTAAGAAATTAATGAATTATATTTTGTATTAGAAGGAGAAGTTTCCCTAATTATAGAATTAAATAAATGTATTATTTACATTATTAATTATTTTAAGAAAAGAATAAAGTTTCACAATTGTCTCTAATAAAAAAAAATGAGGTTTTGGGAGAAAAGTATTTTCTTACTAATGCTAAATTACCATTTTCAGCCAAAGCTTAAAGTTTCGTTAGAGTTGCTGTTTTAGATAAATAATAATTTCATCTCTTACTTTAAAAATATCCAGAAGAATTCGAAAAATATAAATAAGCATTAAATAAAGTTTAATTATAAGAAAGAATTAAATTATCAGGTTGTGAACTCTGTTATTAAAATCATAAAGTATTGGAATGTCCTTTTGTCTTTTATTAACCAAATATTCGATTTGTAGTTAAAAGACAATATGCTTAAGAATAAGTAAGGTAGTCATATGAACGTAGATAAGCTAAATCTCATGTAATACATAAATTATTTAATTAGGTAGAACTCTAAAAGTGATCGATTAGGCATATAATATCGTTTAGTTACATATGCTTTAGAAAATAATTTAATTTAAGAAGAATCTATAAATGATTCTATAATTAAGAAAATGGATTTGTAATGTTTAGAACATCAAAAAAACTTATTTAGATCATGTACAGATTCATCTATTAATACTTTAATAAAAAATAATTTAAATCCTAATTTTTAAAGTGGAGGCAAAGAAAGTCAACATGAGAGTCAAGATTAAATAATGAGATAAAATTCAAATAATACTCATAATCCTAGACCTAGTTTCACAGGTATAGGAAGTACAAAATAAATGTCTACTTTGAAATTTATAAAAATGAATAATAAAAAATTAGATAAATAAGAATCATTCTAAAAAATTGAATTAAAAGTACCTGATAAAATAGTTTTATAAGATATTTGTGAACATTCATCAGATTCAGATTTGTAATCACCTGATAAAACTAAATTAACAAAATAAAATAGTTTTACTTTTTGTGCTTCAGCAGATTTTAAAACTCAATTAAAAATAGAGTATTATTAAAAATTAATCATTAATGAATTGGATGGACTTGATAAATATTAAGAATATTAATTTTATTATCCTTAATATAATGTTGATAAAGTAATTGAGACAATTAATGAGAAATATAAATTAAAAAGACTTAAATAATCTAAATCATTGATTAAAAGATAAAGTAGATATCTAACATAATATCCAACTATATCAATAAGAAGAAAAAGAAGTGGAATTGTTGGTGAAGAAATTATACATGAGAATTGATAATAAATATATATTAATACTTATCTCACTCATTTAACTTATCAAAATTAATATTATCAAATGCATTTATACTCTATTTGGTTAATAAATATGTCAAAGTTTCATCAAATCTTACTAAATCTAAAATTAATTTAATAATATATTAATACCAAAATATTACATAAATTATCTAAATTGTTCAACATCTTAAAATGCTAATAATTATGCTAAATATTCTAATTCTATATTTGATATATATCTATATATTAATAAAATAATTATACGTTTTCACTATTTATTTTAATGCTTTTACTCTAATTCTAACTAAAAAATGATTTATTATACTTCCCATAGTCTCACTAGATTCTTTATAATCTTTAAATAATTTAACATAATTTCCACATTTATAAGATTCTCTTATACTAAAGTTTATAAATTAATTAATTATATACCCAAGTGCAAATTTAATTCTCTAATCATCAGAATTCTAATGTAATATTTTTACTAATTAATCTTATTTATTTAACATTGTTAGATAAACAATTCTATAACTATCAAATTCAACTTTATTTCCTATCAAATTTGCATCTTTCCCTTCACTTATACTAATCATGTCATACAAATCACATAACATAGTCCAACAACTTTCATATCTTGGAAAATCTCCACATTCTAAACATATTCTAGCATTTTCTTCATAAACTTATATTGTAAATCTATTTTCTATATGTTGAACCAATAAATCTTATCTTATTGATCTGAATTATTCAATTGTAAAATTATAATCTGCCTAATAATTTTTCCATTTCTCTAAAATATTATTTAATGCTTTTTTTAATATTTATTCTGGTCTAATTGTATTAGGATCAGGCAAACCTGTAAGTCTATAATATGGTTTTTCTAAATCTTCACAAGTTCCCTTAAAAATAAATTTAATTCCATTATACTGTAATTTTCATATTAGTTGAAATATATTGGTCTTCTTCTTCTATTTTTTTTTTAATCTATTTTTATTGTTATTTAATCTATATTGTAGCATTGGGCTATAATTTTTCAATTTATAACATTGCCAAATCTATACTATAATCAATTTTCTTATTTTTCATATGATGTTGATTAATAGAATCAACTTATTACTATTTCAGTTAATCTTTTAAAGACATCAAATTTTAAATACTAGTAGATGCTGTAATTTCTATTATTAAGAACCATTACTTTACGCTGGTCCAATAGGTTAGGCTGAACTTGGAGCCCCAAATTTACTTGTTTAGCCTAATGAATTCAATGCCATAGCAGTGCTTTGTTTTATTTGGAGAGATTATAACGACTAATTTCGTACTTAATTCTCTCTAGGAAGTGTAGGCAATGGAAATTTAGACCAATCTCTTATACTGTATTCATTTTTGCGTTTTGCTTCTGAAATTGTAGCCTTTAAATATTGTTCCATTAGATTTCTCTCATCATCAGATTGACATTTATTAAATGCCCTCTCTACATACTATTTTACAGTAATAGAGGATTATTCATTAAATACTTCTCTGGAATTACAAAATCTCGCACCTATATGATTATTTAATTTATTCATAATACTAACTAAATTAGGCATTTCAACATTTAATTTTCGGTATAAATATGAATATATCTTTATTTCATTCTCCCATCTTGAAGGTTGATCTAACTCAGATACATCTACAGGAGGTAAAAATAGATTCTACTCTTTCTCGATTATATTGTTCATATCATTCTTTTATTATGAATCTTGAGCCTATTAAATATTTAATTGCTGCTGTGTTTATAATTGATTCACTTATTAAAGTGGTTAGGATACTTTTTATTGGGAATTTAAAGCTGGATTAGATTATTAGATATACTATTATTAAGGTCTTTAAATGTTAGTTTGATTTCTATATAGATTATTTTATTCTAATTTAATTAAATAAATACATTGAGTCTGCAACATTTGATAATTTTAGAGATAATATTGATTATATTAATAATGATTTGGCATCATTTATTAATATCCATATGGTACATATTAGTTATATCCATAATAGTTTGCATACATAGATTACTAAGATTATTAGTATGGATTTAAAGAAATCTTCTCTGCTCTCATAGCATCTTCTATTGTTTATCTTTTATTATTATTCATTTTTAATTAAATTAATAACGAATTTTATATAATGTAATTTATAAATATATTTATTGTTGATTTTCTTAGAAAAAAAGTCATTAAATCTTAATATGATTATATTTTTGAATTATTATAAGTTTATTTATATTGATCATCATATAAAATAACAATAAAAAAGATCATTGTTTTTTGAGTTATTGACTTATCACATAATACATTGACCATATAAAACCAAATAAAATGAAAAGAAGACCAAACTCGTAAATGTTTTAATAAACATCTTTAGTTAGATCAACTGATTTCTTTTATAAATTACGTTTTGAGCTATTTACTCTAGCTAATTCAACCAGTTATTCCATTTCTTATGAAGTTCTCCTACCTTCTATTTATGAGCGATGAACTCTTTCTGTATAATTCTTAATTTAAACTTCCTTTACAACATGTTTAAGACTCTTTTTTAACATATTAGGGGATCTAAATTTAATAAAAATAGATTACGATTAACTATGAGGATTTCTACGTATTTCATTCCATTAATTAGATTGATAAACAAAGTCTGTAGTCTTATTAAATCTCCATTTAATATTAGTATAGATCTTTAGAATGTTAAGTGGAGTTTTTAATGCTTATTTCTCTAAAATAAGGGCTAATCTAAGAAGTTTGTATTTAGCTGAAATTTCATCAGTAGAATCCTTTAATTTTTACATCGAATAAATAATATATATATAATTATGAAATAAAAATCAGAAATTTACATTATTAATAGTGTGGTATATAAATATATTTAGAAATTATATAAATATTTGAATTATCTCTACTATTTATTTATATTTAAATATCATAAATCTGTTAATCTTGATAGTTTCTATACTCTATTGAGTAGATAATCTCCCTATTTAATTAAATTATTATAGAGTTAGTTTCTATCATCAGCCCTTGAGGATTCTATTATTCCAGCAACTTTATCTATTTTACAATTGATTCTTCTTGATGATATTAATTCACTCAATTCTCTAATCAAATAATATTAATTATATACCTATCAATAAATTATACACTAACTCCAAATGCTTTTGCCATATTATTTAATGTTACTGTTTTATAGCTTTCCAAAAATTAAGAGTAGAAAACCACTCTATATTCTCGAATTAAGTATTTTCTATGAATACTCAAATATTAATCATGAGATAGGTTTTCATTTACAATAGCTAAATTATGAATTAAATATCATACCAAATTTTTAAAAGAGTGTTTTATAATCACATTATAAAAATGATTCTAAGAAACTTTTCAATACTTGATTTTCTCTTAATACACCTACTACTTCTGGATTTTAATGAACCTTTTTTTTTAAGGATTATCTATCCAAACATATAATACTGGTTAAGATTGTGTAACTAACAACTTCATTGTATGATATGACTTCAGATGAATTGAATGTGGCAACAGAGTCTAAAAATAATTTGCTTGCTTTTGTGATATCTCTAATCATTAAACAATAAATTCCTTCATAAACTTTAAGTCTATTTTTTCTTTCCCAATCACCTCCTTAATCTAATAATATTTATTATTAATTCAAATGATCCTTAAATTTTTCAAGGTTTCTTTATTTTAAATATATTTGTAAAATTAAGAAATGGACATCCATTTTTTTACCTACACCAACTGATTTAGGTAATGTTTCAATATAAGTTTTGATTGCCTTAAATAAATAAATAATTTTACATCTTCATATTTATTATATTTTTATTGTAATGAGGCTTTTTCAAGCATTGCATCTCTAACCTCAACATCTCCTAAATTCTCTTAAGAATCTTTTATTTTATTCTCAACTGCTTCCAACTATTCTTCAAAAGTTTTCTCTTACTCCATTTTATTTTAAATTTAATTAATACTAATCTCAATAAATATTTTTAATATCTTCAAGTATTAGTATTCTAAGATGAAATTCTTATTAAAAAAATGATTTTAAATTAAATCATTGCTTAATTAAATATATTAAAAATGATGATACTATCATTATCTATTATTTTTTTTTAATTATTTTACTATATCCATTATTATTATATTATATATTATAGAATAAATGTATTATCTAAAAAACTATTATAATTAAGATAATCTAATTTTCACAAATTACTTATTAAATCAAAAAGATTTCTTTATAATAATAATATCTTATCATAACATCATTTCTTTACTATTTTAAAATAAATTGATTTAAATAATATCAATACTTTTTTATATCAACATAATAATTTATGTCATAATAATTAAGTGAAATAGTATTTAGACATTATTTATATACTGTATAATAATAATTAAATTAATATAAATACAATTAATGAATAAAATAAATTTATAAAAGAAACAAAAATAAAAATAAAAGTTTATTCCTTTAGGATTTGTAATCAAATACGATCCTCCAGTTATTGGTATACATAAGTATTAATTAATATAAGGATTATTATATAAAAGAAATGTGTAGGAAAATAAAAAAAAAGTTTATAATATTCATTTATAAAATCTAATTAATTTAGATGATGAAGTTGAAATAACTAAAAAGTTATTTGATGAACATCCTGAATTTCTAGATCCTGATATCATTGAGCCTGAATAAGTTTTAGGTTTAGTATAAAGATTGATAGAATATAGATAGATAATGGAATAAGATAATGAAAATGAATATTAAGATGAGGAAACAGACAGTCACATAATTGATGAAATGTTTGATTGATAATTAAATCTTTATATATTATTTTATCAATATTCAATTTTGATATGCATTAATACATAACTATTAGATAATGGTTTAAATTGAGAATTTAATAATGGGACAATTCTATAACCAGTTCTTAAATTAAGTGGTGATAAACAATATTATCCCAACAAGGAATCTCCTAATATAGAATAACTATAAGCTTATATATAGATAACATCTTATTAAGCATGTCGTAGTTAAATAACACATTAATAATTAAAAATAGGATGATATCCATTATCCTATACAACTTCTGTTCTCCATTTATCAGATTTATTGACATCATCATGATTTCCAGCAATTCTTATTTTAATGTATGGATCAACAATTTCTTCTTATCTACGTTTATCATCTTCCCAAACAAGATTAGTTGCACTGATGATGCGTACATATATATTCATTTTCATATCTTAATTAGATTTTAAGACATAAGAACTGTTAAGAAACATTCCATAATTTTACAACATAAATAAATCTTTTGTTTAAATATTTAAAGCAACCATTTAAGCTCCTGCTGTCCAAGAAGGGAATGGATCATAATTACTTGAATCAAATCTTAATCCTAAAGGATAAATTCTAACAAAATAATTATCAACATATTCTTAGAATTTGCCATGATTCTTTTTTATTATATCCTATATTTTATCTTCTGAAACACTAGATACAATCCAAACTAATTCTGGTTTTTTATCTAATTTTAATTATACTGCATATAATGAAGTAATATCCAATAATTCTCTACATATTTTCTTATGATGTTGTTCATCTAGAGTTTGACTAAATTATTTAATATTTGATTAAATATTTTAATTATCATTATCTTCAAATTTAATTAACATATCATCATGTGATTATGTATAAAATAATGTTGAAGAATGAGTTTATAATTTCTCTTATAAAAAATGATCATCTGCTTTATATTTAACTAAAACTTTTCTTTACAATTATTATAAAGTAGAAAACTTCTCTTATTTATAATCTTTAATTACAAATAACATTTCTCCTAGAATGCTTTATAAAATTTCTGCTATTCTCTTTTATTATTTCAAACAACAATGCATTTCAAGTGATAAAATAGCAGGATTATTATCTTTATAAAATGCAAATTCTCTTACTGTAATAATAACATCTTTTAATTTAATATCATTAACTAATGTATGTCCATGAGTAACTTTTGGTTCACCATCATCTCCATCCCAACAATCTAATTCAACACATTTAAATCCCATCTTGAAAGCATCTTAATATGCAAAACAACTTGATTCACCAGTTAATTAATTTCTCTCTAAATATGTATTATGTGATGAATTTATTAAATATTTTGTAATTGGTTAAGATTAATCTATTGGTTTTTATTAGAATATTTAATTCTCTTCACTAAATATAATATTCTAAAAATCATAAAAATTGTATAATTTTCTTTTAGCTTAATAATCAATTTATCCTTGTTCAATTTTATAAAATTATTATAAATCTTTATCTGTCATTAACATAGCTTAAAGTGGATCTTCAAACATTCCTTCTTATTTACTACTATATTTTTAATATAATTCTTTCAATTCATGTCTTCGTGTAATATCCATTAATAATTTATATAAAGTTGTTTCATCTAATTAATTATTCTTTTGATTTTTTTCAAATACTTGAATTAATTTTCTTTCTGGAATCTCAATTTATAATTCTCCTATTAAAAATTAAAATTCTTTAAAATTAAGTTTATTATTCATATCTATATCTGCTTTAGTAATCAATTTAAGAGCACTACTCCAAATTTAATTATAACTATCAAGTTATTTTTAAATTCTATTAGCTTCCTTAATTAAATAATCCAATCCTTCTTTTAATGTAATCAATTAAAAAGAACTTTCAAAATACAATTTTATATAATCTCCTTTTGTATTGATTATTTTTAATTGAGATTCTTCTTTTTATTAAATATCAGATATCTAAGTGAGATCAAAATAAGTACTGAATGTTCCTTATGAATCAAACTAAGAAACAGTTATAAATTGATCATTACCATTTATATCATGCGAACCTCATTTGGACTTAACAATAAAATAATTTATGTACGTTTCATCTTGTGTAACTTAACATCTAAAAGCACACCATAAACTAATAAATTAACACCATAATTGTTGATTTTATTCATAAATTTTACTTTATTTATAATTTTTGATAAATAATTTTATTAATTTCATCTATTTTGAGATAATATTAACTTATTTAAATAGAAAATCATCTTTATTAATTTTATGAGTTAATGATATCATCAACTATTATCAATTTATTTAAAATTACTTAAAATTGTTATATCTATATAATTATTTAGTCTCATTCTATACTCATAAATGAATTTTATATTAATATTTATGTATTTATTCCTTTAAAACTATACATTTTTGAGATTATTTTATTATTATTATGGATAAAACTATTTAGAAAATCACAGCCATAGGAAGTTGTATCACTGGCTTCTTTCTATATTCATTATTAAAGGAGAGTTAACAATTAAAAAAGATATATACTCGATACTAACTAATCAATGAATTTACACCAACATCCTTATTGAATTATTTTAATTAAACATAGCAAACCACAATTGAAGCATTTATATCAGGAGAGTTAATATCTGATAGTCCTATTATCTCAAGAGTTCCTCTTATAATAAGTGAAAAGAAATACTATTATATTTACGGAAATGGAGTGTATATACTTATTTATTATTTAATAGAAAAAAATTAATTAAAAACCTACAACTTTGTGTTTCTCAATTTGGTATTGAAGACTATTATAATAAAATTGAAGTATGTAGAAATTCAACTCTCAATTACAAATTTTCTATGAGTCATATTTGGGATGAGTTTTTACCTAAATAATTAAGTATCCTTTAAAGATTAACATATTATTTTAAATAAATATGTTAATTAAAAATATGGAAATTATTTAATAAGGATTTTCCTGTTGGATTGCTGGAATAGGAATATGGCATTTTAGCAAATTAATTTTATGTATTATATGGAGAAATTGTACTTGATAAAAAATTAAATAAAATGTTCTTTTAAAATCCAATATGTATTCTTAAAAGCAAGAGATAATTATTATAGTTAGTATAATAGTAAATTAAATAGAAAAGAGTAATAATAGTAATTCTTGTAATTCTATTTACAATTTTAACATTTATATTTGGATGTAGTATAAAGAATTTTATAATAAAACTTTTTAAAGAAAGAGAAAAGGCAAGATTAGATAAATTAAGAGGGTAAAAATAGTTAGAAATTAAAAATTATGATTGTTAGATCTGCTTTGAAAGACCTAGAAATATTATTATTATGCCTTGTAAACATTTAAGTATTTGTAATGAATGTTTAAAAAAAATTTAACAAGAAAAATGTCCAATATGCAAATAAAAAATAGAGGATTAAATTGAAATCTTTTTTACTTGAAAATTATTTTTTATAATTATCATTAAATCAACATTCATCTACATCAGAATAACATTATTCATCAGTTTAAGCTAAATTTTCTAAAATCTCAATTATTCTTGTTTGCTTTAATTTCTCACATTCCTACTCATTTTTAGCTAATAAAGACCCTGTAAATCCTACTGCATTTAATGATACTCCATTAAATGTTGCTTATTTTCTAACTACAATCATCAAAAACTCTTAAGTCATTATTAAATTATGCTTTAAGTCTCTAATATCATTGACTTAACATTTCATTAATAATTTTTCATAAGCTTCATATAGTTAATTCTATTATTATTATTCATCACAATTTTTGTTTTATAATATATCCTAATTAAAAAAATATATAAAATGTTTTGTTTTCTTTAAATATCTTAACTTTGTGAATTTATTAGGTTATCTCACACTTCTCTCAAACCACCATTCCTTTATATGATTTAATATATTTGCACTTTAATAAGCTGATTTAGGCACTATTTAAAAATGCTTATGATCTAATGAAGCTCCTGCTTCAGGATGGGAATTAAAGAATGCAAATCCTTCTACTGCACTTAGTACATCATATGCTAAACTTAAATATTCTTTGCTAAATTTCTCAGTTTAATGAATAAATTATTATGGAACTAATAATGTATGATAAGGATTAACAGGGAATTTATTCAATAAAATATTATAGTTTTAAAGTTTCATTACTAATTGTCCTGGTTGAAAAGGTTCAATTAAAGGATTAATCTATTTCTATTAAATCTCACTTACATTTTATTAATGTCCAACTGGTTTCTTAGCTAAAGATTTTACTAATTTGATGTGAAACTCTATTCCTTATTCATTTTTTGAAAAAGTTTGTAAAATATCAAAAGGTTCAACAAACCCTTGATTTTAACTCTCATTATAACATTTCATTATCTACTTTTTAATATTCTCACGTAACTCTGCTTTTGTAAACTAAAGATACCAAATACTCACTCTACCCCTCTAAATATTCTGTAAACTCCATAACTAAATCCTATAGCAACAACTCCAATCAACCCTTTCGATAACATTAATGATTTCATTAGTAAATTAATTTAATTAACTAATATTACTATAAATAATTTCAGATTATTATTATTTGAATATAATTATAATTGATATATATATATATATTTAAGATCATCTATATTTTAATCAAATTTAAATATTTATCAAACTATATTACATTAAATATACAATAATAATATTAATAAAATTTCAAAAACAAATACAAAATGTATTTCTATATATATTCTTTTTATTAAAACGTTTAATTCTATAATAAGTATAATATTTAATCTTTTTTTCTATTATTATATATTTAAAAAAATTCTATATATATTTATATATATATATGTTGATTATTTATTTTAAAGTTATATATTATTAATCTCTTCAATTATTATTAGACTGATTTTCTACTATTTTAACTTCTATATTATAATTGTAGAACTTAACTATATCGTGATTTAAAAGTAATATATGCAAAATTATTTTAGAAATTATTGTAATTAATTAAATATAATATAAATCATATAATAACTATATTATAATTAAATCATTAAATCATGTTCGATTAAGTACAATTAACAGAATTATCAAATAGAGATAAAGTATAAGTCTCTTATAGTTTTAGGAAAAAAAGTTTAACTTTGAATTACCATTATATATTGGAAATTCTTAAGGTGTTTGTAGAAGAGATATACTCATTTAATGGGTTATTTCGGTAATTAAAATATATTATTTGAGTAATCTTAATCATTTAAGCACAGCATCAAAACTTTGGAATTAGCAGTAACATATATAGATATTTATCTAAACTGTTTTAGTATAGGCTCATAATATTTAGAGCTCTTAGGCATTTCTGCTTATTCAATAGCTTCTAAAGTAATTAATTTTAGTAGATTTGTAAGTTTAATGAAACAGAAGCAATAGGTCAAATTAAATTGTAGAACAATTCAGGTTATGATTTATACAATGATTAAGAATATAATGAGATGGAGGTTTAGTTATTGTAATCCTTATAATTTCAATTAAATCATATAACTCCATCTGATTATTTGATAGCTATGGGTGTTTCTATTAATGAAAGTATCTCTAGTCTGATTATGTTTGTTTTAATGGGTAAATTAATTGTTATATCATTAAATTAGATTTCGAAATATATAAACATTCTTAGATTGTTCTAGCTTTTGCTATATACAATTTTTAATAAGATTAGTCCAATATATTTACAGATAGAGTTAAATCTGTGACTTAATTGATAAACAATAAGATATAAAAGGCATAAGATCAATTTAATTTGGATAAAAATGAAAATGATGAAACGAAAGGGATGGAATAAAATTAAGGAACTAAAAAAAAAATATATAAAAGAAGAGACTCAAAAAAGTTAAAATAATTAGCATGAATTGATTTTCTTGAATTGTTTCAATAGATTTGATCTAAAGGGAGATCATATTAAATTTTTATTAATTTATTTCTTTTTTCAATGATTTCATAGGATTAAAGTATCCAAAACAATCTTCATTAGAACTAATTCTTGTTCTCTTTCTTATTTTAATACATATTTATACATAAAGATGTTACTTTATATTTTAATAAACTTTTTTAATTCAACCTAAAAATAGTCTTTATTTTTAAACTAATACAATAAATTATAAAATATTATATTGTATTCTGTTAAATTTTCTTTTCTACTAGAGAATAGATATTATCCTTAAATATTTTTTCAATTATACTCTAATAATTAAAAATATTTTGATATTCTAATGTTAGACAAAGTATTCAAAAAGATGAACTAAAAGTAGCTTTTTGTGTCTTGAATTTTCTGTCCTAGTCTTTTGATTTATCTAAACAACAATTTTTATTAATTAAATTTGTTTATGAAATTTTATTATAATTATTAGAAATGAAACACGATTTCAAATCTTATTTAAGATAGTTTAAGGAAATTCCTTATAAAAGAAATTTAATTTTAATAATACAACTTAGAATAGAGAACAATAAAAAAACAAACAATCAAATAATGAATGGAGCTAATGGACTTTATGTTTTCATAAATATTTATTACATCTAAAATATATTATTATTGTACCATGCTCTGCAAATGTTAATACTATTAATATAGATTCTAGTAATTTTAATTTAAAACTGCATTCTCCTAATACAAATTAGCCACTTAACCTTAATATAACAAATTCTATAATAAATCTGTTTATTACTTGACTTCTCAGTTATTGAATGATGACATTTTATTCTTTATTTTTGTCTTCAAGAACAGAAATAGGTTATTGTATTGTTTCTTTAGCAATTTCACCTGTCTATCTCAGCTATTCTTTTTCTTCTCTAATGCCTATATTAGGATAAATATATTAAATTACTTTAGTCTTTGGTTACTGCATAGTGTCTTTTGTACATTTAACTTTGTCTTTTTTTATTCTTACGAATGACTTTTTTACAAGATCTTCCTTCCTTCTTGAAAATCTACATGATTGCCTTTGCAGTTGAGAAGTTTATTCCAAGTTTTTATGCTGCACTTTTTATAGTACAGCCAGTTGATGTGACTTATTATATCAAACCCTCTCTCTAATCGTTGCTTATTTTTGCATACTTAAGGCCATGTTTACCTGATTTTAAAACATAAATTATATTGTACCTCCTTTTCTCTTAGTTATTTCTTGTTCATTTAATGAATGAGTCAATATTTTCTTATATCTCTTTTCATGCTCTGATAAACTGAAAGATGAGTCTGAGTCTCTATTACTGTACGAATCTTTCAAGGAACAATTTCCTTACTCATCTTCATAAGAAGAATGGACTAGACTAAGTTCTTGCTATTACTAGATTTATCTTTTTGGATCCATATTTTACAAACAAATCAATTTAAATTAAATCAAAACTAAATTTAGAGATATATGAAGTGATGAATGAAATTGAGACGACGTCATTGCAACAAATATATCTCTATTTAGATTATAATAATTTTTATATTATTATATAAAACAACTGTTTTTACTATATTATAATCATTTCCCTCATTATTTATTATCATATCCAAACCTTTTGAATTAAAGTATCAGCCATTATCTCTATTTTATAAATAAAATAATTATATTTTTATAAACAATTTATGAGATTAATTAGTGTTATTATTCAAAATGAAAGTAACATTAGAAAAGTATAGAATATACCATCTCTTAAAAATAAATACAAAGATGTACAAATATATTTAATCTAAATTTAATTTTTAATCTATATTGTATTCTATGCCTATTATCAAAATTTATCCTTTTGCTTCAATTTTTAGAATTTTCAAATAAATATTATTTTAGTATATAATAATATAAAATTAACAGAATAATTGAAGGGTTGAATTTATAGTGTAAGATGATTATAAATTCTTAAATAAAATTAGCTATATTTTAAAAGAATATTTATATTGATTTTTTTGAAAATCTAATAGAATAAAGATTAATATAAAGGTAGAGTATTTTATTTTTTGAAAATCATAGTTTATTAAAAAAGATAAAAAAGGGATATTTAAGATAGAAATGTAGTTAATTTTTTTTTGGTATTTTATTGGAAAATTAATGCAATTTACTTACTAATAAAAAGATTAAAAGATATGTGATTTTACTTTTAAATAAAAAAATTAATATATATCAAATATAAGAATACCTTATCTATCTAATTCAAATTTATAATTCTAACCGAACTCTATTATTTAGAATTTTATTTAATTATTCAACTAAAATTTAAAAACTATTGCTCATCAAACATTCTCACAGAGTAAAATCTCTCTTGAGCAGCTTAGATCTTTATTAATTCTAGTAGGATATTAGTGATACAATAATAATATTCCATGTAAAATTATACTCAGTTTTGGTCCTTGCACACAAAATTTCTACCCGTATAATAATTATTTTTGTCCTTGTCTTTTCTTTTAACTTTTTTGGCAACCATAAGAGAATAATTTTTTATGAGTTATCAAGTAACCTAGACATTAAGAAATTTCAAATTTCAACCATTAAGTATTTTTTAGTTTTCAAATAATATGTTGGACATTATAATAATTTTTAAATTGAAAATACTTTTTACATTTTAGTAAAAAGAATTAAATTGTTTATTCTTAGTATTTTAATAAAAATTTAATTATTAGCAATTTGAATAATTTTTGCTATTGAATTATAGCCTTTCATTATGAATTATTATAAAAAAAATCAAAATTTATGGTGAAGTTATTTATCATATTTATTAATAGTTTCCTATTACTAGTTATTCAGATTGGACACATATTTTGCTAAATCTAACAAAATTAATAATCCATAATATTTAGATTATTGTTTTATAATAATTAAATTCTTTTAATTTATTAATTAGATCATATAGATATATGTCTTTTATAACAAGTGTTTAGATAGATTAAACTGTTTTATTGTTATTTAAAATTAGCTATGTTATCTGTTTTATTGGATTTTTAAGATTATTGATTAAATTGATGTTTATCTTAAATTAATTAATTTGTAGAATATTTAGATTTGTTAACATTTTATAGAATTTCTATAGCATTTAATTTATGAATGAATTTAATTTACTAATCAATTATTATCACTTTTTTCATTTATCTTATTTGCCATCAACAAGAACAGTCATATTACGATGAGGTCTTCTGGTACCATCTTTTGGAGAATTTTTATTTGAATTTGGTCCAGAAATTTCATTAATTTTTTTAGGCTCTTATCCAAATCTCATAGCATTAATAAGCATTGTGACTCTTCTAGGCATAGGTAAAAATGAATGAGAATTTTTAAAGTTTAATTTTTCAATTTCTTTTTTCCTTTCATTAGCTTTATCAATATTATTTCTTTGTTCAGGTAACTAACGAAAAGATACTACAATTTTAGAATTTCTAGGTTTATCTTCATTAATTTTATCTGATTAAATTAATTGATGTGAAATATTAGAATCTAATTCAATAACTAAGATATCACTTTTGACAAAACCATTATAATTGTATCCTCCAAAAATGAAAATTTTAGTATCTAAACATGAAGATGAATGTCCACATCTTCCAGGTATTTAAGTTCCTTTTAATTCTAATTGAATCCAACAGGAATTCTTAACATCAAATAAATATAAATCATTTAAGAATCCTTCAATAGTATTGTCATCATTCTTTCCACCATAGACAACAATTGCGCCCAAAACTTCATTGTAATTCATAGAATGTTGACATCTAGCCACTTAACATTAATAAAAAAATACTTACTAGGACTGCTTCCTTTATAATCTACAAGTTCAAATCGAATAGGTTTTTAATATACATCAATACGAATAAATGTATCCAAATAATTTCCAAATTTATCTTATCCTCCAAATACATATACTCCTTAATTGGAAAACTTTAGATCAGGATCTTAACGATAAATATCACAAAATTTATTTTAAGTAACTAAGCTAGATTTATGAAAAGCAATTCCATTTGCATATAATTCATGTGGATCTACATTTAAAGGTATCCATTTAGATTATGAAATATCATAACAAAGTAAATCTTTCATATAATTACCTTTATTATCGATTCCTCCAAAAACTAATAAGCATCTTCCAATAATTTCACTGATATGACATTTTCTTGGAGATACTGTTCCAGGTTATTTAATTAATTTAATATCAAAAGATGCTTTATAAAATATAAATTATTATTACTTAAAGATATTGTCTTAATATCACTAGTACATTCACTAACTATTTTGTGATTAGATTATTCAATATGAATTTCACCACCAAATAAAATCATAAAATTCTTATAGATTCCAGCAGTATGATGAACTCTATATCCATGAATAGATTTTTCATCTAATTTTTGAGGATTCCATTTGTAAAACTCTATATATTAATTATTTCATATGTACATTTATCAACTATAGCTACACACAAATCTTCTTATTAAATTGCACTAGAACCTCCATACAAATAAAGTTTTCTATCATAAGTAACCATTGTGCTTCCATCCCTTGAACAAGGACCCCAAAAATTATAATCATAATTATAAGCATAAGCATATTGTTTTTTTATTTAATTTAATGCAACTTATGATTCAAGTATTCTTTTTTATAATTATTAAGCATCAATGTTTCTTTCTTATAATTATTAAACACCTCCTAATCTTACTTATTTTCTTAGTAACTCTAATTTTTATTAATCCTAATATGCTAAAGAAGGATAAACTTTTATTCCATTAGTTTATGAATGAATCTTTTTTATAGCTTATTTAACTTGATTCATTTAAGATTCCTCTTATTATTTATATTATTGTCTCATTTTATGAAAGGTTTCTCTATTATGAATTAATTATAATTTTCTAGATGTATAAAATTTCTCTTAATCAACATTTTCCATTTCTTATTCATCTAAAGATGACTCTCCAAATAGATGTTTACTATAATTATTCCAAACCATTTTTGATTGTTAAAATGATCTTTTTAATTCTGAAACTGCCCCTTAATTTAGTTCTCTAAAGGAAATAAAACTTTAGACTTCACTATCTGGTTAAATTTATAGTAAATCACAATTCTCATTTAATGCCATAGGATAAAATTGATTCAAAGATAAAGGACTTAATTTATTATGAGTCTTTTTATATTTTTCAAATAGAGTTGTTATATCCATTCTTGTGTTTGTATGAAAAGAAAGATTGTCAACTTTTGGATTATAGATATCCATTATTTTATTATTATTAATATGTAAAAATCCTGGGAAACCTTATGTAAAAATCTCCGAAGTCCATTTCTTTAACATTTCTTAAATCTTCAAACTCTTATTGATGAATTATCTCAATAAATTGATTAACCTTAAATTTCTCATGAAATTGCAATTCAAATTTAAGAAATGATATCTTAAATTGTTTAGATGTATATTCAAATAATAAGTTTAGTATAGATATTGAACACTAAAATTTACTTGATGGATTTGAATAGAGTGTTTTATTATTTGCATAAATTGATTCAGAAGATAGAGTGAAGTAATTTGAAACATTAAATCTTATATAAGAATTGTTTAATAAACTAGCTCTATCTTATTTCTATAATGATGATCATATTGATGAAAAGAAAGTTTAAATGCCATTAAATGATGGCACATCAACTTGTTCTGATTTCTCAGATGATAATTTTGAAGTTGAAGATTTTGAAGCTTAAGTTGCTTAAGAACTCTTTTAATAAATTAAAAGTTAATTATAGGATCCAGAAATTGAATAGAAATGCTATTAATTTCAATTTACTATCTTTTAGGAAGAATTGAATATTATGGATTTTTTTAACGATTCACTTGAATTATAAATTAAGGAGTATGATGTAATTGTATTTTTAAATTATTCTGGACTTCTTCAAAAGTTGATGAATTATAAATAAGATAATTAATTAGAATTCTTTGTTGGTCAATTATATATAATACTAAACAGAATTAAAAATGATGAAATAGATTCTTTGATTGAAGCAAACTGTTTTGAACTTAAGTATAGTAGACTATCATAAAGGAAATTCTTGAGATGTAAAATTCTTTCAAATTTATATACTAAACTTGTATATGAGAAATTAGATAGATGGAGAAATACTTAACATATTCAAGAAATACAAGGTGAAAATTTAAAAGCTTTGAGACGATTTATTGTTTAACATAAAGCTCCATTAAGTAGATGGGAAGTCAGTATTTTATCTATTCAAGATGTTTAAGTTAATAATGAAAATATACTTGATAAATTTTAAAAATTAGTCATTGCTCTATCATTACCTTATGATTTACTTTTAGAGAATTTTACTATATTAGATAAATTGTATGTTAATTTATAATAATTCTAAAAATGGTTTAAATTGAGTTCAATTCCATTTACAGTTTCTGAAATATCTTAATTATTTAAAGAAGTCAGTTAAACTTATGGTTATTATACTAATTAAGGTATCAAAGTGATTTAAAGAATTGATTTTTATTTGTTTTTAGAAACTGTATATGCTCTTAATCAAAATGAAAAGAGTATCAAAGAAAAGCCTGATATCAAAAGTATCAAATATAATGATGAAATTACTATATAATAATATAATCGTCATTTATAACTTAAAGTTAATGATTTGTAATTATAATTAAACCAAAAAAACATTATTATAGATTAATTAAAAAAGTCACAATAAGAAGTATAATAAACATCTAGAATTAATACTAAATCTAACAATGAAATAAAGGATAATGAATCTGAAATTAAAATAGAACTATTACATTAAGCAGAAATAAATTCAATTAAAAATGAAACCTAATAATAATTAAAAATAGTAGAACTTAAATGGAAAAATAAAACTAAAGATTTATTATTTGAATTAGAAAATAAAGATAAATAAATTGATCAATATAGACAGCAAATAGAAGCATTAATGAAAGAACTTGAATGGGTTAAGACAGAAAGAAAGACAAAATGAATCTTATATCACACTTTAATATTTATAATATAATAATAATTTTCTTCAATTAAACAATAAATTTCTATTTTTTATAGATTCCTTAATACTTTTATGTTATATTTTATAAGCTCATATTGTCATATAAATTAAGACTACCTTAAATTCATTCTATATGGTTATGCAACTCATTGATGTGATGTCCAAAAGTATTAAATCTAAGAATGTTATTTAGAAATAATGATGAACTAGAAAAGTCTAAAAATTAATATTTGATTTATATCACTCCTCAAAATAAGTATTTATATAACTTATAGTGATCCTATCATTTTAATTAAATAAGATAATAAAACTGATTTCATTATATACAATCATTTTTCATTCCTGTTCTTAAATATTAACTAAATTGTTTAGCATTTTAACTTTAATATTTTTATTATTCATAGTAAAAATGTACTTGATTTTTTAAATTTTCTATATATTCTTCAAGAAAATCAAATTTATCAAGTTGTTCCAATATTTCAAAAGGTAAATCCCATTTTACATTGACTTAACCATAATCATTTATCCATTAAATAAGATTTTCTATTCTTATTTTAGTATTTTAGATAGCAATAGCCCATTTTTTTTGATTTTCTCCTAGATCTTTTTTTCTATTCTAATAAGCATCTCTAAGTTCTTTGGTTTCCTTTTTAATCAATTTTATGTTGTCCAACATAATTTAGAAATGATCAAAATGTCCATTATTATTATTTTATTACATATATTAATATTATTAATATTTAATTCACTCTGTATCATAATCTATTTTTTCTAATTCTCCTTTTAATTTTTATAATTTCTCTCTATGATTTTATAATTTATCAGCACAAGAATCTTAGTATTTCTTAATTTCTTATTATTTTTATTCAATCTAATGTCCAATCTTTCCTAAACTCTATTTTGTTTAATTCCATTTCTTATAATTTTCAGAGTGTTAATTTTTTCTTTCTTCATATATTTAATGGAAAATTTCATGAATTTCTTTTTGAACAGTTCTCAATTAAGTTTCAAATCCCTTCTTATCCTATTGTAATATTTTTCAAATTAATTTACTTCAATGTATAATAATTAGTCTTCCTTTTATTTGATTCTATCAAACAATTTAGCTTCATTTAAAGCTACTTCAAAATCTGGTAAAGGATCTGGTTTATAATTTTCAAGTCTTTATTACTCTTCAATTAAACTTTTAAGTTCATTTTATTTTTGCTCTTAATTTTGAGCAAACTCTTATTCTAATTTACTTATTAACTATTCTTCTGTATCAATAGCCTTTATAATATTATTGATATTACATTTTATTTCTTTAATTATTATTCTTTTAGCTTTTTTTATCTAATTTCTTATTTTTTCTTTTCCTTCTCCAACTCCTTTAATTTTTGTTCATCTTATCTTGCTTTCATTTCAATTATTATTTATTGGAAGTCACTCTATATAATCAAATTATAAATTAGTACAATTGCATATAAGTCACTTGTGTTTGACACTTAAATTACATCACCTTCTTCATCCTAATAAGATAATTCAACATCAGCAATAGTTTAATATTTTTATAATATCTCTTGTATAAGTTCCTCATATGAAGAAATACCATAGTATTTAGAAATTTCTCCATTATATGAGATTTAAATATCCATTTATTTTTAATATTATTTGTTTGTATTTTTAATTTCTTTGATAAATTTCAAAATAAACACATTATAGAATATTATTGATATAATTACACAACCTACTTTATATTATTAGAAATGTTAAAATACACATCCTTAACTATCCTAAATCAAATAATTAATATAATTAAGAAAGGATAATTGTATAATCATTTAAAATAATAATATAAAATTCTTTATGATTTTTAAATATTATTAGTTGTATATATATTATATTACTATTTTTAAAGAATAAAACATAATAATTATAATAAGATTTACTTAAATAGTTATTATTTAATTGAATATATATTTTATTATAACTAAAAATAAACCAAATATTTTTAAATGAATTTATAATTAATTTTATAATATTACTTTGATTTTAAATAAAATAACAAATAGATTATCATAAAAATTCAAGATCTAATTTATGATGTTTTAAATTAGATAATGGTTTTTTTTTAGTAAATTTCTGACAATAACAATTAAATAATTCTTTATATTTAATTTCCTTATTTTAGTTGTGTTTCTCTAATTTGATTTATAATTTATTTGTATATTGCTATTTATCTTTATATGAGAATTAATCTTCAAATGCAAAAACAATATCTTTATCTGTTTCAAGTTTATATTGAACTTAAATTGGTTCATTTTTTTATTGTTATTTTAATTGATTACAAAATTGCAAAGATTTTGTTCTTTAAGTTCTTGTAGTTTTATTTAGAATCATTTTTAGATATAATTAAGGATCCATATTGATATCTTAATCATTATTAAAGATGCTTGGCAGAAAGATTTTGTTGTTTGTATTTTCTAAACTTAAATTTCTTCTCTTTATTGACATTTATATATATTAATTATATATATATATCACAAATTACAACTAAATAATGATTGTATATTATTTAGAAAACGATATAAGTACTCTACAATTCCAATTTCATTTATCTTAAAGAATAATAAATTCGTATTCTAATTACATTAACTAATAAGAGAATCAGCTTTATTAAATTATTCAGCACAATAATCTCTTTAATCAAATTAATCTAATAAATATAATAATCATATAATTACTTAATTAATCATATATGAAAGTCATATCATAATAATTTTATTGTATCATTGTAATCCAACCAACTTAGATGGCAATATTGATAGATGTGACATAATACTTAATATTTTTATAAGTACGAGCCATAAGATTCCAAAACTTAGCTTAAATAACACAATTTGATTATGATAATTCATATAAATTGATATTATTTAATTTATCTTAAGCTTCTTAAATCTAATTTTATTAAATGTTTCTTTCAATTATATTTAGTTTGTATTCCAAATATTATTAATTCAAATGAAATTATTTGCACAATCTAATAATCTCTAAATCATTCTCACCATCCTTTAATAGTTACTTAACTCTAAGCTTAGGATCTAATCATATAAATATATTACTTTTAATTGGTACAATTTATAAGGATTCAGAAATATATGGATCAGGATTCATTTACAATAATTAAATCATAATCTATTTTATGTATTTAATTGAAATTGGTTCATTAATTATTTCAAAGTATTCCAAACATATATTTAATATTACTAATATTGATTATTCACTCAAATTATAAGTAGTTTCAAAACATTATTAGAATTATGACAATGTATATAATGGTTGATGTAAAGATATTTGACTCAAAGCTTCTAATTGAAGTGAAAGTGTTTAATCATTTTAATCAAATTATTATAATTAATCCAATGCATTTTAAATCATTGTTGAATTGCCATAATTATTAGCACATACTAATTAATAGGCAGTAATAGATTATTCAATATCTTGACTATGAGATTGTAAAATCTATTTTAAACTTTAATGTATTATGTCTTTCCAATTAATATGTTTCTTTTTTAATAATGAATAATTAATTTATTTGTATCTTACTTATGATCCATATATCAAAGCACTCTATAATCTGTGTTATGGACTTAATTATTAAGCATGATTAACTGCATATTCTAATAATAGAGTAGCCTAATATTAATGATGAAGTATATTTACTTATTTTTAATAATTATTACGATATGCTATTTCAAATAGATTTAATAAACAAAGATTAATACTTTATTCATCTGATACAGTCTATGATAATCTCAAACCTTCAGATAAACTATTTAATGCTTCATCATAAAAATTCATCTTCATATTAAGGTAAATAGAATTCATAATACAATGATTCACTTTTTTAGGTACAAGACTATTCAATGTCATATCATAATATTTGCGAGAGAATTTTATAGCTCTAAATGGATATCTTAATATAGCATATAAAAGTGCTTTAAGAAAATTGACTTTACAATTTTCATTCAAATTTGGTTATTCGATTATTTATTTCAATTCTTCTAAATTTACATAACTAGAACTTGCTAACAAATATATAGATATATTATACTTTATAATTTTGTAAGTAAGAATTCAATATATGAATCAGTTAAGAATGGATTATTTTACAAATGATTATCTTAACCTTCTCTAAAATCACTCCAAGATTTTAACATTTGATTGAAATCCATTTGATTGAATAACAATAACATATTCCTAAAAAATAAATCAACAACACTGCCTCCTGTAGTTTTCTATTATTATTTTTCACGAAGTGCTATTATTATTACAATAAAATAAATACTCTCTCCAATTATCTTATGAAATTTATTCATTGAAGTAATTTGTAATAATTCAGGTTCAATATGACTAAGTATAGTATTTTATAGAGTTGGATTATTAACAATCTCTGTGACATCATGAATCTTTTGAATTATAAATGAATAAAGTACTTTTAAATAATCAGTCAAGAGATCATAAACTTATTGACTAGGTTTACGTAATAAGAGTATCAATAAAATGAGATTGTTGTTCATTAATTATTCAAATTTAAAATATTTTATCTAATTAATATAATATATATTCTCTATAGTATCTATTATATTAATATGTATAACTAATAGCTTATACTTAAACATTATGTTTGAAATACAAAAATAATTAACTTTTATTTATTTTAATAATTTTATTCTATAAATATATATATATCAAATGGGAGGAAAAGAATCAAAAGTCTAAAAAAATAATAATGACACTTAAAAAATTAGTCAAATATACACTGAAAAAGTAGAGAAATAAGATAAATAAGCTCCTTAAGTAAAACCAATAGAAAAAGTCAATAATCCCTTTCCAGAAATACCTAATTATATGAATATGTTAACATAAGCTTTACCTGTTAATAAATATCCAAAAGTGCCTAACTATTTAACACATGAATTAATTACTGATTTGAAAATGTTAAAACATATATTAACAACAGCATCCACTTGTTAATAGAAATCAAGTTAAATCAATATTGATCAACCATTATATTAATCTAGATTAATAGAAGTTAATGATCATTAAAATAAATTAAAATCATTTTAATCATCATTACTTACTGAAATTCAAACTGGATAATTATCATAAATTATAGAGAATGATTAAGAAGAATTAATAAAAATTAAGTTAAGTCAAGTCATAGAGAGTTTAAAATTGATTGCTAAATATGCATTCTATTGTTAAGGTTTATTGTAAAAGATTCCTGAAACATCTAAAGAGTTTTTGGTTTCACTTAATAATTTAATTTTGAGTGTCAATATGAATTCTATCTTGTTATAATATATTGGATATTATGATCAAAGTAATTAAATAATTAGATAAAATGCTTAAACTCTATTTAAATAGTTTTCAGAGTCTTAAGAATTTAATTAAGTAATTATGAAATATTTGGATATTGTGAAAGAGCAATTAAATAATGTTGTACCTATATTATAAAATATAAATGATTGTTCTAATATATTTTAGTTTGAAGATGAAAATGAAGAGAGTTTCATATAAATTTATTAAAAAATACAATCAGAACCAAAAAAATAAGAATTTTAAATAAAATAATTATATGAATAAAAGTATATATTAATTATATAATAAGATAATTTTAATCAAAAGGATTAGAGAAAGCTGAATAAATATTAGAAGATTAAAAATATGAAAGTTTTGTATAAACTAAATTAGATGATAGTGAAGGATCATAATAATTCACATTATTATTAAGATAATTTATAGATATTTTAGAATAGAAGACTGAAAATTGGGAAGGTATTCTAAGAGATACACTTATGGCAACTAATGAAAAAGCTAAAATGAAGATGTTAATTTGTGAATTTAGCAAATTATAAATTTAATCTTCATTGCATTTAGTACATTTTTGTATTAATGAACTATAATACAAAGTAGAATATGAAGAATCAGTTGCTCAACTATAGAAATTTGTTCAAAAAATAGATAAAATATGATATAAATTAAATATATATATATATATATAATGAATGCTCCATTCCCAGAAAAGATGATAGAGAAATTTGTATAGTTTATTATGTTAACTCTTTATAGAATAAATAAATGGAAGTATTTGTAAAACATGAAGAATTACTTTAGAAATAGAGACAAGCATATGAGTAAAAACTTAATAATATATTTGATCGAAATTTGCAACTGGAAGAGAAGGATAGAAGTATGCATGAATAAGTACCCATTGATTCAAATAGATCTTATCATCAAGATACTAAAATGAATAATAGAAAATATAGTAGGAGAAGTTTAAATAATTACAATAATTATAGAAACAAAAGAAAGATAAAAAATAAGCAGCTAATGAATTATGGTAATAAGAACAGAAATAAAATGAAAAAGAAATATAATAGAAATTGTTTGAAATTCAATAAAAGATAAAATATGAAGAATTCAAAAGGAAGACAGATGATTTGATGACTTAATTAGATAATAATTTAAGGAAACTTAATTTACATTATCTTGAGAAACAAGAGAAGAAAGAGAAATATTTAAATGATTTCATAAATTAGAAGTAATAGACTTTGAATACATCAATGTAAATTACTGAATCTCATCACTAAAATGTTTATTCAAATTATTAATAATAAATGAAGAGAATTTAGGAAGTAATTAACATTTTTAATGTTAGATTTGTTAATTGAAATTGAAACAATATTAAAGTAAAATTAAATAAATTAATCAATAAAAACTATCCTAAATTGATTTACTTAATTAGAAGGCATAACAAAATTCTGAACATTAAGAAAATATTAAATATAAATCATATTAGATTTATTAAAACAAATTATCAAAATTATAAAATAAGATGAATTATTTTTAAGATAAGATCAATTAAATTGAAAAGAAAAGATTACAATAATTATAAATGAATTATTTATAAGAATAAGATATGAATCAAAAGAGAAATGATGTTAGAGCAAAATCTGAAAATATTTATAGAAATAAATCTATAAATATTTTGAATAAATAATTAGAAAAAGATAAATCATTTTAATTTGTTCAATAATAGAATTAAATGGAATTATAATAGAAATTACAAAGATTAAATTAAAAATGGTAAATATAATAGAACTAAGTTTAAAAAGCAGATTAATTGAAATAATCTTACTTCTCATCATTAGAATAAAAGATTACTTAAAGAGATTAAAGATTATAAGATTAAATGTAATTTAATTATATTTAATAACTATAGATAAAATAAATTAGATATTCAAAAAAGAAGATTAAAAGTAATTGAAGATATGGAAAGATAAAAAAGAGATTTATTATTTAAATTAGAATAAGACAAAGTTCCATTTACAAATACATCTGAAATGAAATATTTGTATAGCACACCAAAATAATAGTAATCTAAATTGTTTATTACATGATTATAAATCTACATATATAAAAAATATATGAGAAAAACTATATTCAGATTTTCAAGAGCCACATATCTTGATTTCTAAGCTACTACACCTACAGATTATAGAGTTTTAGATGCTATGTTGCCCTATTTAACTAATCAATATGGTAATCCTCATAGTAAAACACATTCATTTGGATGGGAAACTGAAAAAGCAGTGGAAAAAGCAAGATCCTAAGTTATTTATTCAATTTATTAAATAGATAGCAAGCTTAATTAACACATAACCTTAAAGCATCATTTTTACTTCAGGGGCAACTGAAAGTAACAATGCTGCATTAAAGGGTTTATATGGTTTTTATGGAAAATAGAAAAATCATATCATCACAACACAAACTGAACATAAATGTGTTTTAGATACTTGTAGATATCTAGAAGATAAAGGAGTAGAAGTAACATATTTACCTGTTGATTCTAATGGATTAATTTCTTTACAATAATTATAGGAATCAATTAAATCCAATACATTATGTGTAAGTGTTATGCTTGTGAATAATGAAATAGGAGTCATTTAAAACTTAAAAGAAATAAGTAGAATATGTCATCAAAGAGGAGTATATGTTCATTCTGATATGGCTTAAGCTATTGCTAAAATTCCTGTTGATATTTAAGATCTTGATATAGATTTAGGTAGTATATCAGCACATAAACTATATGGACCCAAAGGAATTGGAGCTTTATATGTTAGAAGAAAACCAAGAGTTAGATTATAATAAATTATTCATGGAGGTGGTTAAGAAAGAGGTTTAAGGAGTGGTACACTTGCACCTCATTTATGTGTTGGATTTGGAAAAGCTGCTGAAATTGCATAAGCTGAATTACCATATGATATTTAACATGTTGATAAATTATACAAAAGACTTCTAAATGGAATCAAAGAATAAATTCCATAAATTTAAATAAATGGTTCATTAGAACATCGTTACAAAGGTAATTTGAATGTTTCATTTGCTTTTGTTGAAGGAGAATCTTTAATTATGGCTATCAAATAGGTTGCTGTCTCCTCTGGATCAGCTTGTACATCTGCCTCTCTTGAACCATCTTATGTTTTAAGAGCCTTAGGAGTACAAGAAGATATGGCTCATACTAGTTTAAGAATTGGTATTGGGTATATTTTATTATATATGTAGTCGATTTACTACTGAAAAAGAAATTGATTTCTTACTTGACTAGTTGAGTACAGCTGTTAGAAAGTTGAGAGAAATGTCTCCTTTATGGGAAATGCATTAGGAAGGAATAGATATCAATAAAATAGAATGGACTCAACCACATTGAATATATATATAATTTATAATACATATTTAAATATCATCTTATGATTCATAAAATAAATTATATATTTTCTAATAGTTTTCAATAATCATTTAGTTAACTGGATTTAATAAAGGATTAATTATCATATACTTTGAATTATAAATAAGGAGGTAAAAATAAATTGTTAATTTATTTAAAGTTCTAATAATTACTTTAATCTAATTTATATCAAATATTGCATTTAGCTTAATGTTTAATGCTTTATTTATTTATACTTTATAAAGATTAACTATTAAAATATATATTTATATATATTAATAAAAAACATAAGTGATTCAAATAAAATTTAGCGAATTTTAAAATATTATATATAAATGAGTAAACATAGACATTCAAAGGATAAATTATATGTTACTTATAGTGAGCATATGCTTGAAAGAGGAGGTAAGAAGGAGAATAAAGGAACTCCTCTAACTAGATTACCCTTTGATCATTGTTCACTATCTCTTGAACCATTTAAAAATCCTGTTAGTACATCTGAAGGTCACGTGTTTGATATTGTCAATATTGTTCCATTCATCAGAAAATATAGAAGAAATCCAATCAATGGATAGCCTCTTAGGACGAATGATTTGATTCAATTAAAATTTCATAAAAATGATAAAGGACAATATCATGATCCTATAAGTTTTAAGGTTTTCACAGATCATACTAAATTGGTGGCAATCAAAGTAAGTGGTAATGTATATACATCTGATACAATTGAAGAATTGAATCGTAAACCTAAATTTTGGAAGGATCTCATAAGTGGTGAACCATTTAACTATAAAGATATAATAGTTTTATAGGATCCTAAAAATATTGAATCTAGAACAATTAAAAATTTTGATTTTTTGAAAAATAATCTGAAATTAGATCAATAAGCAGAAGATGATGTATATGTAAATTTAAATGATAGTGGAAAAAGAATTATGGAAATGGCATAAGAATAAAATGTAAATAGATAAAAAGAATAAAAAGAAAGAGAAAAATAAACATTTGAAGAAATTGAATAGATAAAAAAGAAAGTTAAAGAATAAATGGAATCAAATTAATTAAGTGTAAAAGAATTTTTAGAACTCTCATCAAAATCAGGTGATTTTGTATCTGAAAGATATGCAACTGAACATGATTCTGTTAGTGTTACTAGTACATAAATGACATTGAAAACAAAACCTTTAGGATAAATTTAATTTAGAAATATGAATGAGGATGAAATAAGAAAAATCTTATATGATAGAATACGTAAATCTGGATAAAAAGGATATGTATAATTAATTACTAATTATGGAAATATTAATTTTGAATTGCATTGTGATTTAGTTCCAATGACATGTGAAAATTTTCTTGAATTATGTGAAAAAGGTTATTACAATTAAACTAAATTTCATAAATTAATTGAAAATGAATTATTAGAAGGAGGAGATCCTACTGCAACAGGATATGGTGGTGAATCTATATTTGGAAAACCTTTTAGAATTGAAATTAATAATTTATTATCTCATAGTAAAGCAGGAATAGTCTCTATGGGTAATCTAGGAGCAAACCATTAAACATCACATTTGTATTTTATATATTTAAGATTTAGTTTTATTACATTAGCTGAATGTAAGAAATATGATGGTAAATATGCTGTCTTTGGAGAAGTAGTAGGTGGATATTAAACTTTATATTAAATAAATAAGTTACCTACTAATATGTGGTAGAGACCTGAAGTAACAATTAAATTGAAAGAATTAAAAGTAATTAAGAATCCTTTTAGAGATATGATTAAAATAATGTTATAAGAAAAAGAAGTAGAAAAGGAATAGAAGTTATAAGATAAAGAGAAAGAAAGATGGTTGGATGATGAAGGATTCTCTTTACCTACTAGAGTTTCAACAACAACTTAAATAAAAGGATTGGGATTGGCTTCTAATTTAATTCAGTAATTTAGTACACAAGAACAATAAAAAAAATAATTAAAATAATTTTCTTTTGATAGTTGGTTATGATAATTAAAGTATGGATATATATTAACATAATGTTATTTTAAATAATATCTATATATGATAAATATATTTAGTATTTAATGGCTTTTAATTTATTCTTTATTTACAATTTTGTTAATATTATAAATATTTAAATTCATCATAAAACCTTTTCAAAATTACTATATTCTCTTTAAATCATCATAATTTTTACATATTTAATATTTAAATATTAATATTTTAATAACTGACATATATAATAAATATATAATTTAAGTTCATCAAATAACTACAATTTTAATTTAATCATTTTTATTTTTTTAATGAATTTAGATGATATCTATAATTGGTAAACTTTATAAGTTATTGATAGGATTCTGAGTCATAAAAATAACTATCCTGGTAAGCATTAAGAATCTTAACCAAGAACTATATAATCATACAAACCTTTAGAAGCAAAAGCACAAGTAATATTTATTCTTTATTCTAATAGTTTCATATTGTTATTAGGGCTACTGCTGAATATATTAAAGAGAAAATGCTCAATGGAAATGTAATAATGTTTTATAATTTGAAAGGGTGTTAATTTAAAAGAATTTGGAGCATTTACAATGGAAATAATATCAGATTATGTTAAACCATTATAACATTCTGGTTTTAAAATGACTGAAGATTTAGATATTCAAAGAGCTGATCGTAAACATGTACACACAATTAGGTATTTGAAGTTTATTATTCAGACCATGTTTTATTCCAGATAATTAATTCAAATACTTCCTATAGAGATATCCTGGAAAAGAAGAAGTTTCTAAACCTTCGAGTCAACATTCAATTTATTAAAAAGGATTTGGAATGAATTTTTGTAATGCAGGACCAATAGCTGCTTCTTGGTAATAATTGATGATAGATTATATTAGTTATTTAGGTAAAGATGTTGTATAATCTATACATTACTATTTAATTAAGGCAATATAAGATTTAACTAGACTTGGACATGATTTACATATTGATTTTGGATTTATTAAAATAAGTGTCTTAAATAAAGATCTAAAATATAAATATGAATAATCATTTATTAATATGTTGAATTAGACTGATTACGAATTAAAAGTAATTTACTAACTCATTGTTTGTAGATGCGTAAGTCAGATATGGCTACATCTCAACATTGGAGGACTACTTAAGAAGAGAAATGGTCTAAAAGTACTTTAAATAATTTACTTACCAGACCAAATCCTACTCAAGTTTAAGAAAATTATGAAAAATCAATGGCTCTTAAAATTATGTCATTAGATCTCAATACTGCTGAATAAACACATTATAGTAAAAATTAGAAAGTTAAATTACCAGCTTTAAATAAATGAATTAAAATTTAAAAAAAAATAAATAAATAAATAAAATCAAAACATTTCATATTTAAATATTATTCTCTATACAAGCCATATATAAATGATGTGAAAACTATTATAATTCTTATTTTTATTTTGATACTAAAAAATATTAAATAACAAAAGTACTTTAATCTAAATTTTTCATATATTTATTTAATTCTTTTTCATAAATTTAATTTCTTTATTCTTATCTAAATAAATTTCTTTTTAATTCATCTTTTGTTGGACTCTAATAGAGTCTCTATCTTTTTTTAATTAGAGATTCTTATTTATTTGATTTTTCAGAATTCATTTTCCATAAACTATATAAATTTATATAAAATTATACTTTTCTTTTTTTTCATCATTTTAAATTTCACTTAATTTTTCTTATAAATCAAATATAGATTTATGGAGTACAAAATTAGCTCTCTCTAATTCAGTATATTCTTATTCTTTTTTATCCAAAAAATTACGTAATATCATATTCTATTTAGTTTATTCAATTAATTATGTTTATAATGTAGCTTTAATAATATAATTAAATTTATACTTAATAGAGTTAAAGTTTCCAAATATTGATTTGTTTTTTATAAACTTTTTTATAACCAAGTTTTTGTTTCTTTTTGATTATCATTTTATAAATCTAAATCTTTATTTGATTAAAATTTTAATTTCTTAGCAGGTGTAAATTCTTTATTTTTTTTAATTCCTGAAACCATATCTTTAACATCTTATATTTCATATGAAAATTTATTTTTCATTTCACTTATCTATTATTTTAATGAAATATTTTCTTATTCTAATACTTTTATTTATTAATCAGCTTCACAACTATCAGTTTAAGTTATACATTCAACCATTAATTTTGGATTCAAAACTCCTTTTGTTTCTACAATATTTCTAAAATAATTTAAATAATTTGAATTTTCATTTGAAGTAGCAATTAATTCTTAATTACATCTTTATAATTAATTAATTTAATCTTATAAACGTTATTTATCTATATTTAATTCAGTTATAGTTTTTAATTGATCTTCAATTAAGATATTCTTTTCTATAACCAATTCCTTTATTTATTTTATTGTATTTTATTCATCTAAACTTTAATTTTTATAAAAGTCTAATTGTTATTATACTTCTTATAATTATGTTTAATATGTTTCAACTTATTCAATCATTTCATTATAAGCCTCACTTTAAAAATTATTAGATTCTTAAATTTCATTAATATTGACTGTATTTTTCAAAGCACCAGCAGACATACCAAATCTCATTGTATTAACAGATTCTAAATAATTTTCATTATTTTAACTAATAGTTAATAGCATAACAGTTAAAGAATTACCATTCAAACTAGGTTTTAGTATTTTTGTTAATTTAGAATCTCTAAAATTTACATATTAATCTTTTTTATTTTCTTTAAGTTTTGAAACTACATTTTAAAGTGCTAATAAACTTTTATTAATTAAAAATCCTTCTTTTCTTCTTAAACCTTCAGCTTGAGTTTTTGATAATCCTTCAGAACCAGCTAAATCAACCAAATGTAAATGAGAATTACGAATAATAAATGGTGGACATTTCTATCTTGTTTCTATTGCTATTTATAAAATAACATGAGATCTAGAAGAATTGTCATTCATTTTAGTTTCTCCAAAATGTCTTTATTCTTCACCTAATTTACTAAAAATAAATAAATTAAATTAAATACAAAATTTCTTCAAATTAATTTAAAGAATTGATGGTTTCCCATTTATATTCATTAGATATATTGGGTTTCATTTCTTAAAGATCTTTAATCAAGAGATCATAAATATTTTCATTATAAATCTCAATATACGATATTTTTAATGTACAATATGTATCTGTAATCTATTATCAAGATGAATTTAAACTTTATTGATTGATTAAAGTAGATAATCGATTGATAATTAAATAAGTCCTGGTTCTTTATTGCTACCTTTCATTGTATATGTTTTTCCTGAACTTGTTTATCCATAAGCACAAATTGAGCCATTATATCCTTAAAGACATTTCTATACTATTGGTTATACCATTTTAGTGAATATATCCTTAGAAGATGCTGATTCATCAAAAACCTATTTTTATTATGATAATTATACATTATCAAATGAAAAGCGCTCATTAGATTTTTTTACAATTACTGATTTCTCGTTGACAATATTACATATTTTATCATTAGATTCAGTAGGTCTTAATCTCAAACCAACTAATACATTTTCAACATGTGGTTCATTATACTTAGTCTTTGTTTATTATTCTACACCTTTGATGTTACTCATTTTAAATTTAAATTATATAAAAACACATGAATTTCAAAATAATTCACTTAATTATTAAATGAACATTTCATAAATACAAACAGATTTAATATAAAAAATCTAAGAAATTAAAATAAAAAAGGATGATTAGATTAATAATTTCTTTATATAAAGATTAGTTATTTATTTCAATGATTTTGTGAATCATTACTAAGATAGCTTACATTTAAATTGTCTTTTATTTAGTCATTAAGTCTACAATTCTCTTCCATTAATGCTGAATTACTTTTAGTTAATCGATCAATCTATTCTTCTAATTATTTAACTAAATTTATTTGATAATACTACTTAATTTTTATAATTCCAAGATTTCTGCTCTATTTAATTCTAATTCATTTTATAATTGAATAATAATCTCATCCTTATTTTAAGTTACTAAACTTCCTTAACCTTTCAATTAATCTTATAACAATTATATCTATTCTTCTAATTTCTTATTTTTTCTATTATTCTAATTCACTTAACTGTCTTTAAGAGATAATTATTATGATTTTCTTAAAATCTCATTTTCAAGAGTCTCTATTTTACTTTAATATTCAGATATCTATTATTCATATTTTTAATTTTATTCTTTAAGTATAAGAGTTTCATCCTATAATTATTATGTAAGCTAACTTAATTCTCCCTCTTTCTATAAATCAGAAGAATCTAAATTTTGAATTTTCATTTTTTATAAATTTTTGATTAATTCATCTTATTCTTAAATCTATTCATTCAATTATTAATTTTATTATAGTAATTCTTCTAATTATTACTACAATTCTACTACTTTAGTTATTTATATTCTAATTTCATTATTTAATCTTTAATTTGATTATTCTACACCTTATTTCCTAAACAATTCTTCCTCTAATTTATCAATTTATTGTTAATATTCATTTCTAAGATTTTAAGAAGGTAAAATTGAATTTTTTTTATCTTCTTAAACTAATTTCTCTAGTTTACTATTTAATTCAGAAATTTATAGTTAATTTGAATTAGAAATATTCTAAATTTACTATTCATATTCTACCTTTTATTTATTAATAACTTATTTTAATTAATCAATTTCTTATTTTTAATTTTTATTTTCTTAAATATATTCCTACAAAGTTTATTCATATTATTAATATTAAGATTATCTTTTTCTATCACTTTCATAAATATCTTATGATTAATATTAATTTTATAAAATTAAATCATTATCTGTATTGAATTTTGAATTAAAGCTTTTATTTATTAAATAAGTTTCTGAACTTCTATCTAAAGAAAATGATCTATCCTATATTTCTCTTAAATCATCATTCAATTTATTAATTTAATGTAATAATCCATTATTTTATTAAGTTAATATTTTAATTTTTTCTTGTTATTATTCTATTATTTGATTCTTTTAATTTATAGTTTATTCTTATTATGTTATTTTTTCATTTAAGTTTTGATCAAAAGGTTTACATTATGAATTATTCTTTGATCTTACTGGAGATTTCTCTCTTGTAATACTAAGAATTTATTATTCCATTTAAGTAAATTGTTCTTATACAATCTCAAATTATTGATGTAATTAATCTTTCTCTAGAGTTTCTTAATTAATTTATTTATTTAAATTAGGAATAATTTCATTTAAATATTTATTATTTTCTTAACTTAATTAAGATATTTACTTATTTAAAGTATTGATTTATTGATTATTTTTTTAAATTTATTCTTCAAGATTCTTGACTTTTATAATCTATTATTATATATCATTATCTTTATTTTAAATTTAAACTGTCAACTCACTAACCTTTTTTTTTTAATTTGTTTATTTTTATTATTCATTATCAAGTTCTTTACTCAAATACTAACTTTCTTATTAAAGCTATTTAATTTTTTGATCTTTTTCTTTTAGTAATATTTGTAATTCTTGTTTATATTATTCACTAGAATGTAATTTAACTTCAAATTCATCCTTTTTATTTTATGAAATCTCTAAATTATTTTTTAAATTCTCAATAAGTTTAGATTATTATTCATATGAAAGAATTAATTTAGACTTTTCTTATTCCATTAATTATAATTTTCTTAAAGATTCACTTAATTCTTTATCTTTTCCAATTTATTAGAGATTTAATAATTCTTGTATTTTAATATTAAATTATTAGTTTTCTCTTTATAATTTTTCACATTCCTATTATAATTACATTTTCAATTTTGTAATTGTATTATTATTTTCAATTTAATCATTCAAATCTAATTATAAATCATCCATTTGCTATTGTTATTTTTGAATAATAATAGATAACTCTTAATTTTTTTAATTTAATTCTTAATTAATTTTCTTTATTTAAATTAATTCATTTTCTTAAATTGATAATTTTTCAAATTATTTTAATTATTATTCTTTTTTCATTTTTTCAACTTATTATTAACTTTATATAAATTCTCTTTTATAAAATTCAGAATCATCTATAGTAACTTGTAATTTAGTCTTAATCAATTATATTTCTCTTTAATAATTAGCTATTTCATCTTCTAATTTAATCATTTTAGAATTATCTTATTATTTAATTGCTTATGATTCCATAATTTAAATTTAATTTCTAAGTGTTTATATTTCATTTTATAATTCTTAATTTTCATTTTCTCTTATATCAATATGAGATTTAGAAAATGAATTAGAAAGACTAGCCATTCTTAACTCTTACAATTCAAAATTTAAATTATTTAATTGTAATGCAAGTCCTTTATTTTATTATATCAATTATTCTACTTAATTAGATTTCATAAATAAATCTTCTTCTTATTATTTATTTATTAAATCTTTCTTTCTTAATTCTTCTTATATTTTAATAATATTTTAATCTTTCTCTCTTAATTATTCAATTAATTTATTAATTTATGTTTCAAGTCTTGATTTAATTGAATTGTGTACTTCATTAATATTTTTATTTTCTAATCCTAATTTACTAATTACTTATTATAATTCTTCCATATTATTTTGACTATTAGTTTAAATAATCTTTAATTAATGAGTTTTATCTGCTAATTAATTTTTTAATTATGCAATTTCATTATCTTAACTTTAATATTATTTCTTTTCAGTTTAATTTATTATTATTGATTCAGAATACTATTTAGAATATGCTATTTCTCTTATAAGTTTATTATTTTCAAATTTTAGATCAGATAATTAAGTTTATTAATTTCTAATTTCAGTATCATATTATAATTATAATTTTTAAATTTATTAATTTAATTATCTATTTTCATTTTCTAATTTCAAAATATCTTATTATTTTAAATTATTATCATCTAATTTATTATCATTAATTATAACTTTATATCTACTATCACTTAAAGATATATTTTATAATTATTAATTTAATTTATCAATTTAATTTTATAATGTTATAATTTATCTTGAATGTTATTCTTTATTAGATATCAATTATTAATTTAATATATCCTTATCATTTTAAAGAGATTTAATTTATTCTTAAAATTTATTTAGATCATTAATTTTTTATTGTTCTTATCTAATTTCTAATTTTAATTATTAATTTTCATTAAATAACAATTCTTTTTAATTTTCTAATAATTTATATTCTTTTGCTTCATATATTTTTGATCCTAAAATACTTTCACTTATTGATAAGTTACTTTGATTTAAATCTTTAAAACCTTATGATTATAATCTTATTATTTCTTCAGTTAAATTTTTATTTTATGTTTATAATTATTGAATTTATACACTGAATTATCTTTCAGCACTTTAAGGAAATAGTTTAAGTGTTCTATTTTCTTCTTATAATTACATTTATTTTTATTTTAATTCAAATATAGAATTTTCTAATTATTTAATTTTTCCATTTAAGTATTCTTTATCTTACATTAATGTAGAATAATCATCTCTTAATTAAATATTCTCTCTCATTAAATTATCTTTAGTTTTTTAATAATCATCAATTTAATTTTAAAGTAATTTAACTTCATTATTATCTGAATTATTATATTATATATCTCTTATTTAATTTTTATATTTTACAATTTCTTATTCTAATATTTTAATTTTATCTAATTATTAAATATCTTTTTATAAATGAATATCTAATTTAGATTATATTTCATCATTTTTTCTTTTAAGAATAATCAATTATTATTCTAATTCTTTATATTAATCACTATTGAATATTTTAGAATTAAACATATTATCAGAAAAAGATTTAGATAAATTAATATCAGCTAAATTTCTTATTTATTCAGTTAAATGTGTATTCTCTTCAACTAATCTTTTATTTTATTTAATTAATTATTCAAATTATTTTTTTATTTGATTAGAATCTTATAAATCATTTGTTAATTTTTCTATTTTCTTTTTCATTTTTTAAATTTCTAAATTATGTATTTATTACATTCTTTCAATTTATTATTCTAATTAATGATTAACAACATTATCTTAAATTTATGAATCTTTCATTATTGAACCTTATAATATAGATGAATAATCAAATTTCTCTCTTAATTATCTAATCTCTTCAAATAATTTCAAATTTTCTTCTAAATATCGTTTATTAGCTTCAGTTAACTTCTATATTTATAAATCTTTATCCTATTATTATTTTTATGGTTTTGGTTATTTCTTTTTTGATAATTCTTCTTCTAAAATAGAGATTTTTTTCAATAAATATTAATTCTCTTATTCTAATTATTCAATTTTAGTTTTCATAACAGGATCTTCCATCATAGACATAGACATACTGATTCTACTCATATTTTTCATCATTTCTAATTCCAATTATAATTCTTTAATCTTATTTGTTTATGTTGCTATTTCTTACATTAATTTCTAATTAACTTATATTAATCTTTCTTTTTCTACATCATTATTTTAACTTGTTCTTGATGATTAACCAAATTTTTAATATTTATTTAATTCTTCTTATAATCTTAATTTCTCATTATTACATTCTTATAACATATCTTAATATTATTTGAGTTTCAATTCATCAATAAATTAAGATTAAGATAATGATTTATCACATTTATCATTCTTTTCATTTAAAGCCATTGTTAATCTACTATTTTAATTCATTAAATCAGTTTCTCTCTATTTTAAAGAATATACTTCATTTTTCAATGATTATATTAATCTATCCATACTATCTAATTAATCTTTTGATGCAGTATTAGATCTACCATTAATTTCTATTATATTATTATTCATTTAATACCTAATTCTTTATTGTCTTTAATTAATTTATCAATTTATTATTAAAGTTTCTGTTTCTCATTTTAAACTTAAATAACTTCCTATTTTAATTATGTTATTTAAATTTAATTATTTGTTCTAAAATCTTAACTTGTAGCCATCATAATATTATTTTGAATAGGTTCAAATTTCTTAATTGGTATAACTGATTTCTCATTTATTAATTACAATAATTAAGCATTCAATAATGATTAAAAATTTACCTATTTCTAATTCAATTTACCTATGTTATAAGCTATAAATTTTAAATGCACTCTTTTTAAAGATTACATTGAAATAAAGAAAGCACAAAATGCATCTAATTTATACTTACTTATATTACCTTTATCATCTTTACATTTAAATTTCATTATTTAATTGTTAAACTAAACTTATAGTTAATTCTAATTAGACAGAATACATTAATCTCCATATTATATTTTTTATTAGTTTGTACTATTTTCTAAATACTCTAAAGAGAATATCCAATTTTAATCATTACAATTTATCTATTATCTAATATAATCATCTCTAATAATTACTTCATGTTATTATGATATAATTATGAGAGTTTATTTTCTAATTAGCTAGAAATTTGAATTTTTTAGAATTCTATTATAGCCTATCCTTCATAGCCTGATTCGAATGGTTGTACAATTGCCTCAATCTTATAACCAATATCGAATATGCTACAAGGATAAATATTGCCCTATGTCTCAATCTTAATTCGTTCATTATCTGATTTTTTAAACCATTAAAATTTGCATCCTAATGGGATCTAGTTAATTTTTGATGAGAACGCATTTATAGTAATATTTGTTGTTTCATTTAATTATGATGCCAAGATTTCTAGATGATAGTTAAAGTTCCCCTTAATTTAATAATTCATATTAAATAAATGTTATTTTAAGACGACTCAGATTTTTACATTAAACCAAATGCCTTCCTTAAACTGCTCAAGTAAGGAAAACCAAAAACTACAGAGATGTGTAAAAGAAAACCATAAAATGTGGTAGCGAATAAAAAATAATTGAACATATTACACTTCTCCAAACCTATGTTCTTATTGTAAATTCCAGAGGAGTCTAAAAGTAATAGAAACTTTAGTAACAATACTTGTCGTAGTTGGAATACTCAATCACATACTCCTGATAGAAGAAAAATATTATTAACTTCACCAAAAGAGTCTCGTCTCGGTTACAAGATATAAAATAATTAAGATTATGAAGTACCTTATGAAATCCATACTTAAATGCCTACTTCTTAAATCAATCCAAAATATGTAATATAATAAAAACAAGGTTGTGGATTGAGTAGACTACCTAATTTTAAATTATAAATAATCAATCAATTTCCAAATCTAAGATAATAAATGATGATGAAATAATAATGATTATATATATATATATATATAATTAGATTCAATTTTTTGATTCTTATTACTCCTTTTATGCTTCAGCAGCTTCTAAAGGATTATCATATGCCCATTCATCAAAATCTTCAATTTCTTGATCTGTAAATTTAGTACTCTAATATATTTCGAATTAATAAATTACTTTTATTTTTTTCAATTCACCATCACTTAATTCACCTGATTTTTTTGCATCTCTTAATTTTTATAATATCATTTTATTTTTCTTTACTGTCTTATATTCATTCTCTGCTAATTATGCTAGTTCCTAATTTTTGGCTTTATAGAATTTGTACATAATCTTTATCTAAATAAAATTAAATAAAGAATTTATACATCTTCACATTTTTTTAGAAGTGGGTCTTCATTGATCTCTGGTTCTAAATAAAAGTAAATGGGTAATTAGAGTTCTTCCTTTGGATTAAGTAGTTATTAATTAAAGCAGAAACATTGAATTTTTGCAAAATAAAGTCCTGCATCTTCAGGGAAAATTTAGTAAGTAGCAAAACCTTAAATAATTATTATATAAAAACCTACTACTGCTTAATCATTTCTATTGTAAGCTCTATAAAAGACTAATGCAGTTTCTCCAGCATGAACAGTAACATTCTATTAAACTGGAAGAAATTCCCAATTGGCTTCAGGATCAGTTTCTGCACCAAACTCAATATGATATTTTCTAAAGACATCCACTTAGAAATTATAAGAATGGAAATACATTTTTTGCCTTTCATTGAATAATCCTTTTTATCATAATCTCCTTCCAAACCAAAATGCTCACACCACAATCTATAAAATGGGACAGCACCAAAAGCACATCCAAAAGCAGCTCCATATAAACCAATATTATATAGTAATTCTTATCGTCTTTTCTTTTTAAAATCAGACAGATTATGTTAAATGTTAGATCTACTAGAATGTTTGAATGAATAAAATAATTTAGATAGTTTGAACATTATTAATATAAAAAATTTGAATAAAAATTGTTAAATTAGTCAATCAATCTCAGCCAATAAATCTTCTTCTTCATATTATAATTGATCAACTAATTATTTATGACTAATATCTTCTTTATTTAAAAACTAATATTATTAAAATAAAATAATTCTTCTTATGCTTCATCAACAATAATATTAGATTTCTAATTCTCTATATTACTAATTAAAGTGATTCCTTAATAAACAATCTAAGCCCAAAAAACAAGTTGACTATATATCTCTTTAAGAACATTTAAATATTTATTAAAGACACTCAAGTTTTTTTGGATTAAAATTACCTTTGATCAACAAATTAAATAACCACTTTTTGTATTTATTATAAAGCAGTATCAACTAGATCAATTATCTATTTCTGTAATCATTTTTTTGAATCTGATATAGGATCAACATTTCCAATTTCTTTTATAATATCATTATTAAATCCTAATTTTTTTTAGCAAACATATTAACCATTTCTTCTTCTTAATTAAATTCTACAACTTCATCTTCAACTTATTATTAAACTTATTCTGTTGATTATTCTTCAAATAGTTGTTTCCAAAATACTTTCTTATCTGATTATTTTTTCATTTCATTAACTTTAAATTTAAAAGCAGTTTTTATTTATAAAGTGCTTCTTTAGAATAATTATAAACCTTTATTTCTGGATGTAAATACTCTAAAATAAGAGCTGATATAGGATGTAATACATCAGTTCTAGTAATGGCTTTATGCATGACTATTTATTGAAAATATTATCTAGTTGGATTAGCAACATATTTCATTTTAAGAAGTTCTTCAAATTATCCATCTTCTGTAGGCATCTTTTCTAAATCCATACACTATTAATCATAGTAGAAACTGCCATTTATGATGGAGGAGCAGATCTCTTTAAAGTAGCAAATTGAAAATGTCTAATATCTTCAGTTGTAGGTAATGAGATCATCCAGAAACACTATGAATTTTTTGATTTATGTGGTAATAACATAATCAATTTAGGTGCAGTTTTCTACCTGCCTACAAATCTTGCTATTACTACTTTTCTAATTGCTATTAGTGAAATAACTAGAGCAGCCAAAGCTTTTTGTTTTTTTTGTTTCTGATTTTCTACTGCCATGACCATATCAACAGTTGATATATAATAATATCTAGGTATATGACATCAATCCACAAAGCCTAATAATTAAAATTAACGAGGACATTAATATTTCATTTTATCTATCTTCCATTATTTAATCTACAGGAGCTAGATTTCAACCATATTAATATCCTCTAATAATATTTTCTTATTTTATTGGTGTCATATTAGGATCTTCTGGATTATAATAGATAAGATCATTTCTAACATGATTCTTATGAATAACTGTTTGAAATTCACCAAGAGTAGAGTGTTTCTTAAGATTCGGTAATCTCTCTTCGAAAAATCGTTTATATATGAGTACTTGGATAAATATTTCATCATTAATTAAAAATTCTACTCTGTTTTTTATAAAGATCTAGTTTGAAATTAAGAATATAATTCAAATGCAACATTAGCTGGGAATATTCTCATATTATATCTTAATTCTTAAACCATCAAAAATACATAACGAGAATTAATAAATTATTCTTAACATTGATATGAAGCTGTAAGCATTCCATTATTAAGAGCTTCAAATTCTTCAGATTTATCAGGATCATCGATATCTCCATTATAATCATTCATAAAATCAAGAGCAATAAAATTAATTTTAACATCTACTTTTTCAATCATATTAATTAATTTAGTTATCTATATTTCACTATAATCAGTTTATCCACAACCAGCTGTTAATATAAATATCTTCTTTTCAATTTTTTTGTTTTAGTATGATCATCTAATGCATTTACTGCTTTATCCAATGCATCAAATAATATCTCCACCTACTTATTATGCAACATTATAAGATTTCTAAAGAAATCTAAATCTGGAATTGATAAATCTTAGATGTACAATTTTTTACCATCTGGTGCTTCTTTCAATCCAACTTCATGATTCTTATAATTAAATATCTTTTATTAAATCATCAATCCTAAACAATATACTGCCAATTCTAATCTACTCAAATTCTTATTTCCACCCTATTAATATTAACTATTCATTGATGCTCCAACATATAATAATATTAAAGAAGCTTCTCTTCCAGATATATTTTCACTTATATTTTTTATGTCTACAAATACATTATTAAATTTTTATAATAAAAAATTACATGAATTATTTATCTAATTAATAAAAAAATAATATATCTTTACAATTATATAATATAATATAAAAATATATTATTTTATGCAAAGTAAACTTTATTTAATTTGATATATCAACTAAAAAGAAATTTAATAAGTGTTCATTTAAAATTGTTTGATAATAAATATTGAAATTTTTTAAATTATTATTCAATTGAAATATATAATTCAATAATTAATGTTTTCAGAAGGCTAAATAGATTAATATTATGAAATTCTTGCTAATTCTTAGTTAACATTCGATGATTAATTGTTAAATTATCCAAATTAATTCGACAGGAACTAAATTACTTATGAATTTTGTAATTATTAATCAGAGAATGTAAAACAATTATTGCTATTTATATTTTGTTATATCTATTAAACCTAATTCTCTACTGAATTGATCCTTACGCTTTTCTCTTCAATTTAATTCTTATTTTGTATAATTTAATTATTCAATTATTATACTTGATTTTATAAGTCTATATTTTATTTTATTAGAATATTTAATTAATCTTAAAGGTTTTGCATTTTTATATTTTAAATTTCTTAATTCTCTTCTAATGTTCTAATTTATCTTTACATTTTTAAGTTTTAATTTTTCAAAAAATATTTATCATCACATTAATCTAATGAATCTAAGTTAAATGAATTTGGTTTTGCATATGTATTATTTTTTTCTTTTAATTCCTTAGTCTTTTTATCTAACATAATTTTATAATTATTTATTTTATCATTAATTTCAAGAACCTATTTCATAATTTCAGGATTTAAATCTGGCATCTTATTCATTTAATATATTGGATATTGTATTTATTCAATTTCAATATTTAAATTATTCAAATGTTCAATACCATATCCATATTTAAGGATTTTATCAACATTATTTTGAAATATTTATAATTTATATCTTGCTTTGATAATTTCTTGTTCCTATATTATAATTTAATTTTACATCAAATATATTTTATAAAAAATAGATTACAATAATTATATCAATCATTATATTTCTAAAGTGATTAAATTCTTTGAAATTCCCTATATTTAAGTAATTTTGTTAATATAATTATTCTTAATAATATCAATTCTGTTTTATATAATATTCGAAAATAACTTTTATTAAATTTAATATTATTTTTAATGATAAAATATGAATACAATATCTATAAATATAAACATATTCTAAAATCTTGATTACTATATATTATATATCCAAGGATATAAGATGAAAATAAAATATACTATGATAATAATATTATCTTAATTCATTTAAGTATTTTTTTAACAATATCTATATATAAGAATTTCCCTTCGTTTTTTGGATCTATGAATTTCATATACTCATCTGCCTCATCTTCAGTAAATCTGTAACCCATTGTCATTAATAATTCTTTAAAATATTCACTTTAAATATATCCTGTATTTTCCAAATCAACAGATTTAAATGCTAGAATAATAGTATTTTGAATTTTTTACCTTCGATTAATTATTCTTCTCTATCTTATTCTCTTTTCTTTTTACTAACTAAAATAAATAGAGCATCAGATCTTATTCCTTATCCTTCTGAATCTTCAAGTTCTTTATATAATTCACTTAATTCTTATTCTTCATAAATATATCCTATAGATGTCAATAATTCTTATAATTCAGTAAAACTAATTCTTTCATCACCATCTCTATCAAATAATTAAAAGTTTTCTCTATATTTCTTATCTTCAGCATCTGAAAATAATCTATCTTCATTATCGTAACTGATACTTTTTAAAGTTGTCATCAGAATACAAATGGCTTTTAAGTTCTTCGATTACTATTCTTGGTTCAATTTTAGGTAATCCATCATTTAAAGAGACCTTTTCTTTTTGTCTCACTTGAGATAAATTAGTTTACGTTTAATTCATATTATAATTAATAAATAATATTGACAATTATTCATTCATTTAGAACATAATCTAGGTTTTTATATATCTTAACATATAATAAATAAGGACCTAAAATAGATATAATAATTATACATGTATCTAAAGAGAATGAGGTAGTAGTAATTTCTGCTTTTGGTCCAACTATTTATAATCCTTTATATATCATTTAAATAATAAATGTATTTTATCTTAAGAATTCTAATGAAATGAAACCATCAATATAAAAGTTTATAGCTATACATTAATCATTGTTGAGATTATTTAATTCTATTTTAATATGTTTATGAGACTTTTAAATAAGAAATAAATATAAAAGATTTGAGAATATAAATTAGATTATATGTTATATTGATGTAATAACAAAATGTTCTGATAAATTAGATTCAAATTAAATAGATTTATTTTCTACATCAGCAACAGTATTCATAATCATTAAAGATTAATATATTAGATTCTTTAATGAAAATGTTTCTAAATTTGAATGATTAAATTTAAAATAATAGATCTAAAATGCATCTAAGATCATTTTAATCTTTGTATTTGATATAATCTATCCACTTATTAAAGATTCACTAACTTTTAAATAATATCTATCATCACAATTTTATTATAATTAACATAATTAAAATAATTATTTGTTTGTTCTTAAATTAATCTAATCTAATTTGCTTGATAATAATTTTATTTCCTAATCTTTTTATTTCAATTTTTCATCATCATGTAAAATATCTTATCTTTATTCCATTAACATTAAAATTTCCCTATTTTCATTTTAATAAGAATAAACTTTTATATTATATAACTATTTCGAACTATTTTTTTGAATAATTGATTCAATCTTTTTTTAAGGAGTTTTCTATATAATCATTTTTTCATATAAAAATTATCCTATATATTGAGAATCTAATGCAATACTACGTTGTTGATTTTGAATTAATTTTAAATTACCTTTTTCTTTTTATGATGTATCATAAATAGAGTATTGATGTAAGAAATCTTTAAAATCTTGATTGCAAGAGATTCCTAATTTTTGCTCAGCATAAAAGTTTGCATACTTTAATTCAAATTAAAATGATTTTTTATCAAATTTAAACTATATATAAATATTTTCAATTATTTCATTTAAAATATTTCCTATATTAATAGTGTCTAATAAATACTTATTTCTTTTTCATTCTCATATTATATAAATAAAGCTCTCTTCATATATGATTTTCTATATAGTAGTATGAATAAATATAGTGATACAACTATGTAAAGAATAGCCATTCCATCGAAAGAAAAATAAAATAAAATATAAATTAAACGAGCAGTTGTAATAGTAATTAAAGAAAAAGCGTTCCATACAAAATCATAATGTTCCAATAATGTAATATTGATAATTACAATTCCGCATCCTGATATATATTAATTATCATATTCAGGTGTATTTCTATCCACTAAAATCTATATTGCAGTCATAATCAAATTATTCATTACAAATATACCACCTATATTCTTTCCTTTACGAAATTTCATAATAAAAGGAATTTGTAAAATAAAAAACAATGTTGTGATTGATTCCAATAGTCCATTTGCTATCTATCCTCCTTTTAGTTATATTATAGCAACACTTAAATTGATGATAATTAAGATTGGTTGATAATATTTAAAATGAAATAAACATGATTCTCTAGTAAATTCTTCATATTTACTCTCCAGTTACGGTGGAAATCTTAATGTAAATTTGTTCATTTTATAATAATAATAAATCATCAATAGATTAATTCATTCACACATTTATCACACCCCCACAAATCAATCAATAATTCGTTTTTTTTGAATACTGTTATTAATGATAATCATAAAAATTGTATATTATAACAACAATTTTATTGGAAGGATGGTTCAGTTAAGATTGTACCTGATTTAAAATTGAAACTATTATTAACTTAATCTCTTCTTAAGGTCAGGATATATTATATTAAATCTACTCTCTAAGTCCCTGTTGGTTTAATGAAGAAATTAGAAATACCATCATTATGAAATTGTTTAATCATGAGCCAGTATCATGTAATATTTAACCATTATTTTAGTTTAAATATTATTGAATAGTTATATCTCAATTAGTTAACTGCTATTTTAAATAAAAACACTAGGACTATAATGTTGGAAGTGTATGAAAAACTGTTTTGTCAATTTTTGATAAATTAATATTTTGAGTGAAAGTAGCATTTAAGAAAAATAAATATATCAATACCGTAATGACTGAAAATGAACTTTAAAATTATAAAATCGGTAAGTCCAAGATTTTTTATTTTTTTGATTATATCTCCAAATTTATTCAATGCTTAAATAGATTAGTAAAATAATTTAGAAATGATGAGTGATAATAGTTCATATCCATTTTTTCAATTTATCTCTTGTTAATTAATTGATATAAATTAATGAAAAAATGAACAATTATTTTTAATTACAAAATTTGAATTAATTTTCAATGGAAAAAATTCAATTTTAAGGGATACTCTTTAAAAATGAATGATTTTTGAAAAAAAATAAATTAGTTCTTGATTACTCTGATAACATTTATTTATATATATATTTATGTTATTTTAAAATGAATAATTACAAAATCTATTGACTTTAATAATAATATATTTGTTTAATAAATTTTTATTGTTAATTTAATATGGCCACTAACAATTTTCCAACATTTTACCCTGGTTAATAATCAATGACTAATGTATAACCATCACTATATTAATAACAAGGAGGTTTAGAATATTTTATATTATATTAGGTCCTATTTATTAAGGTAATCAAGGTATTACATAAGGATTAAGTTCACCTTCTGTCATTTAGTAAAATTAATAAATACAATATGGAAATCGTATTAAATGCTTAAAATATTAGAATACGGATTAAATGGGGCAAATTATGGGGTTCCATCATATTCAACTCCCCAAAGAATTGTGTCCTAAAGAGTGATGTAACAATCTCCATAAGTTATCACATCACCTATAATTTAATAATAATAAGTTTAATAAACAGTGCAACAACCTTCAGTCAGTATATAGATATAAATAAAATTAAATAGTTCATAATGTGGAACATGTACCAGTCATTCATGAATTACATCATGTGAATCGTCCAATAAATGTTATTTCAGTAGATGAAATAGAAGGTCCTTGGAGAAGCAAAGTATTATTGCTGGAGAAATAATTAATTGAATTATAATTGATGTTAAAGAAGGGTCCGGTGAAATAGGTTCAATCCAAATAAGTAGTAGTGGAAGATGAAGGGAAAGTATATTAAATAAATTAATATGAACTAAATAGATAAGATAATTACAAAGTGAAATTGAAAGATTATAAGGAATTCTAAGAGAGAATTAGAAAGAGATTGATGAATTACAATAATAAATAAATGATGCTACATATAATTTAGAAAATGCAGAAGAATAGGCATCCGCTTAAGTTGAAGCTTAATCATAAGAATTAGCTAAATGGAAGAAGAAGTTTTCAGAATTAAATAAGAAATTTCATGATATTGAAGAAGATATCACTATGACTGAAGCTTAAATAGAAAGTATTTAAAAAAGAAAAATGGTCACTCAAACTACATCTACTATTAAGACAACTGCAAAGACTTCAGGAGTATAGTTCAATATATATATATTTAGGGTACTTATGGGGATGGAGATGTAAGAAAGAGTGGTTATAGCAATAGGAATTATTGATTTATTCAAAAATTATAAACATTTATGCTAAATACAAATTCAAATTAATTTGTTCATTCCAAATTAATATACGCATGTGCCATATCTCCTAAAAGTACTATAGATAATCAAAGAATCATATTGGGGACTATTGGTTCAGGAGGATAATAAATTATATGTAAACTATCAATTCATCTATATTATAGAATTGCAATCAGCTCAAGAAGGTTACAAAATTAAAACATATCATTTGCATAATGCATTTAGTGCTAAATTATTATTTCTAAATCAAACTGAAGGAAATGACAGATTTGTCTCTGCTGGTGAAAAACTTTAAATATTTAAATCAGAAGACTAAAAAATCAGTCATATTTGTGATTTAATCCCTTTAAGCAAAGAGTATGTCGGTCCTACATTTGCCTTAGATTTTCATTATGAATAGCAAAATAGATTAAGTATATATTTTCACTTATTTGACTTTTAGTCTCTGGTTCTTTAGATCCTACAATAAGGATATGGGATCTTGAAAAGAGAAAATGTTAATATTAATTTATTGCATATGACATAAGCAAAGAGCCAGATTAATACACTTTAGATTTAAATTTAGGTCGTGATTCAAACATCTTAGCATTTCTAAATAATTATAATTAAATTGGTATCTATGATATCAGAACTAAAATGGGTATGCACAAAATTAAAGGCAAATTATAATACAATTAAGTGATCTGGAATAAAAAATAAGAAAATAACTTAATTGCTATAGATTATGAGGCTGGTCTTATTGATTTTTATGATACTAGAGATTTTAAAAATAAATATAAAAGAATTAGAACTGATCATAGATAAATTGTTAAAGCTGAATGGTTTTAAGATAGAAAGTAATTAAATATTATATAATAATTAGTTCTTTAGTTACAGCAGGATTAGATAGATAAATAATACTTTATGAAGGTGATAAATATTTGGAACCATGTCTTTGTTTAACTAAGAATTACGATATTGATAATTTCTGTTGTCAAAACAATCTATTTGGAGTTGTCTCTGAATATTCTTTCGAAGTTTTTAGTTTTGAAACATAATGAATTTTTTATTAAAAATTATTTATGATCAAAAAATTCATTCTTAATTGCCATCTTAATCGATTCTAATTTAGCAATACTTTAAACAATATAAGCAAAACATTATATTTGATAAATTAAAGATTAGGAGAATTAAATACTGAATATGAAATGTATTAAGAACATACAATTAAGTAATCACACTTCATTAATATCTAAGTGGAGAAATGAATGAAATAAAAAGAAGAAGAATGAATGAATTACAACCTAAAATACATATCTATAAATAAATTTAAGCAAGTGTATCTGTTATTGAAGATGCAAAATAATTAATTAGTTTGGGTGGAACTTCAGATGAAATATCAATGTTAAATGAAGAAATTTAAGTATTAAATATTATAATTAAATTTAGACATAAATTGAATATCTAAAGAAATATTAAGATGAAGCACTTACATAATTGATAGAATAAGATGAATATGATCACATAAGATAACTTAATGTAGAAGTGAGAGCAGGTGTTGGAGGTAGTGAAGGTTCATTATTTGCTGAAGATATTATTGGAATGATATAGAATTATGCTAGTCTTTAAAATTGGGATTGTAGAGTAATTTTATAATTTTATTATAAGGTAATATCAATACAAAAAGATACTTAGATTGGTAAAGGTTGTAAAACAGGNTAATATACTTTAGATTTAAATGTAGGTCGTGATTCAAACATCTTAGCATTTCTAAATAATTATAATTAAATTGGTATCTATGATATCAGAACTAAAATGGGTATGCACAAAATTAAAGGCAAATTATAATACAATTAAGTGATCTGGAATAAAAAATAAGAAAATAACTTAATTGCTATAGATTATGAGGCTGGTCTTATTGATTTTTATGATACAAGAGATTTTAAAAATAAATATAAAAGAATTAGAACTGATCATAGATAAATTGTTAAAGCTGAATGGTTTTAAGATAGAAAGTAATTAAATATTAGATAATAATTAGTTCTTTAGTAACAGCAGGTTTAGATAGATAAATAATTCTTTATGAAGGTGATAAATATCTTGAACCATGCTTTGGATTAACTAAGAATTATGATATAGATAATTTCTGTTGTCAAAATAATCTATTTGGAGTTGTCTCTGAATATTCTTTCGAAGTTTTTAGTTTTGAAACATAATGAATTTTTTATTAAAAATTATTTATGATCAAAAAATTCATTCTTAATTGTCATCTTAATCGATTCTAATTTAGCAATACTTTAAACAATATAAGCAAAACATTATATTTGATAAATTAAAGATTAGGTGAATTAAATACTGAATATGAAATGTATTAAGAACATACAATTAAGTAATCACACTTCATTAATATCTAAGTGGAGACATGAATGAAATAAAAAGAAGAAGAATGAATGAATTACAACCTAAAATACATATCTATAAATAAATTTAAGCAAGTGTATCTGTTATTGAAGATGCAAAATAATTAATTGGTTTGGGTGGATCTTCAGATGAAATATCAATGTTAAATGAAGAAATTTAAGTATTAAATATTATAATTAAATTTAGACATAAATTGAATATCTAAAGAAATATTAGGATGAAGCACTTACATAATTGATAGAATAAGATGAATATGATCACATAAGATAACTTAATGTAGAAGTGAGAGCAGGTGTTGGAGGTAGTGAAGGTTCATTATTTGCTGAAGATATTATTGGAATGATATAGAATTATGCTAGTCTTTAAAATTGGGATTGTAGAGTAATTTTATAATTTTATTATAAGGTAATATCAATATAAAAAGATACTTAGATTGGTAAAGGTTGTAAAACAGGTATTCTATAAATAACTGGTGATAATGTATATTAGTAATTAAAGTGTGAATCTGGAGTACATAAAGTTATTAGAGTTCCAGAAACAGAAGCTAAGGGTAGATTACATTCAAGTACAGCCTCTATGATTGTACTTCCAAAAGTAACAGATAACTTTCATTTAAGTGATAAAGATTTAAAATATGAATTTATGAAAGCAAGTGGACCAGGTGGTTAACATGTTAATAAAACTGAAAGTGCTTGTAGAATCACTCATATTCCAACTGGAATTTAAGTTGTAAATATGGAAGATAGAAGTTAAGAGAGAAATAAATAAAGAGCATATTAAATATTAAGAGATAAATTATTTGCTATTCATGTATAAGAGAAATAAGAAAGAATGGCTTAATCTAGAAAAAGTTAAGTTGCTGGATCTGATAGAAGTGATAAAATTAGAACATATAATTTTCCATAAGAAAGAATAACTGATCATAGAACTAATTTAACAATGTATGGTATGGAAAAAATGTTATCTGGAGAATTATTAGGAGAATTCATCTAAAAATATTAAGAGAAAATTCATAATGCAAAATTATAAGATTTATTAGATGAATTATCAAATGAAAATAAGAAATGATGATTTGATGTGTATGTTGTTTATAATAATATTATATTTTATGTACTATCATTCATTAAATCTTTCTTAGAAATGTCTATTTCTTTTGATTCTATCTTGATAGGCATTTTAATCATTTTAATTATAGATTTCTTTCCTTATTTTATTTAAAAATTATCCTCCTCCTTATTATTATTATTATTTAGGTTCTTCTTCAATTTATTTTAATTATTATTAAAGTCTTTTTTATCCATCAGCAGCCATTTAATTACGTAATTCTTCATGAGATTATGAAGGATTTAAATTATTTCTATATTTTTTTTTCATTAGACTGAAATCTGCTTTAACATTTCCATGTTCATCAGTAACTGCAATATTTCCTAATCTTTCTTTTAAATATTATTAATAAATTTAAGAATGTGATGAACCTGTTGAAACAGNAATTGAATATCTAAAGAAATATTAGGATGAAGCACTTACATAATTGATAGAATAAGATGAATATGATCACATAAGATAACTTAATGTAGAAGTGAGAGCAGGTGTTGGAGGTAGTGAAGGTTCATTATTTGCTGAAGATATTATTGGAATGATATAGAATTATGCTAGTCTTTAAAATTGGGATTGTAGAGTAATTTTATAATTTAATTATAAGGTAATATCAATATAAAAAGATACTTAGATTGGTAAAGGTTGTAAAACAGGAATTCTATAAATAACTGGTGATAATGTATATTAGTAATTAAAGTGTGAATCTGGAGTACATAAAGTTATTAGAGTTCCAGAAACAGAAGCTAAGGGTAGATTACATTCTAGTACAGCCTCTATGATTGTACTTCCAAAAGTAACTGATAACTTTCATTTAAGTGATAAAGATTTAAAATATGAATTTATGAAAGCAAGTGGACCAGGTGGTTAACATGTTAATAAAACTGAAAGTGCTTGTAGAATCACTCATATTCCAACTGGAATTTAAGTTGTAAATATGGAAGATAGAAGTTAAGAGAGAAATAAATAAAGAGCTTATTAAATATTAAGAGATAAATTATTTGCTATTCATGTATAAGAGAAATAAGAAAGAATGGCTTAATCTAGAAAAAGTTAAGTTGCTGGATCTGATAGAAGTGATAAAATTAGAACATATAATTTTCCATAAGAAAGAATAACTGATCATAGAACTAATTTAACAATGTATGGTATGGAAAAAATGTTATCTGGAGAATTATTAGGTGAATTCATCTAAAAATATTAAGAGAAAATTCATAATGCAAAATTATAAGATTTATTAGATGAATTATCAAATGAAAATAAGAAATGATAATTTGAAGTGTAATGTTTCTAATAATATTATTTTTTATGTACTATCATTCATTAAATCTTTCTTAAAAATGTCTATTTCTTTTGATTCTATCTTAATAGGCATTTTAATCATTTTAATTATAGATTTCTTTCCTTATTTTATTTAAAAATTATCCTCCTCCTTATTACTATTATTATTATTTAGGTTCTTATTCAACTTATTTTAATTATTATTAAAGTCTTTATTATCCATCAGCAGCCATTTAATTACGTAATTCTTCATGTGATTATTAAGGATGTAAATTTTTTCTATTTTTTTTTTTCATTAAACTGAAATCTGCTTTCACATTTCCATTTTCATCAGTAACTGCAATATTTCCTAATCTTTCTTTTAAATATTATTTATAAATTTAAGAATGTGATGAGCCTGTTGAAATAGCAGTAGAAATCTCATGTTCCTTAGAACTTTAAGATGAAATACTGGAGCTACTGGATCTATTATGTTTCTTACTTTTTTTTGATGATTTTTTATCTTTTTTATCTTTCTTCTTATCTTTTTTATCTTTATGTGATTTTTCTTTCTTTATTTTTTTATTTGCTTCTATCTTCTCTTAAAGTTATTTTACTTTCAAGGGATTTTATAATAATACTTATTTCACTTATTATTCCTAATTTTAATATTAAAATTATATACCCCTTTCATTATTTGGAACATAGGATCCTCATGAACAAGTACAAAATCTTCACATCTTATATTTGTAGTTTCTTCTTTGAAAACAGTTTAATATTATTAAGTTTATTTAATCTTTTCTCTTTAATCAGCTAATTTCTCCACTTCTTAAGAGGTAGCAGTTTTACCAAGGAGATATCTGAAAATATAAATAATTAAATACTCTTCAGCTGAATTTTAATTTTATTTTTCATGTTTACTAACATCATACATCCATTCCATTCTATCTAAATGACTTTTTGGAATTAAACCAGCCTCCACTTAAATTCTTTTCAATTCCTCAATATTTTTTTCTTCTGCCAACTTCTTAGCTCTTTCTTATTCCCTCTTAATTATATCAGCTTAAATTTATTCTCTGATCCAAACAATTTCTTAATTCTTTAAAGATCCTGGATGCCAATTTTTCTTTTACAAATAATTCAAACCCATCTATAATATATAATAATATTTATGAACATTTAATTATATAAATTATTAATAATTGTAAGATTATACATAAATAAAATATAAAAAATATAAAAATAATGAAATGAATAAGAAATAATAATATTGTGGTAATTGTATAAATCCATTATGAATAAATATAATAGATCTTAGTTATATGAATTTAAATATTATAATTAATTCAATTTAAAATATATTAAATGTTTGGAGTGATAACTTAAGTTAGTTATCTTTATTCCTTTCTCTAAATTACCTTTATTCTTGTATAATCATTTTCATCATCAAAATACACTTTTTTTGTAGGGAAATATTTTTTAAATAGTTATTTGTCTATTTTAGTTAAATTCATTGCAATTGATATTATTATTTCATTCTCTATATTTTCTCTTTATTTAGGAAATTATCCTGTCCTCATTTTATATAAGGTGAAGAATTATTATAGAAGATTCATACTCTCAACTTTAGTTTATGGTATTATTCCATAAAAATTAGATGAATCATTGAAAATACTAAATATTTCATCCTCTTCTTCTTAATTTTAAGAGATAAATGCAAATGATTTGACCTATAATTTTTTATTTTGAAAAGGTGAGGAATCAGGGGATGAAAAATTAGATAAAGTTTTACATGAATCTTGATTTAAATTAGTCTTATAGGAATTTTAAACTAAGACAGGTTTCCTTTTTCTTAAAGTAAGGATTATCTATGGTATATCTCTTTGATTATAAGAGACACTTGCATAGGGTTGAATATCTAAGCTTTTTTAAGTTTAATCTAAATCATAGGATGTAATTGATAAAGTAGTAGATACAACTTAATATGAATAAGTTGGTTTTGTATAAAAATCTTCAAATTCTAGATCAACATCGTTAGAAGACAAAATATTTTCAAAACTTAATTTATCTGTGTTAAAATCTTTATTTGATTAAGTCTTGGGACTTAAATCGATTGAATGAGAGAAAACAATATTTGTATCTGATTAAGTTTAGTGAGATGAATAAAAGATTTTGGTTATTGTAGGATCATTAATTTTTTAATTTATCATAATCAATATACATAATGACTAGAATCAATTTATTCGACTTTAACATATTTATGAAGCTCACTTTTGGCAGCACTTTTATCATAATCTTCTTCATAATATATCCTATCAATTTTTGTTGATAAAATGATCTTTGTACATTATAAACATGGAAATAAAGTAGTATACATAACCATATTTTTAGACTTTTTAGTACCAATTTCTAATATAGCACTTTCTTCAGCATGAAAACAAAAACATTTTTCTAAATCAACTCCTTATTTTGTATTTTGATTGCATCTATCACATCCTTTTTCCCAACAATTTTATTTACCATAAGGTGTACCATTATAACCAGTTGCAACAATTCTATTAGCTTTTACAATAACAACACCAACAGCCCTTTTCATACAATTTGATCTTTATTTAACAACATTAGCTATATGCATAAAGTATTAATTCCAATTAGGTCTTATGGGTCTGAAAATATCTTAATACTTTTTATAAAAACTTATTAATAGATCTTTTTAATCTCCTACATTGCCTAATTAGACTTTGGCTTTATGCATAAATTCTGAAATATTATCAGATATAACATCATCAATAATACAAAATAAATCAAGTGGTATATTTAATTAATATTTTTTCATAAAATTTTCATACCTTTTTATAATGGGTGCTTCTACTGCTATTAAATGAAAATAGTTTCTTTGATATAATAATTCTAATTCATATTTATCAGTAATTGGATAAAGTATTTGATGTCTAGGATTATAAATCAAACAACTTTCTAATTTTTGTTAAGTTGAATGTGGGTGAAAGTGTTGATCTCTAATATCTTTTAATAATTATTCTAATTCTTCTAATTAGTTAGTATTATAACAACTAACATCTAAACTCATTTATTTATCATTCATCTTTTTTAAAGCATCATTTAAGAATTCTTTAATATTCATAGTCTCTGTGATTGAAATCACTTGACATTCCATACCTGAGTTTTTACTAATGATCTATGCTACCTCTTCTTTACCAGATCTACATTAAAATCATGTTTACCCTAGTCTTCCACATAACCCAATTATTAACCCTTAATTATAATTACTATGCATATATAAAAATTAGTATATTATTTAACATAAAATATTGAAATTAGTCAATATTATTAATAGTATTTATGAATCCAACTCTAATTAAATAGAATTAACTATAATTCATCATATTATTACTTTTTTATTAAATTAAATTAATTCTAATTCTATTATGTCTGCCTTTGATAAATAGAAAAATATCTTAACTATCCTTAATGAAACATTTAAATAACTTATACTTATTTAATTATGACCAAAAATTGTTGAAATTGCTTTTAAAACTGAATAGAAAAGAGTAATAATTTATTTAGAAGAACTAGAGAATTGTATATATCTCAAAATCATAAAACTCACTATATTATTCAATAAATTTCACCTAAAATCCTCTCTTTTATATTGAATCCTCTAAAAATAATACTTATTGTCATTCCATAATCCAAATAGATCTCATTTATATCTACTAAAATAAAATATGACATAAAATAACTAAAAATAAATGAGTTCCGTATCCAATAGATCAAAAATATAGGATGCTTAGTATTTCAATTTTTCTTTTTAAGATAATCACTCTCAATACAATGATACCTATAGAAATGCTCTTATTGGGTAGAATAGACTCATAAATTTTTAGACATTAACAATAATCAATTGATAATCCAAGTTAATAACTCATTTTGCTTAAAGCTAAAAGGAGTAATGGACAAGAAAATTAAATAATGAGATTAGAGAATATTATTACTCAACTAGGAATTGAGTGTACAAAAAAGAATGAATCAATTTTATTGAATATAAGTCTATTTGAGAAATGGAAGGAGAAAATAGAAGAACAGTTTTTCTATTCATAGCCAATCTAAGAATCTTTGTATTATTACTATTTAATTTTTAGAATACTATGAATTTAGTATGATTCTATGATTTTGATTCTTTATATTAAATATCTTATATATTTTCATATATATATAATATAACTGAATAATTTAATAACTCATCTCCTTTCTTTATAGATCAAACAATTTTCAGGTTCTGCACCATAAAGAAATCTGATACCAAACTTAATTTAAACATCTGGATTAAGACTAACTTAAAATTTCCTTATGATATGACATAAGATGATTTTTAATTCCATTAAAGCCATATGTTGACCAATACAATTTCTTCCTCCTGCACCAAATGGAATATGAACAAAACCATTATCAGATTGAATATTTCCTTAATTAATCAACCATCTCTTATAATCAAATTCTTCAGGATTACTAAAATGCTCATGTCTTATTACAGGAATATCATGTCTTTAGACTACCATCCATCCTAATATATATTGGATATATTATACCTTTCTTAAGTTTGATATCCAAAAATTGCATATCTTTTTAGACCAATCTTACAAAAGGTGAAAATGCGGGATTTCTTAATCTGAAAACTTCCTATAAAATATATAATAATTTACATTTATAAATGCATTCATTTTTACAAATTTTGTAAGATGATTATCTTATACATCTTAATCTTATATTAAATCTTAAATCTCTTATAATAATTCATTTTGAATATCTGGATATTTTGCCAAATAAACAAGACAAGTTATAGTCATTGTTGCTGTTGTGTCTGTTCCAGCAAAAAATAATGTCAAAAACTACTATAATACATTTTCAAGATCTATATTTATTTTATTTCTTTCATTGTCTTATTATTATTTCAATAATTCATTTAAATAAATGTCTAAAAAGAATTGATCTTTCTATTTCTCTCTTTAATTTTCTACTTATAATTATTCCAATCTTTTCTCAATAAGCTACTTAACAGTATTCCTAAGCATATCTACTCGATTGTTTATATCTTTCTCCTTTTTAGTTGCCAATATTCTCCATCCTTTATTACCTAATATCATTAATTTAATTTAAGTGTAAGTATTTTTAAATCTTTACAACATTATATCAGCAACTAAATTTACTATTTCTACCTATCCAGGTTTCCCATTTATAATTAATCCTTTTGCAATTTCACCAAAAAAACTATGAATAACTACTTCACCTGTTATCCATGATATAAAGTCAAAAGAGTTAGTTTTTGGATCCAAAATACATCTTTCTTTTACTATCTAATTTATCATAGGAATCCTTGATTTTAATTTCTCAAAAGTAAATGCTGATCCTAATAAATTTCTCTAATGCTTCCATTCTTCACCTTCTGCCATTAATAATCCTTTATCAATCAAATTACTAAATAAAATTCATTTTATACTCATATCTAAGCAAATTAAATTTTGGGAAATTTTAATGATCCAAATACATTTTCTTAACATATTCACTATCCACAAAATTTATAAATGGTTTATCCAAGAAATTTGTCAACAACATTTTTACTTTAGGATTTTATCTCATTCTCTTTCTCAGATCATCAAAAAAATCTCCATTTTATTTCAAAGATCTAAAATTGTATTTTAATAAACCCCAAATTGGTGCATACCATAAATAAGCCTACTTTCCAAATTACAGCTTTAATATCAATAATGGAATCAATGGTTTCAAAATTATTCTATAAAGAACATAAACAACAATTATGATAATAATAAAAAAAATCATAATTGATATTATTTTAATTAAATAAAGTATTTTTATATAAAACTCTTTGATTTTATATAAAAATAAAAAAATAATAGATATGGTTATTAATCTAAGGATAAATTATATTATTAAAATGAAAAATTCTTAATTATCATTCAATTATCTTCATATCTTTAGATTCACTTATTAAAATATACATACTGTCAATTGTAAATCATCACATACTTAATTAAATATAAATAGAAAATAATCATTTATAATTAGATTATTTTTAATATTGTGTTTAAGTTTATTAATAATAAATAAAGTACGTATTAAATATAATAGAATTCGTAATTAAAATTGCTGGTGTTTATAAGCAGATTAGAGTTTATTAAATTTAATATTATTTTATCTGACTATAATTTAGGATTAGGAGGAATAGGCCAAAAGCCTCATTCCTTATATACCAACATTTAGTCAAATAAATTAAAATAATTATTTCAGGCAAATGGAAACAACTGTTTTGAATGATTTTTATGATTTTCGTTTTAGGCTTTAGTATTATTTTCGAAACACTTTTTCAGAGTTTCATGAGTAATAGGAGGAAATTTGGTGTGAGTAAGAGGAGAAAATGAATAATCATTAAAAAAAAAGTATTTAGAGTGTTTGGAATCAAAAAATTTTTAAACAACTTAAAAATAATCGAATAATTTTTAAACAACTTAAAAATAATCAAGAAGAATATATAGATACATAAACATATTAGAACCAAAAATTAGATTTGGAATCCATCTTATCAATAAAAAATTGATAAGATGGATTCCAAGTTACATAAAAAAAATAATGATTTTTATCTATATCCCAATATATAAATAGTTATTTTCTGAAAAAAAATCAAGTTTAATAGAAATAAAGCTAAAATATTTTGTATTATTATATAAGTTTTATTCTATTGATAAATGATTTTATAGAATTATAATTGAATATCTTTTGATTTTGGTTTATATGATTAAATATACAGAGTTGTTAAATAATTCATAATACTTAAAAAATTCTAATAATATTAATCAAAATTATAGCCAAACTATTTATTATTATCTTCAATCTAGTGAACTATTTCTTGATTAACGTTAACATTTATGTTATATCTATTAATCTTTATTTTATATTGTATACATAGTATACGATGTTTTTACAAATTAATTCCTCTTTTTTTTCATTTATTAAATCATTATAAAATTATAAGTGATTTAAGTTAGATATTGAAATTTAAACTCAATTATTTTGATAATAAAGGGTTAGTAATTAATGCTCGATTTCTATATAAATATTTTTAAATATATATTTGAATTTGATTGTTATAATCACATTTATTGATAATATAAAAATGAAGATTTATTATTGTAATTATTTTTCATTATTATAAAATTTAGTATATCTTATAGAGTAATTTATTACGATGACATACTAAACAATAAATTATCATATCTTTATTATATTTTTTTACTTTGAAAAACCATGGACAAATTGTATATTGGTATACGAGCCGAAGATAAATCGTATATGGAAAGAAGAACACCCATTCCCCCTCATGATTGCAAGTATATTATGGAAAAAGTAATTAAATTCAAAATATTCATAGCATAATCAAATTTAAATAGTTGTATAGCCTTCAACTAAGAGAATATTCACAGATGATTAATACTTAGAAGTTGGATGCTTAGTTTAAGAAGATTTATCGATCTGCAGAGCAATTATTTGTATAAAGGAAATCCCGCTTGAAAAATATATTGAAGGAATGACATATTTAAATTGGTCTCATACTTTAGAAGGCGAACCATATAATATGCCAGCCTTGGATGTGATGCTTAAGAAAAATATTAGGCATTTGGAGTATGAAAGAATTTATGACGATAACGTAAATCAATAATATATTAAATTAGGGTGTTAACATAACCTCGTTTCCTTATGCTGGTATTGCAGGAATGATTACATTCTTGAATGAATACGGCAAGTATTTACTAAAAAGAGACATGAATACCCCATTCTTGTAAATAGGTCCTACTTTCTAATATTATAATAAAAAAGATGCTTATGAAGCCTTATAGAAGTCAGGCCAAGCGATTAAAGAAAGAGGACTTCCTCCTAAGTTAGGGTTGCCTTTAATAATTGGAGTAATGGGTTCTACTGGTTCATGTGGTAAAGGCTCATTGGAAGCCTTGTCGCAACTTCAGATTACACTGGTAAATCCGGATGATTTGAAAGAACTAGTAAGGAACTCTGATGATAAAAAACATAGAAATACTATCTATGTTTGTCCTTTCAAAACTACAGATTTGGTCAGACATAAACGTGATATTCACAAAGAATTCACATCTTAAGATTATTATGAAAGTCCATTAGATTATGAACCTATTTTCCATTAGAAATATTTACCTTATCTCACTATCCTCGTTAACGATATTTATTGGGAATACAAGTTTCCTAGATATGTTACTGATTCCTAAATTAAAGTAAAAAGCATATTTCAAATTTAAGGAATTAGTTGAATCTGGAAATAGTAGATTGCAAGCTGTATGTGATGTAACATGTGATTTAGAAGGTTCCATCTAATTTTTAAAGAAATTTACTAATCCTGATCATCCTGTTTACTATTTTAATCCCATATCTCAATAAATACATGATGAATTTGATTTCAAATCCCAAAATGATATTATGTATATGTCAATTGATTTCTTACCATCACAAATGCCATATGAAGCCAGTATGGATTTTGGAAAGGCTTTAAAGGATATTATCCCATATTTAGCTTATTCAGACCCTACTAAACCATTAGAAGAAAGTGGTCTACCTGAATTTTTATAAAATGCAACTGTTACATTGCATGGATAACTCACTTAAAAATTTGAATATATTAATGAATTAAGAAAAATTAATGAAACAGAAAATGACCATCAACAGTTTAAAATGATGACATCATATTATTCAAACAAATTAAATGCAATTAAAGAAAACACTTCAATTGAAAATAAGTTACTATCTTAATAATAACTGTAACTTAAATTATAATTATATTAGATCTACTGAATCTGATGCATAGGATGATAGAATCCAATCAGATAATTTATTAAGAAATTAACATATTTCTTTTAGCAATAGTGAAACAAAGATTGATGAGGTTAGATAAATTAATGATCAACAAATTTTTGAAGAGCAAATCTAAATTTAATGATTATTATCAATTTAGCTTTATATTTATTTTTTTTGAATTTAGTATGTATACTTTCATTCTCTAACTACTTTAAAGATTATATATTATTATTATTTCTTATTTTTATCATTGAATTTTTGATATTGAATTTAGCAAAATCTTTTTAAAATAATTATAATACTATTCTTTACTATTAATTAGTATTCTACTATTAATTTTATTTTTGTGATGCTTTTTTTTTTATTGTTTAAATAACATCAAAAATTAATAAGTTGAGCTAATCATTTGATGACATTTTAATAGTTCTATAGCATAACTAAATTGAAATTTTTTGATTCTTAAATTTCTTCTTATGATTAGTTAGTAAAATTCATTACTAGATTACAAATTTCTTATTTGATATTTTTATTAAGATTAATTTTAATCATGTTTATTTAATATCTTATTTAGTTTTCTAAAACTTTCTTAAACATGATTACAAAAAATAATATTAAAACTAAAAGAGATTAATTTAGAAACTAAAAAATTAATTTAGAAAACTAATTTATAAAAGAATGAATAATTGTTATAATTTGATTATTATAGCATATGTAATATATCTATTTTAAAATTTAAACATATTATTAAGACTATTTTATAATAATACTTCTGATTTAAGAAAGGCATAAAATTTAATATATATCATCAATTTATTTATTATATTAAATATTTTATAGTACTAGATTATAAAGAATTATTGATTTCAATTGTTTAAAATATAAATTCAATTTATAAGTGTTATTTTAAGAGAATGATTGAATTTTTTTTATTGACTAAATAATAATAATATATTTTTTGGCTTTATATAGAAGTATTTACAAAGCAATATTAATCTTGTATATTATTTCATAAAGATTGATAATATTAATTGACATGTATATAAATATATTCTAATAATATTTTATTTTAAAAGATTTGTTAAATTCATTAATATGGTATAATTTCCAATTAATTTGTTAGTGTATAATAAAATAATTAATTAAATTAGTAATTAGTTAAAATTACTCGTATAGTATAAGCATAATCGGAATACTTGCATATTTTTACCAAAAAATTAAAAAATCTCTATACCATAAATAATTAATGATTGTTTCTAATTTATTAACAATTAATTAAATATTTTTTAAATTCAATTACTACTATTCAAATAATTCTTTTTTTAATAACAATTTATTATGTTAATTTTTCTAAGTTAATACCATACAAATTTTATATCTTTATAATATCGAGTATTCAAAAAATATTTAAAAGTCATTTACAATAAATATAATAATTCTTTTTATAACAAAATATAATATAAATATTTCTTAATGGTTACAAAACTAATTTTACTATATTACAAATATTTACAATCATTATCAATTTATCAAATATTAATTCTTTTTTCAACAAATTATTATGTTCATTTTTCTAAGTTATATCTTTATAA
>CAJJDO010000141.1:260415-273322 GCA_905183005.1 Paramecium pentaurelia
ATAAATAGTATTTATAGTTATTATAAATACTATTTATAATATTTAAAAAACAATATTACTTTGTTTTGAAAATCCAAAATATGGTGTGGGAGTCAGTAAATAAATGAATAGAGATTTATTTATAAAAAAATCTCTAGACCAAGATTACTCTAAGAATTCAAAAAAAAGAAAAAATTTGATTATTTATCATAATTTTGTTTTCTTGTAATATTAATTAATTATATTTTTAATTAATACACAACTTTTTGATTTTCTTTGAGAAAATTAAAATTTTTTGATCCTGTTAATAAAAGTTGTTATAAATGCTGTAATAAAAATTAAAGTCTCTTTTATTTAAATAAGATTATTCTTAAATTTATAAAAAGTTATGTAATAAATACATTCAATTGATGGAAGGTCTTCATTTAAATGTTCATTGTAACTTTTAAAATTAAAATAACAAAATGAATTAATTATCTTTGATAATCATGTAATAAAGTAAGATCAAAAACAAATAATTAAAATAAATTGAATATGTTAATTTGATTTGTCAATATAAATTTGGAATTGGATAAAATTCATGGATTACTGCGTGTAAGTGTAAATGGACTAGATATGAATATTCTAATAAATATAATTATTCTGTATAACAGAAAAAAAATAATTTAATATTTCTAATTTGATGACAATTAATATAATAATAAAACAAATAATTTAATATTTCTAAGTACAAGATAATTGTCTATTTTCTTCAGAAAAGAAGCTCCAAGATGATTCATTTCTAAATCAGAAAATTAAAGAGCATTTAAGAAGGGTTTAGATCTCAATGGTTCATTTCCAATTACATTCTTTAGCTGCATTAATTCAAAATATGTTCTCTATATATGACTTAATTTAAAAATTAGTTTTTCATATAATAATAAATTTTAATTATTAAAATATACTATTAACCTCATAAGCATTCTAAGCTTTACTTATTTAAAATTTTTTTCAGCTTAGAAACAACTGAGTTTATGATATGGAATTCATTCAAAACGTTATATATATGATAAATTGATGTCCTACGTTGAAGAATTATTATTTCATTTAAATTAATTTTATTTTAATTAAATTTATGCCCCATCTCATTTGGTCTGATTTTTCAATCTAAATAGTTAACTTTTAAAGCCATTTTCCCCAAATGTTTTAAGACTATCATAAACTTGGGGAACACCAAATTCCACCATAAATTTGGAAGAGATTAATCCATTTTCCCTCAATTTATTTATAAATGATATCTCAATCATTATTCTATGTCCAAGTTTTTGTCCAATAATTTAATCCAGAACCCCATTAATTTCAGAGACAAAAAACTAAAATAATCTAGCTATATGAAAAAAAAAAACTTCCCAATAATTTGCCTAAATTTCAAATAATTAAGATTTCCTTTTAACCTTAAGATTATTAGGTTAATTATAATTTGTTATAAATCATTATGAAATTATATGTGCTGATATTATGCTTCATTTAATTAAATGCCTATGAGTATTGGATTACATAGTATAGTGCCTTTACTTCTAATAATATAATTGATAATGAAGGTTTATTTTGGAATATATTTAGGTTGGTCTGTCTAAGGAAATAATGGATTGACTAGTTTTTGTAATGGAGTATCATTATTTGGAGGTTTTAATGTATTTGGATCTGGGGCTAGTGCATCAAAATTAATTAATCTGCCTCCCCATTACAAACTTAGAGTTTCTTTTGAGTTTTGGAAGTATCTAAAATAATTAGAAATAGGATAGATAGTTGGGATAAGGAATATGCATACTTTATTTTAGATGATAATGTATTAACAGAATTTTGGAATTGGGATACCTCAGATGTGAAGTGTGGGAATCCAGATAATGTAGAACTTTGGAAGGACGATATAAAAAATTATGTATTCGAATTTCTTCATTACGAACCAACACTTGCTATTATTTTTACTACTAATTTAGATGAAGGTCCATATTATGTACTTATGTAATTTTATAAAGGAATCCTGGGGTTTTAGAATGTTTACGGTTTAAGCTCTTTTATGTTCCCCAGGCTGTTTAATGTGTTATGATGATACCCCAAATGAATGCTGGTATTATGGACTAGTCGAAATGAATTGGTTTGATAGTTTTAATTTTGATGGATGGACTCTTGATAATTAATAGTTTCTAGGCAAAAGTTCCTGTGTTAGCATTTGGGTAATAGGAGGAATAGGTTAAATTACAGGAAGTAAATAGTTATTGAAGTAATATACTTCTTTAACTCCACATTACAAAATAATTTTGCAGGTTCAGCTATGGAAATTTGATTTTTGGAATAATAACTAATTTTAGATAGAAATTGATGGGTAAATTAGTCTTTAAGCAATATTTAATTAAATTGAAGTTGTTCAACTATGTGGCAGTAGTGGTGGTGGAGAGAGGTTAATAAACATTCGTTTAGTGAAGACTCATACATCTGATAGTGTGTAAATTAAGATGAAATCTAATCTTGTTTCTTCAAATGGATTTTGGGGATTACGAGCTTTTAGATTATTTGTAATAAAATGCTATTAAACATGTTTGATTTGTTCTGGGCCAAATAAAAATGAATGTTCAGTATGCATAACTGGATTCATTTTACATAATTCTGAATGTGTAGATTGTATAATATAAATATTATTTTAGTAAAATGGATTTTGGGTTTAAAACAATATTTCTAACCTTAGGATTTTCAAACTTAAAGTGGGTGGACTATTACAAATGTTTTTAATAATAAATCACCATTTTAAATTTGTGCTAATACCAATTTATTAGGAGGATTCTCATTATTTGGTAAGGATGCTTCTGTGGCCTTAAATTTTGATCTTCCAAACCACACAAAAATAAGAATTAAATTAGAATTTTGGAAATTTGACACTTGGGATCATGAATGGTTCAAGGTATTTGCTAATGGAATTCAAGTTTTTTAAGTTTAATTTGGATATAATGGAGTGTAAGTTATTTGTGGTTCAAATTATAAAGAAGCTTATAAAAAAAAATTAGATTTTGAATTTGATCATATTTAATCAACTGTCGATTTGATTATGACAACTTCTTTAAATGAACTGGCTGATAATGAGTCTTGGGGAATACGAGATTTTTAATTATTATATGGAGTTCCAAAAGAATGCAGCAACTCTATCATAGATTCAATTTCTATGCCATCTTTCATAGGGACTAATTATATTTAATCAACATTATATTCATCTGATTAGACATTGCAAAATAAAATAGAGATTCCTGGACTAGGAATATCTCTGCAGTCTAATTTTGATCAAACAATAACTGTTGATTCTGCAATTGAAAAACTAACAATATCAATCTCATGGAAATGCTTTTTAAATGATTAAACTTTTTCCATTTCAATTTTACAAAGCAGTTATACAGATTATAAAACAGGAACAGCAGTTTGTAAATAAAAACGATCCAATGTTGTATAATCTGTATTAACTCTAGAAAGGACAATAATATAATAATCGTAAATTAGATTATTAGCAACATCAACATCACTTTATATATTTTAAATAGTAGAAGGTTAAACTATAAAACTATACGAAATGTTAATTAATTGATAGCTATTAATATTATTAAATTTTTAAATCATTAATAAGCATTAATTAATTCAGTTTGAATAAGGATTTTATGAATATATAGAATATTATTATTTTTTAATTAGATTTTAGAGAATCTTCTTTAAAATAAACAATTTTTGAAACAGCTTTATATTTACATAATATATATATTGAAAAATTAATTTAAATAATAAAAGACTATAAAATTGATCAAATCATTTTTTCTTTTGATATATGTAATTCTTAAAATCAGCATATTTATAGGATTACCTATTTTATTTCATGTGATTCGAATTGATTCTCTTACTCAAAGTCAATTATTCTGATTAGTCAAAGTCTTTGTTGTATTCTTGATATAACATAACTTAATATTATTATAGCTGGTTTTTGTATTCACTAATATTAAGGATACCAAAATTTAGTCATTGATTATTTATTCATATAAATCTAATATCAACTTAAATTACTTTTGTGATATTGCATTAGTATTACAATTCATAGTATTTTCTAAAACTTGTATTCTTCATCATGCAATTTTCAATTTTTTTATATATTTAAACAAGCTATTAGGAAAGTCTATGAAATAAAAAAAAAGTTAATTAGACTTTATTTTAAGATCTCCATCAGATCAATTATTTTTACTGTGAATGATAATTGTTAATATTAAATAGTTTTAATTACCACATCATCATCTTCTTAGGATATATTAGAATAATATTGTTAATTGTTAGTTTTTTGTATGTAATTTTATTTAATTAGTTTAATTAAAAGTACGTATAATTGAATTGTTACAATATATTAAAATTTATTTTTAGATAAACAAAATTAACAAATTTTTTTATCTACTTAATTCTATTGAAATATTTAGTGAATAATAACTATTAATAAATTGATTCGTAATTGTTTGATCTTAAATCTATTCTTAGAAAAGTTATATGTGACCTCAAATTATTTACTTTCCCAACAAACTATGATTTATATGAATATATAAATATAGTTTTATGAATAATTTTTATTTAAAAAACTGAAAATGATGATATCTATCAAGTTTCAATTTTGTCAAATTAACTTCTTTGATAAATAGCCTATAATTGTATATAAAAGGTATGATAAAGTTTAGATCTTAAACCAATTTTAGTAATTTTAAAAATTAATCTTTAAACTAATGATATAAATATGGCATTTTTTAAAGCGTTTACGATATTAATTTTTGTAAATCTAAATACAAATTAATTTAAAGAATAGTTGGAAGGAAGAGTTTGTTGAAATTCAAATTTTCTTAATTAAAAAATGTTCCAGGTTATTAATAAGAACAATCTTCTAATATATTTAAATTAAAATGATAATTTTTTAATTGACTCTTATTCATGCATTCATTTCAGTTTTGATATTAACTTATTGTCAATTTAATGCAAAAGTTGAAAACAAACAGAGATTTTCTTAAAAGGTATTTATTTATGAATGATGAGATTTTTTAATATTTAAATATTGTGAGATAAACATATAATAACAGCCTTTGTTATGTTATTAATCTGGTTGATCTTTTCAAATGATTGAATGTAATGCCTACTTAAAATGTTTTTTTATTTTATCTCTTGTTAACTTTAAAATAATTTAAGACGAGATTTAGATTCATAACCTATAAATTAATTTCCTTTTAATTATTAATTTCAAAAGGTGTTAAATGAGAAGAGCTGTTTAGGGTAAGTAGTCAAGTAATTAGATTATTGGCTCATTAGTTTTTCATAGCTTTATAAGAATGACATAAATGGTATTAAGAAATAAAATCGAACCTTCTTTGTTTCACTTAATTTTTATTAAAACATTACTTTTAATCAAAGCTATTTAAGAAGTATAATTAATCTTATTTATACAATAAGAGGATTAAAGAACAGAAAAAATATAGATTACATTATTCTCCGTTTTATCAAAATTTTCAATAAATTCAATTTAATACAATTATGATGAGCTTATTTTCTAATTCTTCTTTTCATGTGGAATTTTGTATTTTTTAATTGTAATTATTGCATATTTTGATTACTAAGAGACACTTGTATTTATAAAGGTTTTTTTTAAATATTGTTAAATAGTGTTTCACAATATCATATTTTTGCCATCATTGAATATCTTTATTAATTTTGCACTTTCAAACAAAAATTTAGGGTTATCAATAATAGGAATTATAATGGCATTATTACTAGAATTACAATTTTGTTTTTTAAATCCTAAAATTACTCTTCTAGAAATAGAAGGATGTTTTTCAATTAGATCGATTGATGGGTTTTATTTACTTATTTAATTCATTATTTGTTTTGTTGTTTAAAGCAAATAATGGACTAATATACCACCTATTTTATTGTTATTAGCAAAATTAGCAATAATATCACAATAAATTCATAATTATGATTACAATAGTTATTATAATTTGTCTATTTCAACTTTTGTTATTTCTTTCATTTTTGTATTTTTAACAAATCAATATTGGAAAGATTTATTTCTAATATAAATTTTAATAATAAGTCTCATAAAATGCATAAGATTACATAAATTAGAGACAGAATTATTTAAAAACAAGAATCTAAACTATTTTTAGTATAAAATATTTAAAAATCCAGAATTGTAATCAAATTTTAAATATTTTTCACTTTTTTTTGAGAAATTATCTTAAAACAGAATATCTAACTATTAAAATTATATGATAAAAGAAGGATAATTTGAAGAAAGGTTACTTATTATAAATCATGTCCATAAATTTAAGCAGATCTAATTATACTTAAATTTGATCAAAATTAATTAAGATAAACTGAATTGGTTTTAAAAAACAAAACTTGAAGCAAATCTTTTAAATACTATATCTACCTCTAAAAAAGTAATGACATCTTCTTTAAATGTTCGTTAATTCATTAAAGCACTTGATGTGGAATAATAAAATCTTTGGCTTTTAATTAATCTAATTGATGTAAAAAGTCAATTTTATAATTGTTTGATTAAAGAATAAACTTTATATTAATATTTATAAAATTTCAAAAAGCATTTTGATAAATTAATATAAACCCTTGAAAAATTTAAGAATATTTTTGAAAGCTAATATGATCTTCAAACTGGAAAAATGAAAAAATTAAAATCTTTAGATTATATCTCCATTAATAATATATCTTCATTTGAATATATATTTTATGGTAATTATTTCAAAGTAATAAAATAATCGGTAATTTTAGGCAAAATAACTTTAAAAAAAGTAGAATGAACTATCGGCATTAGATAAAATAATGAATGTGAAACTATAAAGAAGTATTATATATAATTAGATATATAAGATGAGGCTTTCCTTGTGTCTACTAGTGGAGTAAGGAATTCTTATCAAATATTAAATTCTAAAAATAAGAGACTTATGTAAGTTTTAGAATACGAAAGAGAGCCTCAATTGATTAGTGATATTCTACCTCCATTTTCATAGGCTATTTATAATAATCTTGTGAATGAATATTTTTAGGCTGAGTTTGATATAAAACAACCTTGTTCTTTATATTTTTTGAAAAATGACTACTTAATTGAGAGTGATTTTTATATAAATGTTTAAATGGGCAAAGATGACATTGTGTTGTAAAATTATTTTGTCTTGAAAAATTAACCTAATCATTTAATTATATTTGATAATGAGGGTAAAATTTAAGGGATAACCTAGGACATTTATGTTTATTTAACTTAGAAGTCAGACAATTCCTTTACTAAGAATCTGTCAGTTTCACAGTTTTTAAAATGTGGATTGATTCAATATTATTTGCCAGAAATCTATAAGTTTATTTAAGATTTAGCAATCCAAATCTCATCTGTTACTTGCCAATAAATCCTAAATATTTAATCAAGATGGGATTTTCCCATTAATCATTAAAAATGCTTAGATTCTACTTAAGTTATACTTCATATATCTGATGATTAAACTCATAAATCAATTAAAAAAAAGCCTTTATATCATTAAGCTTGGAAAAAATAAAAAAGTCTGATTGTGGAAGAAAACATTACTATTTAAAATGTATTGATAAAATTAATGTAAAAACAATTAATCTAATAAATACAAAATCTTGTTGTTCCTTCTTCTAGAATGAAAAGCGTTGAATTTGAAGGTTCTTTAGAATTTTTTAGATTTAAATATTTGGAGAGCGAATCATGTTATTTTATTTTGAGATTTAAACAAATAGAAGATTACTAATAAGATAAAACTCAAAAGATACTTTAAGACTAATAATTTTATTCATCATTAATTATTGATGAACAATAATATGAAGGATTGCAAATAGATTATGAATTTATTGAAAGAATAATCAAGTAGAAAACTCTGAATAAACCTTTAAAATACAATATTATAATACTTATATTCATGATTATTACAACGATTCTTGCTTTAATTATTAGCTATACAGTAAATTATGAATAGATGATCTATTACCAAAATTTAGTCAACTTTCTTACTACTCCTTAGTCGATGACTTATAATATAGGAGCTGGTTTTATTTTAATGTGGAATCAATATTGTATACAAAATAAATTGTATTTTACAAGTCCTTATTTAGAGTAGAGAAGAGAAACTTAACTAATTGGTTTATTTAAATTTTGGAATAAAATTCATGAAGAATCTTCTAGGAATCTTAGTATGAAGAGTTTAGAATTAGGAATGAATAATATAAGTTTAATTACTTTTGAAAATAACGTTAAATATACTATTGATATAGATTTCTATTCATTTTATGCAATAATAAGAGAAAGTATGGTAAGACAGTTTAAAAATACTGATTTTAATAACAGTTCTACTTTTAATCCAGGAATTTTATAAACAAATGGTATAATAAGGTAAAATATGCTTTAAATTTATAAATTTCATAACTATGTATTAGATGATGTAATAGAATCAACAGAAATGTCTTTTTTATAATTTGGAGACTAAACATTCATGCTTAGTCTTTATTCTTCAGTAGTAATATTACTCTTTCTAGTAATTTTTATAATAATTAATTGTTCTCTATTATAAAAATAGGGTAAAATAATTAGATTGCTTTAATATTTAAATATCAACATAATTTTTGATTAATTAGAAATTTTGAATTTCTAAAAAGAATAATTGTAAAAATTATTAATAGTGTAAAATATTTAAAAATCTAATCCTCTTAGATCACAATAAAATGAAAAGATTCCATTAATTTAGAATAAACTTAATCCTTTAAGTAAATTAGATAATTATGATGAGAAGTATCATTTATTGATTATTTTATCTTTGATAATTGGAGTTGAACTAATATTTTTCATTTTTGGTTCATAAATAATAGCTCAATTATATAATAAAGAACATTAAGATAGTTTAATCTTAACAATGAAATATCTTAAATTAAAATCAAGGTTAGATTCAACTATAATAATTGGGGAAATTATGAAAACTGAGCATCTTTTGAAAAATAATACTTATATCAATTTCATAAATGAAACTGAACATATTATGTTCTTTTTTGATAATCTTGATTAATTAACTAATTTATCCAATAGTATAAACAATGAACTTCTTACAGTTTAATCCTACAACTCTTCATTTTAAAATAAACTTATAGACATCTTTAATAAAGATTTGTGTCTTCATTACTCATTTATATTAAGCTTTTGTAATGTTAAGAATATAAAAATTGAATATTATGAAAGCGAAAACTATTTAACCTTAATAGATAAGGGAATATTTGGAATAGTTTAAGATTTAGATAAATTAGCCAAATAGGATTACAATTATGAGTTTATTAATTAAAAATATGAATACAATCAAAGCCATTCAGATTACTTTTTGAATCAACCAATTCATAATCACTTATTTTAATAATACTTTATAGAAATCTAAACTTGTATTTACTTATGTTTTCTTGATATTTTTGCTGAAACCAAAATTTTAAGTGACAGATTATCTAGTTCTATTCTTCTCTATTTAATCACATCCTCTGTAGTGTAATTTATTCAATAATATTTAGTTTCTTGTTATTAACATGGTCGATTGCTGGATTTTGGATCTATAATCAATTTAAGAGATGTAATCAATTAAAATTAATTGCTACTTTATTCCCTCCTGTTTTATTAAAGTAGAATAGCTTTAATAAATTGTTGCATTCTAAATTACTTTAAATTAAGTGATTTAAAAACAAAATATATTATTTATGATCAAATTTTATAAGATATTATTAATAAAAAAATAGAAATAAAATGTATGTTTTGATAAAAATTAATGTTAATTTATTAGTCATTCTTAATTCTATTAGTATTTAATTTTTTTTTAATTCTATTAAAGCATACTTTGTATTATTAATATCTATATAGATATATGGCTGAACAATCAATAATATTATGTTAATTGCACTCCGAAGAAGTTGTAGCCATTGATGAAACATAGCAAGATTTGAATATAAGAAAATTATGTCTAAAATGTTTAGCCTAAGGGTACAAAAGGAAAGTAACTTTAATCAAAGAATCAATCAACTAAGTCAGGGAAATGAAAGCAATAATTAAGTAAGATAGATAGATTTAACTTTAAAATAATATTGAATCCTTCAAAAGCTTAATTAGTAATATTGAATAACTCAAGACTTACTACATTTAATAAATAGAGACAATAGTTTCTATTGTTTAAAAATGGATGCAGTAATTTGAAAATATGGAAGAAGAATATCTTAATAAAGTAGAATCTAAAGAGGAAAATGACATCCAATCTTTTTTAAATTTTATTTAGTAATAACAGGACATATAAGTTAAGTAAGAACCTTAATTTTAATAATAAATTCAAAATTCTTTAATCAATTTAAAAGAAACAAAAGCATTACAGAAATGCAATGATATTTTAGCAAATATTCATCCGATATCTAATGTATTTGAAAAGGATATAACATTCGAGGATGAAAAAAATGAGAATATTGTAAGATTTAAATTATTAATAGTAGCAATTAAATCTATTCTGCGAAAATCATAAATAAAAACGGATTTCTCTAATAGATATGGGCTAGGAGAAGATAAGTTAAAGACGTTTAGCTTGTAAAAAATGTTTGGATAATTATCCTTCATCTAACTATAAAACTGTCAGTTATGCATATTCTTAGTGGATATAGATATTATAAAAAAGATAAGAGAATATGTAAAGAAATTTAGAATAGACACATGAAAAAGTAGAGTCTATAAAATAAATATATGTTATAAATGTAAAATGGCATCAATCAATAATTTGAGAAATCTCTATAAAAACTTACTACTAATTATATTTAATATGAATCTAAAGTTAATTAAATAAAATGTAAAATTAATCTCTCATGGTACAAACTATCGAAAGAAGAGATATTAAATATTGTTGAAGAATTATCTAATATCAATAATCCATCTATATTTGATGATCCATTATATAAAGAATATATAATCAAAGATAATTTGGCCAATCAAACTCTTAAAGATATTCTTTTATTTTTGTAAGAATGTTAAGTAACATATTTGGATCAATTGAATCCTTTCATTAAAAGTTTAATATTTGTAGAAACTAATTAAGGATTAAAAAGCACTTTGTCTGATTTCGATTAAAATCAAAAGTTAACATCAGAGTCTAGTACATAAACCGATTTAAATCAAAAGCTAACATCAGAGTCTAGTATATAAGCCGATTAAAATCAAAAGCTAACATCAGTGTCTAGTACATAAACTGATTTAAATCAAAAGCTAACATCAGTGTCTAGTACATAAACTGATTAAAATCAAAAGCTAATATCAGTGTCTAGTACATAAACAATTACGTAACAAGATATTTTTTAGCACTAAGAGTAGACTCTTTAGAATTAAGGTCTTGTTAAAAAAAATAAAAATTTAAAATTACATTTATAATTGTATTCATAAATACTATAGTAAAACACTTAATAACATGAAGAGAAATCAATAAATAAATAATTTAATTATTAACTAATTTAAAATAGTTCAATTAGGGAAGATAAATGGTGTCGTGCAATGGCTTTTAATAAAGATGGCACAATTTTAGTTGTTGGATCAGATAAATATATAAAAGTATATGAATTTAAAGAAGGCATAATTAAATTAATATAAATACTTAGTGAACATTAAAATAGAATCTTCACATTAAATTTTATGAAATAGTCTAATTAATTTATATCTGGAAGCGGAACAGATGGATGGATTATAATTTGGTCAATGAATTAGAATAATTAATGGATCTGCTAATAAAAATTTAATGAAATCTCATCAGGCATTTAAAGTTTAGTATTAAGCAAAAAAGAGGATATAATTGTATCAGGCAGTAAAGATAATAAAATTAAATTTTGGATTAAATAGAATTAATGGGTATGTCAATAAACAATTATTGAACATAAAAAATGTGTCAATGCATTAAGCTTAAATAATGAATAAAATAGATTGATTTCATGTGGAGATGACTAATAAATATTAATAATTAATTTTTCACAATAAGATAAAAAATGGATTGTTTAATAGAAAATAAATGTTAATAATGTTGGTAATAGATTATGTTTCATTAACAATAAATTATTCACATTTTAGGAAGTTGAAAATGATCAATTGCATATTTATGAATTCTATAATATCAAAAATGGATAATAATATATAAAAACTAAAGATGTTCAAATTAAGTATACCTAAAATGATGGTTTTTGTTTGTTTCCTTAGCAATATATATAATCAAAAGATTTACTAGTAAGTAAGAGTGGATAATATGTTAACTTAATAAAAATAATGAAGGATGGATAATTTGTAACAGAGAAATCTATTGAGTTTTAAAGTAATGGTTTATTTGGATGTATGAGTGAAGATGGTGAATATTTGATTACTTGGGATGAAATATCAAAAGAAATACAAATAAGGAAATATTAAGAAATCTGATTTATCAATTTATTATCAAAAAATCAAAAAAAAATTATTATTATAAATTATTATTTATTCCATTTATATTTTTAATCAATTCAATATATCCATTCAATAAAATAAATTAATTTACTATTATTTTGTTTAACATGATCATCATATATTTCAAGCTTTCTTAAAATTCAACTTGTATTCTTTTTGTCAAAAATATTTTCAATAAATTAATCTACACCAATGATAATAGTAGTAGGGATATTTTTTTATTAATAATATTCAAGCCCTCAAAACTTTTATTCTACAATAATTAATTATATTCCCTTAAGGTAAGTTACCATTAGCAGACTTGAGGATAATGTAGAATAGGTTTAAATTTATATATGAATTAATTTAGATACCCAAATTTAACAATTCTCAACATTTTTTCTC
>CAJJDO010000141.1:295449-308389 GCA_905183005.1 Paramecium pentaurelia
TACTGAAGTTTACAAAATTTATTCAATAAAAAGCATCATCTTAATTTAAGCTCAAACTTTGATCATAATTTATTTAATTGTTTTGACGCACTTAAATACATATCTTAATATGAAATCAATTAATAGCAATTATGGAGGAAATCTATTATTAGAAATAATCAGCTCTCCTATTTCTACTTGATTCCTTAGTTTGTAATCAATAAATCAAAATATACTTTCATTTTGATTATTATTGATTACAATTGGTTCAGAGTTAAGGTTCTTAGAAGAAAGGAATCAGTCTATTATTACATTTTAAATATTTATATAAATGAAATCATCATATGTAATATTAAATAAATCATATTCATGTAATTTTGCTTAGAGGACATTCCATTTTTATCATCAGTGAAGAAATATATTGTTTATTATGTAGTTAATATAAATGCTTAAATATCTAAATTTAAAATAGAAATAAATTTTCATCCATTTGGTTTAAAGTTCTTGTTCTTGTTCAATTTTACTCTTTTCTATTGTCTTAAAAATATATATATATATTGTTTGAATATTTTATAATTATATTCTTTTCTTGAAATATATTGTTTGCTTCTTCTTAGTTCATCCAAATGACTTTGATTAATATCTTTTGCTATTTTAAAATTAATTAGTTTAGCTCAATAAATTTTTGTGGACTTCTTTAATTACATTTGTGAATAATCTTTTTAAATAATCTACTTAAATGTTATTTACAAATGACTAATCCTTGATTTGGTAAGATTAAAGAGTAATTTTTTTAAATTTTATTCAAGATAAATCTAAAATATCGATACGAAGAAGTAAAATCATAATAATAATTAAAAATTTCTAAATGCATTATGTAGATAATTACCAATAGATAGGATAACAAGATCTATCTGAATGAATATCACCATTTTTGCAGAAAATGGAATAGTGGATTTAAATAATCTCTAAATTAAAAAACATACATCTAAGTGGAATCGAAATAGAAAATACATTAAATTAAATTTTTATTGATAAGTCAATCTAAATTTTTTTTTCTTATCCTTCATTTTTATTAAAATTCTCACATTTCTTATTTTTCAAAGTAATAATATAAGACATATTCCTACTGATGGCTCACTGGAAAAAACATACAATTCTTACAGCAACTGAACAACTCTCATAATCATCGTAATTGTATTACATAATTTAAAGAACTCTCTATCTAAAGTCATCGCCTTATTTGTGAATTAATCTTCTTATGATATTCTATCATATATCAACCTCAGTTATGAGTTTATAATGACTTATATACCCCAATATTCCCTAACATAAAACTCTACATAAATGGGAGATACTTATTATCTTTAGGGAAGAGTTAGGTATACTTAATGGAATTGATAATACTTATAAGAAATACTTCTTCTAAATGAATTTTTATAAGGTTCAGATAAAAGAAATCTGAATCAAAAAACATTCATTTCTATCACATCTCTAAGAATTTATTCCTTATCTTGACTTCAAATATTCCCACAAAGTTTTAACTACTATTAATTCTTATGAGGCATCAATCTACAACAGGTTAGCACTATTTTGCAAATCCTTAATTGCTTAAGCTTATCCAGCATTTCTTTCTAACAACATAGAAACCACTCTTCCTTTGTACATCCTTTACACTTCATTCAATTTCTTTCATTCATTAATCATGTCTCTATATATCGATTATTTAACATCTTAGTAATTACTAATCTATTATTAAAAATATTAATTTCCTTATTCTTAAGAGATTTTAACTCTTAGGTTTTAGTTTTCATACCCTATTTTCTTAATTACTATCCATACTCTTCGATCATCCATTATTCTTTCTCTTTGCTTACTTCTAAAGCAATAGCTTCTTTTCTAATTCTTCATTAAAAATTTCATACATCAGGGACTACAATACCAATTTTTAGTTTTCTTCTTTTAATTGAGCATTTTCTTTAATCAACTTTAACTATTTTTCTCTTACATCTCTATTATTATTATTATTATTATTATTATTATTATTATTATTATTATTATTATTATTATTATATATAATGAATAAATCATATAAAGCAATATCTTCACTAAATTAGGCCTATCAAACATTTTACAATAGTAAGAAATTCATTAATTTTGAAGGTAATTTGCTCTAGTAGTTGGATGTTAGACCAGTGAATCTTAAGATATTGATAATTCTCAACATAATTTGGCAAAAGTAAAATTAATAAATAAAATGACTTTTGTGAAAAATCATTATTTATTCATTTGATAATTTTCCCAGATAAAAAACAAAAGCAAATAATGATGTTGCTGATAAACTACTCCTAGATATGAAATACTATCAATAAGGTTTATAAATGCAAAAATTGTATTATATCTATTGTAAAGCCTGCCCCACATTCAAAAGAGCCATTTTATCTTTTTTTCTATGGTTTCTTCTCCCATTTAAGATGTCGGGTAGCACTATTACACCAAAAATCTCATACAAACGAAGGAAACTGAATTAGTGGCTATATAGAGTCAACCTCATATGCTATGAGTAATATATTTAAAGACTATACTAACATGACGATAGTAATCTGACTCTCTTAGACTCTCCTTCAGAATTCCTATCACATCCCTTTCTCTTCGGCCATCAAATTTTTGCAATAATAAAAATCGTTCATTTATTTTTATATTTCGTTTATCTTTGTATATACCTTTTGTAATTGGAAAAACTAAATAATAGCTTCAGCTTTTCTTACTAAAGAGTAGCTTAAATCTGATCAATTAGAAAATATAAAAACTTTTTTCCCTAATTTATAATATTTTATTGAATATCATAATTAAAATTTATTAAAAATCCAAAAGTCTTATCTTTATTCTTATATATTAATATTTCCCATCATATTCAATACCTTTTTTCATATTAATTTTTTTTAATTATTCTGATTTTAGGTTAATAAATAAAAACTTACTTTTCACAATCGTTCAATTGAATAATATAATGTAATTTATATTTTTGGTCTTAACACTTTTCAAATAAATATCTAAATTCTTGATCCTCATTTATTCCTATTTTTACAAGTATTCTATAATTATCCTAACAATCTCTAATGAAATTTTTCATCAACTTAAATCATAGTTTAGTTCAATCCTAAAATAGATTAAATTCATCATTGTAATAATTATATAAAACCTGTTTAACCCTTTCATTTCTTCTGAATTTTTTTATTGTATTTTGATTTTGTTTTTTTTTAATTTAATATAATTTAATTATAATTATAAAGTTTGTGATACATTAAGGATTTTAATAGACAATAGTTCTCTTGAAAAAATTTACTTGCATCTATAATGTTATTTATCTTTTATTTATATATAAAAATAAGAAAAAATTAGAATTAAATTATGAATAAGGAGAATATGATTTCTCATTCCTCTAAAGAAAATTTGTAAATAGCTGAAGAATAAGAAAGGAGGTTAGTTACAAGTGTTTAATTTTGAAAATTAGTGTTTTTTTCTGCTCAAATTTTATTATGTTAATAGATATTTGTAATAGATTTAAGAAAAGAGTATTATCTTATAAGATTAAATCTAAGTTTTAAATATCAATTAAAAGTAATTCTAATAATAATCAATAAATATATATATATTATAATTGAAAAACTGAATATCATAATATTTTCTTGCTGAGCATTAAATGTATAAATATTTATATTTTAATAATATTTTTAATTTCTTAATGTGAAGTTTAAATCTCTAAAAATTGTATTTTAGATAGAACAAAATTCTTTGAAAATAAATATTTATTATTATTTCTGTCTAAACATATTATCAAATCTTTGTTTACTCTTCAAATATTTCTGCATTAAATTATAGAGAAGATGACATTAAAAAAATTATAAAAAAGCAGCAATTCTTCCAAATATATATATTGATTCAAATACCTTATAAATAATTCTCAATATGAAAATAACAATTATCTTTACAATACTGAAAAAAAATTGAATTATCTTACAACTAACATTCAAAAATAGTTAAAGTCAATAATAAATTTAATTATGATAGAACTTCAAAAATCCTATAGTTTGATGTTTTTTCTCTATAATTAAATTTTAAAAAATGCATTGATGATAATATTTATTCTTAAATTTAAATTTGAGAACTTACTTTATATATCAAAGATTTCTTATAGTAAAAGATTTGTGGATTCAAATTTTTTATTCAACATTTATTCTTACTTATTAGTTTTTTTTTATTAATTATTATGTTAAATATATATGACAAAGCCTATATATATTGAAGAGCTCGTAGAAATTATTAGAACTCAAAAGTCCGTTGATTCAAAATTATTATCTTATAATTACTTAACTAAAATTAGTAGAGGTTGTAAGTAATATATCCTCAAACTTTTTTCATTCACAAGTTTGTATTATTTTTTAATATATTCAAGCTTTTCTTATGAAATATTCTAAAGAATTTTCTAACATACTATATTTCAAAACAAAATAAGTAGAATTTTTCAATTTGGATATTGGATATTTAATATGTTTGTATGAAATATTTAAAAACATTATAATAATTTTTTTTAGTATAATTGTAAATTTTGATCATTTAATAAATTTTAGAGAGTAGTATTTCTAAATCTGATTTAAAACCTGAATGGATTTGAAGTATTGACCTTCAAATTGAAGAAAATCTACTAGATAATGCTTTTATGCTTTTTCAATCTTAAATTATGAATTGAAAAATAATTTTTTTCTTTTTCAATCTATCAAATAAGCTCATCTCTTTCAAAAATACTTGGCTTTTTGTAAAAATAGATTAAGTTTATGTTTTCTCTACAATAAGAGGAATAAATTTTAATAAACTAACAATACTTTGATCTATATTAATTGTTGATAAATTTGAATATATATTTCAATATAATTAAGAACATATTTCATTTAAAAATTGTATTTTAATTAAACTAATTATATCAAATACCATATATATTAAGTTTTATAAATCTCTTCTAGGGATTGATTTTGTAATTTATTATAATATTTTCGATTAATATCTAATTTATAAGTACTTTATTTTAAGTATTCTATTTTTTTTTAAATTGTTAATTGTAGATATTATATATTTAATTTTATGTTGTGCTAAGATTATAGCAAATATTATGAATTTCTTCACTTACTAATTGATTTTAAAGTTAAACTGATCCAAATTAATTAAAGAACTCTTTATTTAATTTAAAATTTCAGGTTATAATAATTCTAATCTGACAAGATATCATTGTTATTTTAATATATGAATCTGAAGGACATTGTAAAATTTATCTTAGATTGTATTAGTAAATCATTTTAATTTTATAAAGCCAAATTCTAATATGATGTTGAAAAGTAATTAATTTTTGCAGGTTAGGAGGTAATCCTTTCAAAAGGGTGAGTAATATTTCATCTTATCTTAACTATTCTAGATTGCCAGCTAATAAAATCATCTATTTTGTTTCGTAGACTAAACAATAATGGTTTTATATTAAAATAAACCTATAGTGATTTCTTATAAATAGAAGTTATTGGGTTAAATTTTCATGCTATATCTTAAATTTTGTTTCTGTTACACTTTAGTAATTTAATATGAGATTTAAGTTTCTAATAGAATATGAATTAATATATTTAAAATAAATTTTAATCCTTAGCTAATTAAAAGATTAAATTAGAGCAGATCTTGACTTGTTCTCCAAGCAATATTATCTAATTTTGTATTTCAATTGTTTTTATTGATTGTAAATACACTGAATTATTGGCAAATATATTCAGTTTATAAAAAGTTGGAGGGTTAATTGATAAATATAATGTTTCAAATATTAGCTTTTGTAAAGTAGTTTCGCAATTAATAAATTAGAATAAAAAGTCAAGTTTTTATCATATCAATCTGAAATTATTCAAAACTCTTTGTAATTAGATTTTCATATGATATAAATAAACACAAGTTAAAAATTTTTATCACGTAAATTCTATGATTATCAACAACACAATAACATATTTAATCATTATTCTTTATTTTTTTTAATTTATATAAATGACTAATACTTTGGCAGACTTCATTTTAAACGTCAATATACTTCATTTAGACAAGAGACATATTTATCAGATATATTTATAACTACATTCTAATTATACTATTTGATCATTTATTTAATTACTCTAACATTTCACCACTCTATAAAAGTAAAGCTTATAGTAAATGTAATTTAAAAAGTAAAAAATATTGATATTTATGATGCATCAGCATGTATAATTATTAAGATAAAGATCTAAAGAAAAAAACAATACAATCTTCTTCAAGATTATCAAATAATTAGTAACAAGAATAGTTTGTTTCAGATTGTAAAATTAATTAATAGAGTATTATAATTTTTCGATATTATAATATCCAATTTAAAAAAACACACAAAAGATGTTAAAGCAACTAGTAATTTTGGATCACATGATTGTCAATTGGATGAAAGAGGGCCATTATTGCCAAGTTTATGAAAAACCATCATCAAAAGATTATGAATAGATGAATCAACCTATTCTAATTAATATTATTGATTATTTAATGGATTTCTACCTATCTAAATGAAATTTCATAAAAAAAATGCATTAAAAATAGACTTTGCTTTTGCAAAATTAATAGTTCTAATATCAACATAATTAAAGAAAATAATATGATCTTTGATGCCTAATATAGATGAGATGTAGCATTTTGTGTTACCAAATTAAGTTAGTTTTCTTTTTAGTTAAACTATCTTTTTTTCCCACTCATTGTTTAATAATATGAAGGTTTTACCATTTTATTTCTATTTTGCAAGCTATACAGATTATTTAATTATTTATTTTGAATAGCATGCATCAAATATAAGCAGATGATTAACCCAATAATAATTAACTGATGAATATAATTTATTCAAATAGAAAACTAAAGGATTAAAAAAGATTCAAGTTTGGTAAAAAAATTGAGATTTTTCAAACTTCAGAATCTAGGTTAGGAAAATAATCTTAAAATTAGATAAAGCAGAATTAACATTTTTGGAAAGTAAAAATAAGGAAATGGATAAAATTGTTCCTTAAGTTAAAGTTTAATTTACTCTAAATAGATTTGAATTAAGAATTAAATAATGACATTAGAGCCACCTCTTGTTTATTAAATTGAAATCTAGAAGAGGAATATTAACAAGCCATAATTTATTTTTATATCCTTATAAATGACAAATAATTATTTATATCTCTAAAATTCTATTAATAAAATTTTTTTTATTGGTGAAATTTAATAAAATATAATATGAAGAGAAATATAACATTCAATAACTCTAACACAAATAAGTAAAAATATACTCAATTTAATTCAGACTCTTAAATACGATAACCAAAAGTTTTATAAAAACTTATATTTTCATAAAATCAAAGCATTTAATTTCATATGATAATTTTCATTGATCTTATCATAAATTCCATTTGTTTTAGCGATTTTATTCATATTAAATTTATAAATTATGCAATACTATTTTTAAATGCATCAATATTCTTATATATATATATTGGATAATATATATATATTCGATAATAAAGAGGAAAAACTTAATAACAAAACTTTTCCAAAATAAATAGAATACATATGTAATGGATTTAAAATTTTATAACAACACTTGAATTAAAAAATTCCTAAAACAGTTTAAATTTTCTTAATTTGAATTAAGAATGAGGAGATTTCAAATTAGATAAAAAATAATTTTGATGCAAGTTATAAATTCCCATTAAAAAATGTAAAAAAAATATCGATTTACTAATTAGTTAGTTAAAGATTTGAGGAGTTTAATTTTGTCTATCTTGATGAAAAATATTAGGATCATCATAATACAAATCAATAAAATTGTTGGTTGCTAAATGAAATCAAAGATTTAAATAGCCGAAGATAAAAACACAAATATATGCTTACTCTTTGCAGTGGAAATCAAATTTTTTATCTTATCAGATTATCAATGATACTGTTAATCAATTGATATTTAAATATCACTTTTTTCATCTGATAAGTATCCTCAATAAATATTATAAAGATTTAAAATTTACCTCAATTTTAGATATCAGTCAAATTCATAGAAGGAAAAGAATCCTAAAATTATAGAAGATTAATCAATAATATTATTTAAATTAAGTTATTCTTAAGTCGAGAATCAATTTACTTCTTAATAGCATAGTATTAATAACTTAATCTTCAATTGATTTCAAAAAATTATTGCATTGAAAAGATTATTTGGAGAATATTTTGGGTGAATTGAAATGAGAAACTATTAAAGAAGGAGTTGAAGTTTTTTATATCTGTTTCTTTTTCATTAGATTTAATGTTTAAGAATTTTTTTAATAGATGAATAAAGATTATTCAGATCTCTTGACTATATTACCATATTTCGTTTTCTTTACATTGTATATGATGATGTATTTATTAAAATATTCTTTTTTCTATCATTTTTGATAAAACTATTCATTATTTAGAAATGTCGTAATTCTTATGCTTCTTTTTTTATGACAGAATTACTTACAACAATTCATATCATATCAAATCAATTTAATATCTTCTACTTTCAATTAGTCTATTGTGTAATCATACTTTCGTGACTTTTTCTTAAATTCGTATCTTTCTGATAATATATATATACTATAATTTCAGAGATCACAATTAAGATGATACGTTAGAATCTGTTGATATAACAATCTTTCTTCATGTATCCTACAATAAGTTTAAGCTTGATTATGTTTTTCTTGAACCTATATATATATATATTCAAGGAACAGTGTTGTAACGAAGTTCTACTAATTTGTTATTTTGATTTTGGACAAATATTTTACTTTTTTTTAATTTGAATGTTCCATTGGTTACGGGTAATCCAGTTGCCTTTTAAATAAATACGCTTATGTTACATGCTTCTTTTTTTTTTGCTTTGTTTATTATTTAATCATATATAATAATATATAATTATGAAACAGATAATTTCATGAAATTTGTTAAATTATTTCATTTTTAGAAAATGAACTTCAAAATTTTTAATTAAACGAATAAGATTTTAATTCTGATTATAATATTTTTAGATTATCCTATATAATTTATTTGTTAATTAATAGTTCACATGTAAATAAAAGTTTAAATGTCATCAGAAATATTGAAAAATAAACTAATTATTTACACTTCACTTAATAATGTTGTCTGACACAAAATTAATATTGACGTTTACTCCAAATAAAAATTAATCAGAAATTCTATAGTCTTATTTTGAAAAATTTGATGAATTAGAATTAAAAAATAAAATCAAATAAATTTTATTCAAAAGAAACATGAAATTGTAATTTTATCCTTTTAAAATTAAAAAAAAATTAAAATTTTAATAATAATAATATGTAGAGTAATGTAAAAACTTCAAACATTGAGTGTGTAACAAATTGGGAGGTTCTATTGCTCTTTTTATTTTTTAAGGCATCCTTGTTTAATTTTTTAATATACCATAATTACATATTTAATAACAATTCCCAATAGATAACAAATCTTATGCATTATTTTTAATAAAATAGATACGGAAAAGCCAAGATTTAATGAAAAATAAAATATCCAATTGAGTACTTTTATAAGATATTTGATTTCAAATTTATGAGTTTGATAAGAAAAAGTTAAGTTTAAATTTTATAGATTAATCTAAAGTTGATTTTGGAAATCATTTTCATTATCATTACAAATATAATGTGGATATGACTTAAATAATAAAAAAAATTACTAATAAACAATTAAATGAGCATTTAGATTACAAAACCTTAATTTAACAAAAGACTCAATAAATTCCTAATATAAAAATTTGAAATGGAGTTCATCAATAATCAAAAAGTTCGAATAATGCATATTAAATTAGTGGATTCAAATATAAGTCAGAAATATAATTAAACTAAACAAGATTATTATTAGTAGAAATTTAGAATTCAATTTATATCTAAAATTCAAATTTTAGAATCTAATTAATTACTTTTTTTCATAGTTTTATTCTAATTTGATTTAATAATCCTCATTGTGTGATTCATCAATACTATAATCTAAAAAGATTCTAGTATACCTAAAAAAAAAAGATTGCTGAAGAGAATGAAATTTCAAGATAATATTTATTATAAGCTTGATTTAAGAATTTGACTATCTTGTTATGGGATTCAGAGTATTTGCATTCAAAGTACTATAAGTTTTCTCTTAATACATATAATCCACTTCAATCTTACATTTAGAGGAAAAACTGTCACCATCAATAAGATTGCCATCATTACATTATTCATGTAAGATTTTATTCCGCTACCACGTTAATCAATTTATAGTATTGTTAAGACATTCATAAAAAATTCCTTCAAGAAAATTAACATAATACTGATGACATCAAAATTAACAATTAATGCATTCATCAAATAATATTTTACTCTCATCATCACATTATTCTTTTTATTATCTTATCCCATCACCGAAAATTGAATTGCAAATACCATCAATATTCATTTCTCCATTTTGACTGTCCTTATAAAATATTCCATTAATATTCCATAATGGAATATGGTTTAAATAAATAAGCCTTCAATTTATGGAGAATTTAAAAATTTTAAACATGCTAAATAAGATTTATTTTTTTTATAATAAATACTAATGAAATACACTATTTAGATAATTACAACGAATTTTTATTATTAAATAATTTAATCCTATTATTGAAATTTTAGTTTTGATTATAAATTTTGTATTACAAATCCAATTATTAAAATTTGCTGGATTATAAAAACCCTTTAATGGAATAAACTCAAAATTAAGTGTTAAGATGTTTAAATAATGTTTCTTAATTTATGTATCAGAGAACTCTGACTTAAACTCAAAGATTTCAACATATTTTTATAAAATATTACAATTTTTTGATGATTTTCTTATTTTCTTTTATGATAATTGCATTACTGAAAATTAGCTAAATATGATTTGAACAAATAAATACTTAAAAAGATCATTTGGATTTCGAATTTTAATAAATAAAGATAGAATGAATTCAGTGTTATTAATACTTAATTTTTCATAAATATTAATTACTAATTATATAATTTTTATAACAAATTTCTTATTTAATAAGTTAAAAATACTTATACGATCTTTTTCAAATTGAACATTAGATTCTTTCTAAAATAATTCTTGATAACAAATCAGAGCTTCTTTATAATTTCCTTAATATTTAAACGATTTCCTACAATAAAATAATTAGATACCATTATTTTTGAGAAAAATAATATCGCAAAGACAAAATAGAGAGTGCTTAATTTAGATATTTTAAAGAATCCTCATATTTTTTAATCTCATAAATCACCTATTAATTTTATTATATTAAATCAACTTTTTTCACATAATGAAACCACATTTTTATCACTTCATACTGTTTTATCTGACTAATTTATTGCAATCGAATATTTGCATAAGAATTTTAAAGTATGTGTGAATAAAAGATAATATAATCAGCATTCAGCTATAAATCTAATAAATATTAAATCTACCCTCTTTCTAAAAGGAGATAACATGCTGAGGATTGATAGCTAAAGCTTAATCAAACAAATTATTGCCTCCTCATTTTTATTTAGCTCCATTAGACATTAACCGATCAAATATGTTTTAATTTTACCTATAAAACTTAAAGTTTGAGATTAATTAAGATTTAATTGAATAGCTTTATTTAGTAATTCTATTACCTCAATATATTTTCCTTTTAAACATACATACAAGAACAATTAATTTTATTTATTCTATAAATTTTAGCCTAAATAAATTTTTACTAAGTTACTTTCACCATAAATTAAATGGATTATTGTTTATTTTCATCATTAATCTGAAAGTAATTAAATGATGATAATTTTAGATATTCCTTCAAACTATAAAAATTTTTAACCATTTTTAAGGTCAATTATGTTAAAGTTTATATAAATTATTATTTATATTCTGATAATTTGATGACTGATTTTAAAAAAGAAAAATTGACTTATTTTGAATTTAAATTAAGTAATTTTTTAATAGATAATTAATATTTAGTTCTAATTCCTTATGTAAATATCGAAACTTATTGATAAACAGTTTCTACTTATTTCTTAAACTGACCACTTTATATAAATATAATTCTATTAGAATTTATTTAAAAGATACTTAACTTTAATAGATAAAAAAATCATATGCTCAATAATAAATTAGGTTATGTACATTATATGGTTAAAACAGTTTAAGTACACTCATAGTAAGTAAATAAATATTTTCAATATCAAATGCTATCATAATTTTCTTTAAAAGCTTTGGTGAAAGACAACAATCAAATTTTCTTTCTTAAATGATGAAAAGAATAAATGGTAAAAATAATTTTTGAAACAGTTTAGATATTAAAGAAATATTTTATAATAGAATTTAATGAAATATTTTTTTCTATAATTAGAATAGCTTCTAATTGGATTGAAAATTTAAAGGCTTTTAAAGAATAGTTCAAATAATACAATTTCTATGATAAATTAGATAATTACATTAAGTGCAAAAACACTAACTCCTCTGTTTCTAGGAAAAGTACTTATTAATAATATAAATAATGCTTCAATTATTAAGTTATATAATCTTTTATCAGATTATGAAAAGTTTAACTAATAAGGAGAAGAATTAGATAGTATTATGACATAAATCTTATATTTATATTATTAGAAAAATGAATGATGGAAAATTTAAAATAAATAATTAATTGAATTTCAAAAAAAGCAATATAAGGGACAATCACAAATAATTGATAATATTAAATGATAATAAGATATTTTTAACTTATTTTCACTTTTTAAATATCAATTTAAGAATTAACTTCTATATCATTAAGTATGTCTTTATAAAATGCAATATGGCAACTAAATATTCA
>CAJJDO010000142.1:8495-143747 GCA_905183005.1 Paramecium pentaurelia
TTGTATTTTCAATAGATATATCGCTGGAGGTTATGAAGAAGAAATAAATTTTCAATATTCTAATCTAATTGGAGTTGATGAAATGACAATAGAATTTATAATAAACATTGAATTTCAAGAAAAGTGTCAGTTTCACAAACCTCTCCAAATTCTAACCTAATTAAAGAAATAAATATTTTCTCTTTAAAAAATTAATTTGAATCTCTTCTCTATTTATGAAAATATTTATTATACAACAGAAATTACTGAAATAATTAATTTTGATTCAATAATACTCTAAAATGTGAGCCTAAGTTTGTAAGAAGATGGTTTCATATTGAGAAATAATAACAATAAAGTTGAAATAACATTAAAAAATATAATTTTAACTAAAAGCAATATTATTGAAAAGACAGTGTTTCAATCTTAAGTATTTTGAAATATTCAGATTGATAATTTTAATATAGAAGATTCTATAATTTAGAACTCTTTCTTTTTCGATTATTAGAACTAATAAAGTAAAATATTTTTAAAAATTAAAAAATTATCATTTAGGAATTGCTAATTAAGAAACTCAATATTTTTTTTTAATAAATGACAATTAAATATAGATAGATATTTAAGATATTATTATTGAAAATTGTTTGCTTGTAAACTCCTCATTTTTTTCTTTCTAAACAAATTAAATCAATCTTAATAAGGTCATATTGTAAGGTGTTGAAATACTAGGATGTAACTTTTCTTATTCATATTTTATCAAGATTTATAATGGATTTTCAATAATCGCAAGTAATCTATACTTTCATGATAATTAGCTATAGAACTCAATATTAATAATAATATAGAATTAATTGAAGTAAAAACAAATAAGAACATTTTTATCAAATCTTCAATTATCTCTACATTGCAAATAGTAAATTAATAAAAAGTTTTGTGTATTATTGATAATTTTGAAGATAGTTAGACTAATTTTTAAGAATCAAGCATGATAATTATTTATTCTAATCTTTAAATTAATAATTATATAGTAAATTTAAAAAACATAAAAGTTTAAGGAAATCAAATGGTTGGTACAAAAGATTAATAAATATTTTTATTTAAATTTCATTGTCATCATTTATTTATAGAAAATACTTCATTCTAAGATTTGAATAATTTAGTTATTTTTTATCTTTTTGAGATTATGTAGATAGTTTTAGAAAATGTAAGATTTGTAAATTCAAAATAATAATATAAAATCCCTTTATCTTAAGAATGTACTTAATCTATCTACATCAAGAATTAACTCTTAAAATTAGCTGGTTTCTAATTTTTGTAATTGGAAAATATTTACATTATAAATTTATTTTCTAATAACTATTCACTAATGGATATAATATTTAGTAACTATTTTATTATAGACTAAATTGGAAAAGTGTATTTTAAAAATATATAATTTAAAGAAAATATTTTATTAAAGAATTAAGAAGCAGTGTCATTGTCCTTGCTTAGTCTATATTCATAACATAATTTAAACATTAAATTAAGTGAAATTGTATTTATTTAAAATATAATTCATTAATAAATTGACGATTCTACAGAGGAATAAACTAATTTATTATATATAAATTCATTAAACAGCATTATTTAAATTGATAATTCATATTGCTCTCATAATGCTCTAACAAATTCAACTAATTCATATCTTAGTCTTAGTGCTAATTTAATTGAGATTAAAAATTTATATTATCATAAACTCAATGGCAACAATTTTATGAATTTGTACTAGATGATTAATTTAACCAGAGTTAATAATATTAATTCCAACATTATATTAAAATAATTAGCTTATATATAATAAATAAGAAATAAATAATTAGTTATGAATATTTGCTCCAACGCCAATTTTGATAAAATGGAGTAATTTTTCTTACCAATATGATTAAATCCTCCCTATTCTCCTTAGAAATAATAACAAAAATCTTTCTAAATTATTTTCATAGATCACTATAAAAAAGGAGATAATATTAATATCAAAATAAAAAGATCAAATAGTTAAGTAGAATTACTTAAATTATAATTATACACAGAAGTTGAATCTCAATAAATTTATTAAAAATTAAGAGTCAATTTCATCATAGACTAATTTTATACTCCAAATGCAAGGAGAACAGAAAGATTCCCTAATATTAATATAAATAAATCAAATGAATAACAATAATTAAACGAAATAGACAACGAATGTATAATATAATAATAAGTAATCTAATTAATAAAATATATAATAATAGCATAAGTTCTTTCATATCAACTAAATGATTAATTATTTTAATGTCTTTTTAATAATATGTTATATAGATATATTTAGACCAAATATTCAGTAAAAATAAATGGCAATTTTTTAAGCTTGTTAATAATTTAAACCTTCTAATTAATGATTTATATAATTATAATCATCTTAGATATAAAAAGAGTCTGCTATTTCTTTCTTTTTTTCCATAATCTAATATCCATTACAAGGTGATTGTTTAATTAGATTTAGATTTAGATGTAATCGTATCTATATCTATATCATTGTTTTGGACTACTTTCAATATGAAAAAAAATTGGCTAATTTTGATTAATAAATTAGATAGAATTCTTAGAATCAAAATTATTTGTAATCTAATAACAATTTATCAAGATTCATATAGAAAATAGATCTAATCACTATGATATTTAATAAAATAATACGAGGCTTTTATTTTCGATTCTCAATGTTAATTTTAAAAATATCTTGTTTTTTACAAGATTATTATTTTGATAATTATATTAATTTTATCATTATACTAATTTCTCAAAATATATATTATTAACTGATCTTTAAAAAAATAAATAATCCACATGTTATTCAGTTGTAAATTAAGCATTTTAATATATTTTTATTGAATCTGATCTTATAAACATAAAATTCTCAATAAAATGAAAGCATATCATATATAAGTAAAAAATCAATTATCCAATCATTGTATTAATTTGTTATCTTACATTTAATCCAATAATTAAAAAAAATTAACAAAGTTGAAAAAAATAATATTCATAATTCATTTTATATCATCAAGGCTTTGAAATAAACAAGTTTATAAATTTAACAAAATGAAGGTTTTGTATCTCTTAAATAATAAGCCAAGGAAATATAAATTATTTCAAAAAAAGAAACAGATTATATACTTATATAATTATTAAATTTTAAAACAAAAAATAAGTATCTAATCTAATTTCAAAACTTTTAATCCTCAAAAACAAATGACCTGGCTCTTTTCAAGTGTCTTAAAGATTTATATGTCGTTACTGATTAGCTATTTTATAAGGATTTCCTCATCATTTTGATCCTTAAACAATTAGATTATATAAATAGTCATATAATAACTTGTTCAAATAGCAGAAGACATCAATTGATTATATGAATGATCACGCTTAGTATTATTAGCTACGCATGCCAAGAAAAAGTTGTCATAAATATAAATACTGAATTAATTTAATTTTTCTTCACGTCCTGATCAAATATTTCAAAAATTGTACATGTAAACATAGCACAATAAATAGATGTTGGGTTACAAAAATAATCATTTAAACTCCATCGAAATATTAATGAAAAATACAGGATGATGACCATGAGATATTCAATGATGAGTAAGCAATCTAAAAAGTAGTATAGCTTAACTATAAATAGCATTTGCTCATCATTAGTTATCATTAGTTGAAAACCTTTGATTAGAATTATCAATGGATGAACTGAAATATTAATACCAGCAAAGAGTTTTAGAAATTTGATTAAATATTCCTTCATCATCAATTTCTTATGATTGTGCCACAATAGGAACCATAATTTAGGCTGCATCATTATTTATTTTCATGTTATAGATTTATAAAAAATTAATAAAAAATGTATATGGATTAATTAATTTTTATAATGAAAAATGATACTGTTATATGGGATTTGAATAAAAGAATAAGTAAATAAGATTTTTATATGTAATAATTACAATATTAATGATAGCCAAGTTGAATTAATGGAAATAGTAAAATATGGAATAAAAAAAATTGATTTATATATTTCAAAGAAATTTAGAAATTTTATGATTTCATAATTAAAAAGTAATAATATTTCATCTTTTTATTGAGCATTTTGTTAAAATTCGTCCATTCTAGAAATTAAATTTAGAATTATTAAATTTAATAAAATTGATTTTGTTTCAAATTTTATTGACATCGTTTTTGCTTTCATCATATGAAAAGTAATCAAATTTGATCATTTCTTTTGCTTAATTATAGAATAACCACTAAAAATTAATAATATTAATTAATTTTAAACTAATTAATTAAATTTAATAATTCTAAATTTAATTTCTAGAATGGACGAATTTTAACAAAATGCTCAATAAAAAGATGAAATATTATTACTTTTTAATTATGAAATCATAAAATTTCTAAATTTCTTTGAAATATATAAATCAATTTTTTTTATTCCATATTTTACTATTTCCATTAATTCAACTTGGCTATCATTAATATTGTAATTATTACATATAAAAATCTTATTTACTTATTCTTTTATTCAAATCCCATATAACAGTATCATTTTTCATTATAAAAATTAATTAATCCATATACATTTTTTATTAATTTTTTATAAATCTATTACATGAAAATAAACAATGAAGCCTTGTATCAGGATATTCCTATTGTAGCAAATCAGGAAGGAGATTTTAAGTATTCAAGAATTTCAGACCTAACAAAAAAGCTAATGTGGTTTTCATTTCCTTAAATTGATCATAATTATACAATCGCTAGTTTAGATTAAGCTATGTTATTTATGGTTAAGGTATATTCATTTTAGCTGGGATGATCCTAAGTTTATATTTAATGATAGTAATTTTATATTTCTGTGATGACTTTCGATGGAGTTTAATTTAAATAGTTGGGCTTAAAGAAAAGCATTATTCGTTGGATTATTAGACATCAGCAACTATTTTTTATTGGACAAACATGATGTTTACAATAGGTCTTGGAATTATAATTAACATCTTTAGATCAGCAAGAAAGGTATTCAACTTTACTAAAATAGTTTCCGTTTAATATCATTTTTTACATAGTATTCTCATTTTGTATTGGCCTTCTATTAGGAGCTCTTATTGCAACTAATTTAAGGGCACATAAATAAGGATTCATCATAATCTTATATTTATTCTGTATGACGATTGGAACATTTGCTTGCATTATTATTTTTACATTTAAAAAATGGATCCTGGACAAATCAAATTGTATTTTATCACAATAATATTTAGACATACTTGTACTTATTTTTCTTGTTATGGTTTTTTTGCTACAACTAATTTTTAATAAAGTTAAATTAATTATTTATTAATATATTGTTAATATTTATAATCAATTAAACTGGAATTATTTTTGTTTTTACAATGAAAGCTTTTTTAGGAGTGTTAATCGGAGGGGCAATTTGCCATGTAATTTATAGTTTTCTTATGTTGTTTGAAGCATAAATGATTATGCATGGAAAAGTAATTATATCTTAACGGTAGTTTTTGCTTAAAAAAAACGAATTTATAGGTGGAGCACTCTTATTTTACATTGATATTACTGTGTTTATAATATATCTAAGCTTCACTGCTGTTATAACTTTAATCGTTAGCTTTATTATAGCGCTATGCCAGGCTTGTGCACATATTAATTGACAATTAATATATTTAATTTCTAAAAAAGTAAATACTTTATACTGGTTTAAATATTCTAATATTTATCTCACTTTTTTTTTATTTTTTAAGTCCTTATTTTCTTTCAAGAATTAAACATCATTATTTAAGTTCCTTTTTATGAAATTCTATTCCCAAATAGGAGATAACAATATTTATGATTGAATTTTATATCTGCAATAAATCATTGAATGGCATAATATTTAATGGTTCAATTTTAGAAGAAATAATTAAAGTTGTTTCAAAAGAATTCAATTTATTCAGAAAATTAAAAATTAAATATAACTGAGATTGATGATAATATTCCTTACTGTAAAAGTACATTCAACAAGAAATAAGAATTTAAGGATCTATTCATTATAATTATAATTTTACTTCAAAGTATAAATTTTGATTTAATATACCAATATTTAAATAATAAAGATTTTGCATAAAATATAAAGAGATTGATAATTAAATAGAGTGACTTAATTTTTTTTAATTAATAAATTACACTCCTTAACAAGTAGGAGAATTTTATAATATTGGTTTATTTCTTATAATATAAGTAGTCATTTGTTTTTTAACTAAATTACTTTCAAATAAATTTATTATTAACGATATCTATTATTTGACTTATGTTTTTAATAGTTAAATTTTCGCTTATCAATAATACCTACTTATGTATTTTAAGGAATTTTAAATAAATATATGTCAGTTTAAAATGAATAAATAAAAAAATATCTAAGAAAAATATAATTATTAATTTTATTTAATTTATGTTTAACACATTATTAGAATTCAGAGAAACATAATAAGTTAACAAAATTCATCTTTAAATTAACAATAAACATGTATTTGAATTAGAATTAATAATAATTAAATTCTATCCAGAATAAATTGTGAAAAATGAATTTTTATTAATATATCTTAATTTTTCCCTTAATAAATTTTTAAATTAAATCAAATAAAGATTCCCAAAATAGCCAATGGTATTGTTACATCCAATATGTATCCATTATCGTAAGTATTAGTACCTGGGTAGGTGGTGTTTGGAATGGTTATATTATTGTTATTGTTAGTTGGAGCTTTGCATGAAACACATTTATTTGTTGATTCATTCCATGTATATGAGTAAAGTGTTGTTGTCTTATAGCATTTTTCTGCAGTAAGAGTGAATGGATCACCAACAGTACAATCGAAACTTTGGAATGGATTATAAGTAGTACCTGAAGCAATTCCTGGCCAATCCATAGGTTAACATCTAGTTATAGTAGTAGTCCCAGTAGTAGTTGATGACCATTTACATGCCTTTGATTTTCATTTGCAAGCATCTTAATCATTATTGGCATTTTTACATGATTTGAATAATTAACAGGGTCCATTATTTGGATCTGTAGCTGTTGGTGCTAGATTGAATGCACATTTACCATCAGAACCTCCTACTTTACATGATAATTTAATTCTTATAATTGGCATATATATCTTATTTAACACAAACAGTTCCATTAGAAACACAAGCTTTTTAGGAATTATTCCAACACAAGCATCATTAGTAGTTCCTTTGATATCTGAACATTCCTTAGGTCTGCATGATTTAGTTCCAGTGGTTGCTCCAACTGGTAAATCAAACACACAAGGAATTTCATCTGAACCTATTGTGCAAGCTGCTCCACTTTGATAAGAACTATATGTAGCTCTAAGGAAAAATTTAGCTCCATCAGTTGTCCATACTCCACTCTTAACAACATAAGCAACACATTCAGCATCAGTTGTAGCTACATAGTACATTCTCTCAATCTACAGGCTGTTCTGGTCCACTAACAAAGTCCATCAGTACCTTCATTATCACAAGCTGAAGGGGTTAAATATGAAGAACAAGTTCCTTTATCAATACATTTGGTTCCATCTGAAACACAAGTTGGATCCCAACTAGTACATGCTGATAATGTAGCACCTTATGCATCACTACATGCTGTATATTCTTTACATGTGCTTTCTGGTAACCATCCACATTGAGTATTATTAATACCTATTGTACATGAAAAGATATCTTCATATTTATCACACAAAGTAATAATAGCTCTACAAGTTGTAGTTGTTGGAACACATTATTTAGAGAAGGCTTAGCAAAATGTATATGTTGAAGAATTAATATCTGTGCAATTGTCTTAATCGTAGCAAACACCATCAAAATATAAACATGGATTTCCAGCACTGTTCTTTAAACAGATTTTAGGATTGCCATTAAATACATCACATCCAAAGTTTGGTCTAAAACAAGCACTTTCTGAGGTTTTACATCCAGCAAACCAAATATTACATGCATCATCAGTAGTAAATACTCCATCTGCACATTATCTTTATCTACAAGCTGCTGTTGTAGAATTCCATGTACATCTTAAAGATAATTCATCTGAATTAGCAGATTCACAAACAGATTTGATCTATATGATGAACATAGTCCTAGAGTTATACAACCAGTTCCACTAGTAATACATGTGGTTTTTATCTTAACAATCTTTTAAAGTTGAAATAGATCCATCATAATCTGTGCATGTGAAAGCTCTGCAACCACTGGTAGAAGCACCAATAAACCAAGCACATCTCTTTCAAGTTGGCAATGTATTATTCACACAAATTGTTTGACTTTAAGTAGTTAATCCACCAAATGTAGTTGGTAAACTTCTACATTATCCTGCCCATGGATGTATTTGCTGTACATGAAGTTTAGGATGTTAATTCTTCACATCCAACACTACTCTTGCATCCTCTACAAGTTGCTTTACAATTTGGATCATATTTGGAACATTAATCATCTTTTGTATATGTGTTTCGAGCTTCATAACATACTCTAGGAGTACAAGTAACAGGAGATGCTGAAACTGAACTTGCTTTACATGGACCATCAGAAGCTGTGAATTATAAACATGTTTTATCATTTCCTTTAAAGAATGAACATGCTTTTCCAGTATCAAGGCAAGTTTTACCATCAGTAATACATAATTATGCAGTTGCTGGAGCAATAGATGGTAAGAAAGTCTAACATTCAGCATCTGTTGTGCCTACTTTATCTGAGCATTTTCTATCTGCACAATTTCCTGGAGCTGTTGTACTAGCTCCCCAACAATACTTGGTACCATTACTTCCCTTAAATCCTGAACAAGTTGATTAGGTTCCCTTAGATGCACTATAAGCTGCACTTTTACTAACACATCCAACTCCATTGAATAGACATCCAGTTAAGAAATTTACACATTCGCTGTCACTAGTAGCTGTTGCCAAATCTGTGCATGATCTATTTCTGCAAGCTGCTTTAACACTTCCAAAATCACCAAAGCATTACACTCCATTACTTGTAAATTTCCAACATAGTTCTATTGTACTATAATAAGAGGAACATACTTCTGATTTATGTATACAACCAAGACCTTTATTCAAACAATCAAGATGGAATGATGAGCATTCTGAATCAGTAGTTGCAGTAACATTCAATTCACAAGTTAACTTTGTACAGGAGGCGTCAATTGTAGCTAAAGTACCTTTGGCACAAGTTGATTTATTATTAGTATCTAATGCCCATTAACAAAAAGCTAGATATCCATTTTATGCTACACAAGATGTTGAAGCTAATATACAACCTTAACCATCTGATTTACATAAAGAAGAATGAGCCTTACATTCTTCATGAGTTATGAAAAAAATGATAATCTAATCAAAAATGCTCAGAAATACAAGCTTGATCATAATGCTGATCTTTAATTACTTAAACTTTTAAAGGATAAATCTAGAACAATTTATCATCTGTGATGCTATATATTTATAAATATTGATTTAATTTTAATTATGTCAAATAGAAGCAAGTAGAATGCATCAAAAAAGACCAGGTAATTCAAAGTATTTAAATAAGATAGGGGACCATTACCATTAGATCATTTTCATAAGTGTGATAACGAAGCAAAATAATAAAATTAATATATCCAAAAACATGAGAATATGGAAAAAAGATGTAGAAAATATCGGGTGGACTATTTGCAATGTTGAATGAATAATTGTCGTATGGAAAAAGAAGACGCGAGTAGACTTGGTTTAGGACCAAAAATATAGAATTATTCTAATTTCCAATACATATTAGGAATCAGAAGAATAAGAAAAATAATTTTTTTTTGATAAATTAATGGAATCAAGACAATAGGTGGAATAAATACAAAAAAATCAGAGTAATCAATTTAATAGGAGTGAATTTATAATAATTGCTGTAAACAAGATCTCTTAAGTCTCTTTTTAATCAGTTTTTTTTATTCTATGTTTATTAATCCTTATATTCTCTATAAAAATAAAGGAGAAAAATATTAAACAATCTCAATTGTTATTTATAATTAATCATTTTTAGTCGCTTGCTATGGTTTAACATATAAATCCTATTCATTTTTATAAAATTAACATATCTGATATAGGTATTTGTTTCAGTATTTAATGAGTAACTCAAATATTCATTTAGCGTATTCACACATGTTCTAAATTTATAGTAAGGTTTGCTACCCATTTAACTATGTTCATCTTAGACTGCAAGTTAAAGACTAAATTGAGTACTAATTTTAACACTGCCTGTATTGGTTGACAAGTTTACAAATTTACCCATCCCAATAGTAAAGTTTTATTTAATATAGAATAATACATTAATGAATTAGAATACTTGATGAGTTGATTAACCAACTTCCAATGCAGCAGGTGCTAAACAACTTAAATTTATGCAATACAGAGGTGAAAATTATTATTTGAAAATTCTGAACATTCATCTGAATAGAGTATGCGGATTTAATATCAGTGAGACAAACTGAGCCACTTGAGCATATAGAATATTCAGTACATATTTTATTTGAAACTAAAGATTTGGTTATAATTTTGTGTGTACCTAATACTATTCTAGATACTACCAGTTTTGAGATGATTGAAATCCCTATATCCAAATGTAACTTTTTAACTAGTTGCAGATTTATATAAAAAAAGGGATTTTAAAGTTCTAATATAGAGTGAATATAAAAATTAATTCTTTCTCATAAGTGAAAAAGAAAGAATGTTAAGAAATGTCCTTAAGATTAAATATATTCCTAAAAAAGTGTATCTTGACAGATTTAACATGGCATAGCAAGAATATTAATGTGATGATTAAAGAAATTTTAATCACTTATAAATTCATGATAATTTTTAATACAATGTATTTTTATAAATTGTAGCTTTTCTAGCACTTAAATTTCCCTTTTGAGATTCTACTAAGATTATATAGGTGAAAAAATTCGAATTCTTAATAATAGATTAAATGATATATTCAAAAAAAAAAAATTAAAGGTTTGGTGATGAGATGGAGTTAGAGTGATTTTATAGCATCAATATTATAATGAATATTATTTGAATTTAAATACCATTCATTGTACAAATATTACAAACTGATATACATGATATTCAATGTTGAACAATCATCATATTATGCACAATTAATTAGTGAGGTGTAACATAATTGAAATGAAAGACCAAAAGTAATACAAGGTGACAAAAATTTATCATATGTCTTATTAACTTTTAAATACATATTAATAAGACACTTGACACGTGATGATCAGCCATCTAATATTTTAAACAATTAGAATTTTATTTTTCTAATACATTATTATTAACATATTCAGCAGAATCATAAGCAGTGTAATTTGATAAACTTAAACATTTAATATAAGACTAAAAAAATAATTAATATTATGATCAATTTTAATAATATCCTACTAAACAGGCTGTATAAGGAGTTGGATTAAAATGTACATAGTTCAGAACATTAATTACAATATATAAATCAGCTAAGAAAGCACACATGCATGATATGGGCTTTAACATTAATTAATTAATACATTAGATTGAGGGATTGGGTTTACCAAAATTTCCTAATGTACAAAAAAACACGATTAGTGCTAGAAATAACTCAAGTTGCATAATTACCTAAACATAGTGTACATATAACATAGTCATTCTCTAGGTCAAAATACTACAATTAGAGTATTTTAAAAAGCTTTATTTGAATTACCATTTAAAGGTTGAATTTTCTGGATCACCTGCACATTTTAATATGCATATTATTTTCGAAATTATGTAAAATTGGCTCTATATACATAGTAACCTTCATAACAATCTTAATAATTGTTACCAGCTCGTGTACATTTAATACAAGTACTTTAACATTCAACATAATTTAAAGAATTAAATTAATAATAATATATACAATAAATATTCACTTGTATAATTATAAGTTATATCTTGATGGCTTTTCTTTATGTATCTAGTGTATATTCTACAATATTATTTGATGATTCTGATTCAGACAAAGATAATTTATGTGATCTTGTTTTGTCTTAATTATGTTGTTTTTTTTAGACTTATTATTATTATTATTATTATTATTATTATTATTATTATTATTATTATTATTCATCAGAATTTTTATTTAATTATTCTTCATTATAATCCTCTTAATTCTAATCTTACTATTATTATTAAACTTATTTCTAAATTTGTTCAACAAAACTTACTTCATTAAATTATTTCTCCTATATACTCTATTCTTATTAAAATGATTATTCAATTTAATTTCTTTCCCAACAATTGTTATTCCCCTTATTGTTAACATTAANTATAAGGAGTTGGATTAAAATGTACATAGTTCAGAACATTAATTACAATATATAAATCAGCTAAGAAAGCACACATGCATGATATGGGCTTTAACATTAATTAATTAATACATTAGATTGAGGGATTGGGTTTACCAAAATTTCCTAATGTACAAAAAAACACGATTAGTGCTAGAAATAACTCAAGTTGCATAATTACCTAAACATAGTGTACATATAACATAGTCATTCTCTAGGTCAAAATACTACAATTAGAGTATTTTAAAAAGCTTTATTTGAATTACCATTTAAAGGTTGAATTTTCTGGATCACCTGCACATTTTAATATGCATATTATTTTCGAAATTATGTAAAATTGGCTCTATATACATAGTAACCTTCATAACAATCTTAATAATTGTTACCAGCTCGTGTACATTTAATACAAGTACTTTAACATTCAACATAATTTAAAGAATTAAATTAATAATAATATATACAATAAATATTCACTTGTATAATTATAAGTTATATCTTGATGGCTTTTCTTTATGTATCTAGTGTATATTCTACAATATTATTTGATGATTCTGATTCAGACAAAGATAATTTATGTGATCTTGTTTTGTCTTAATTATGTTGTTTTTTTTAGACTTATTATTATTATTATTATTATTATTATTATTATTATTATTATTATTATTATTCATCAGAATTTTTATTTAATTATTCTTCATTATAATCCTCTTAATTCTAATCTTACTATTATTATTAAACTTATTTCTAAATTTGTTCAACAAAACTTACTTCATTAAATTATTTCTCCTATATACTCTATTCTTATTAAAATGATTATTCAATTTAATTTCTTTCCCAACAATTGTTATTCCCCTTATTGTTAACATTAACATTAATTTTAATTTTAGTGCTATATATTTAATTCCCAAGATCTTACCTGTTATTTTTAATTAATTTTAAAGGCTCATCATATTCTTCTAATTCTGGAACTTGAATTGATTAATCTTTATATTTTTTATCTGTTAGCAGGTGCTTTTTTAAAAGCTACTCTAGGTTTATGGTGAGTTCCTAAATAAAGGCTGGCAATTTTATTTGATTCATTCAATAATAAATTCAAATTATTATATTGAATTTTTAAATAAATAAATTTTCCTTATAATATTTGGTATTATAAAAGAAATTTTGCAATAAAAATTTTAACTCTTCTTACACTCTGAATTACTTTAATAAGACCATTTTTCCTAATCCAGTTGAACAAAATATCAACCATTATTTAGCAAATATCACCATAGTAAAATTTAAAGAGATTATTATTGTTTAATAATACTTCCATTTAGAAGTAAAGACTATCTAAAATAATATGAAAAAATTTAATAAAAAAGAAAATAATTTTGTTATGATCTTATGTTTATTAAGATTTTGATAATAAAATTGGAAGAAACTAATCTTAGGTATTTTAGTTTCTTTAGAGTAAAGATAATCAGCTTTAATTATTGGGTTCTACTATAAGACAAAGTATTTGACTCTTGATAATGAGAATGCCTCTATAATTGTCTTCACAATATTCATAAGAAAATGTATACAAATTATGTTAAACTTAATTTTTGGAGGTAATAATAATTATTAACAAAGAATGATTGCAATTGTGTAATGATTGTAAATTTAGGAAATCTGAAAGCAGTCCAATAAAAAAAATAAAATGCAAATTAAACAATATAAAAGAAATTTCTTCTTACTTTGTAGGATACACTTTATACATAAGTAGATACACCCAAAAATAATAACTTATTCAATTTGCTATATTAGAACTAAAAATATTAAAGACCTCCTGGATGAATTATGTGAAGGAGTATTTAGAAGACATATATAAATAAGGTAAAATTATTGGAATATAGGATAAATATATTGCATAAGAAATTAAATGTGAATGTGTGTTTGTTGATAGGACAAGTGTTAGTTTTTAGATCAAGAGGAATATTATCCTTCAGATCATCTCAAAAAGGCAAAAAAGCCATAATTCAAGTTGTTAAGAAAAAAAATAGAGCAGTCCAAAAATTAATTCTTTTTCAGATCATTAAAATATCAAAGAAATAACAATTTTATCTCTAAAAAAGAATTTCAAATGTTTAAAGAAACCAATAATAGATATAAGATTATTACTTAATTTAAGTTCTTTGTATAATGATGAAACAATGTCATACAAATAATTTTGCCATTTTATAAAAGCCGATAATGCATTAAATGCAAGTAAATTAAATAATAATTATAGTTTTATAAGCCAGATAAACAATTGAAAGTGTCTAATAGAGAGTTTATAAATATAAATAGAATATTTTGTTAATAAATAATTCAATTGATACAGAATTTTAAACTTTCAAAAAAATAAGTGATGAAAATGATACTTATTTTGATTAATAAACATTTGAACATGCTTTCATATCAAATTAAATGCGTATCTAGAATAATTACAAAATAGATTAATCTTTATTGATTAACTAATGAATAAATTAATTATTAACCACTTTATGAATATATATAATTTCTGTATTATTATAGATTAGAAGAATTGAAATAAACAGGCAAAACCTTAAGAATTGCACACCTTAGTGAGATCAAAGGATTAGGATTGTAGAAAGATAGAACTGCATTTGAAAATGCATCTTGTATGGTAGGATCATAAATAGAAAGAAAGGTATTTAAAGCAACAAATTTATGAAAAGGCAGGAAATTTATTCAGCTGAGGTGAAAAAGACAGAAATAATTATGGAGAATTTCAGAAGTACTATTGGTCTAAGAATTAAAGAAACTAAAGTAGTTTGGAAAGGAGAAGATGTTTTATTGAAAAGAGAAGAAAAAAATGATCAGACAGGTATGGATATATAATCAATAAATGAGATAGTATCAGTTGTAGTAATAACTCTTAAAAAATCGAAAAGATCTAAAACAGTATAATTAGATTCACCCATTCATGAAAATTTAACAAGAGATAAAGTTACTATGCGTGATGTCATTTATTAAGTTGAATTGATGCTTATTTGTTATATATAAAGTAAATTGATGATTAAGGTGACTAATATAATTATTAATTAATTAATGATATAAATTTATGGAATTACCTTTATAGGTAAATCCTTTTTTGAAATAATCATCATCTTTTATTTTTTAATATTATTTGGTAGTTTATATTAGAATTTCATAAATTTATATTTTTTAATTACAATAAGTTTGGGATTGATTACTTTCATTTTTAATATAAATATTAAACAACATATTGCCAGCTTCAAGTCTTGCGAAATATAGTCATGAAGTATTTTAATCATTAGGATAATTAATTGCAAACTTATTGTGTTTCTCATGTACCTACTACTAAATAAAATATGCAAGAATTATTTGATAAATTAGATCAATCGCTATAATAAAGCTTCTTATGTCCTATAAGGGAGGAGTTATTAAGAGAATATTTTGATGACTTAATACTTTAAATAAAAATAAACTATGGAGAGAGAGGTTTTATACGAGTGACAGTACTCACCTAAGTTCGAATGGTGATTTAAAAATATTAAACATGTGTCAAGTATTGCTTTTGGAATATAAAAGTTTTTATCAGAAGAAGAACATACTTATAAAATATCTAGGCTGAAGAAAGATTTAAAATAAACTAACTAGAATAAGAATGTTCTGAGCTTTAAAAATAAGTTGAAAATTTAGAATAGAAGCTATAAGACATAAATCAGAAGAATTAATAAAATAGAGAGTAAAAAAAAGTAACACATTTGAAAAGAATTACCATATATAAAAACTCATATAAAAAATAAAGTATTTTGGTGATCTAGAAAATATATTTTCTGGATTAAAAACTTGCCTTACAGAAAATTATTATTATCATTTAATCAATTTAAAGGAATAACATATGTTAAAAAAAATCATTAGCATTGATCATTTTAATTCATTTTTAGAATGATATTTCTTTATTCTTCTCCTTCGCTATCTTTTTAAGCTAATTTTAATACAATTAAATCATTTCTTACAATAAACTAAATTGAAGGTCTTATTATTTAATGTATGAGCAAGCATCGTTTGCTGATATTCCTATATTTACTTTGTTATGTGCTTTATTCAGGGAACAGGTAGATATAAAGAAATTGTTCCAAAATTTGTCAGTTGATTTTTAATTATGGTGTTAACCCTTCAACCAGACAAACAGCTTTAAATGTTGTAGGGATTATTATATTATCCAAAATAATTCTGGTGGTGATATCCTATGCAGATTCATAGGGCTTGGTGCCTTTAGGGTCGAATAATCAGGACTTAAAAAGCCATCAAACATGCCCTAAATAAAAATAGTTTCTAGCTAAATCGACTCGAATAACAAACTCTAGACTAAAACTTCTCCAAAAATTCTTAATACAAGAATGAGAGCTTGATAGATTTTTTCATTTTTTTATTTTAAATGGAGACTATAAATTATTGATAAAAATGCAATTATTATGAAAATGCTTCTAATAGTAAGAATTTAGTACAATCTATTATGAAAAAAGAGTAGCTCAATTTTAATATCTAATAAATTTAATCCTTAAAATTTTAAGTATGTATATATTTATTATAATAAAAAATATTAGAAACTTTCATAAATTCTAAGTTTGAAATTCCATTTAAATAGGAGAATTTACTATTTTTTAATTTTAGAGTAAAGTTAATTTTATTTTAATCTATCCTTGTTTATGTGTTATTAGATTAATTTTATATAAAGATCATCATTATAAAATTCTTAGTTTAATAAAGAATATATCAAATAATCATCAAATTCTTAAAATTACATTAATAATAAAATTAGTTAGGAATCAATCTATTAATCTTTTAGTATATTTTTATAAACTTATTTAATATCTTTCATCGATATTTTCAATTCATCTCTTATTAATAATTTCATTTATAAAAACATATTTAATTCAAGGATACCAGGCTGGAAATTTTAGAGAGGTATTTTAAAAAAAATAAATTTTGATAAGAAGTAGCTTTTTAAGTATATCAAAAGTATAATAATAATATCAAGTTTATAAATTTATCTCTTTACAATTAATTAAATAAAAATAGTTACTTGCGATCATTAAATCAATATTTAAGATGAAAAGAAAATATTACATAATAGCGTTGAGAAATAATTGAGGGGATTTCAATGATTAATTGCTGTTGAATATAATTTAACAGGAGAATTGGATATTGATTTCATGAACTAAATATTCCTTTTTTCTTTTCATTATTTTAAAATAAAAAGTTTCAATAAAGTATAAAAAAAAATAAAAATATTATCTAAATAATTATGAGTTAAAATTTCAGAATTGAATTATTTTATATTTTTTAGCAATTTTTAATACGAATAAGAGATAAGGGAGGGAGATAGATCTTAAATTTACTTATGGCATAATCCTCATATTTGGTATTATAGATTTATAGACATAAAACAATTAAAAAGAGGGATAATAAGTGAATTTGTTAGGCAAGTTCTAAATATGTTATAGTATATCATTTTTTAATTCAAATTAAATGCAAATGACAGTTTACAAATAATTTTTATATCGAACTCAGACAAGTTTTTTCTCAAAATAAGTATTATAAATATTCAAATTATAGAGTCTCAGAATAGAATACTATTAAGATACATACAATCCTGTTTAAATCCTAAATGGAGTTTAATAGCTCTCTTCTTATTCGTTTATTTTTTGTCTTTATGTCTTAGTACTAATTAATCAAGTAATTATATTTTTTAAATTTAGTATGATATTCTAAAAAGGGTTATTATATAGATAAAATAATAGTGGGAAGTTATTTAGTAACAAATTATCTATTCAGATGATAGGTGTAGATACAAATTGTTATTTTTTAAACCTTCTGTGATTTCAATATTCCTTAATTTCATCCTATACTTTGCTTTGAGTTCATTTCTAAAGTTTTCACATTTGTTAGCTAAGATAGATTACTTCTGTTGATGAGTTCTGATATCTGTTAGCCTTAGAACTAATTAGACAAAGATTGAAATTTTTAATTGTTTCTTTAGAAATAAAAAATATAATTTAAGTTTAGAAATAGCGTAAAAAATATTATGATAAATATAAAAATTATCTCAAGAAAATAAAAACAATAATTATCAAAAACACCATATAATAAAGTTTATAAAAGGTGTTGAAGATTAATTAATAATTATTAATAATCTAAACTAATCACAAAATTTGTAAATACATTTAAGAATTGAAAAATGACTTGCTTGAAATAATTTAATAAAATAGCAAATCAATTCATATTTATAAACAAATATTTGAATTTTAATATTTAACGTTTATATGAAATATATTATTATCTTATAGTTATTTTGTTAAATATAACTAGTACAAGCTATTGGAAAGCTTATGACGATAATAATAATTTCTTACAAATTCTATATGCATGAGGTTAATATTAAACAATATATTGATAATACAAATACTCAATACAAAAGTGTAGAAACCAACAAGTGAAAATTAATTTAAGTTTATGGTTAATAATTAATTGTAATAAATTTCTTATAAACTTATCCATTAAACTCTTATTGCATCATCAATTTCTAATATATTATTTATTTTTTTAATGTCCGACAAAATATTTAGAATCTACCTTATTTTAATGAACTGTTTATGTAAAGACACGTTAAACTATTTTAGTAACTTGGAGTTGTAATTAAGGATAAGTTGAAGTTAATGGTTAATGTGTAGATTGTATATCTAATTGTGTAAGTTGCCCCGATGCATCAAAATGTGACGAATGTAAGCCAGGCTTTTATTCTTTAATTATTTCATGCAATGCTTGTTAAAATGGATGCAAAGTTTGTAGTCTAAACATAATATTATAAAAAATTTGCTCAACTTGCTTTCCTAAATTTTTTAAATCTGGTTCAAATTGTTAAGCTTGTCCTGCTTAGTGTGCTACTTGCACATCTAACTCTGTATGTTAAACTTGTGAAGATCACTATTTTATCATTGGAACTACTTGCTCAATTTGTGATACGAATTGTAAGACATGTTCAGGTACTAGTAGTACTTGTACGTCATGTGATGTTGGCAAATACCTTTCAAATTCATAATGTCTTCCTTGCACATCTCCATGTTCGGCTTGTGTCAACAATTCAAATGATTGTACTTCATGTATTGACATACATAAAACAGCAATCAATTTTTTATGTGTTTGCAATGATGGATATTATATTGATGGATCAAACTAATGTTAGCTTTGCACACCACCATGTTCAAAGTGTGAAAATACTGATGAAGATTGTACTGAATGCATCTCCACTTTTACATTAAGTTAGAATATACCAAATAAATGTGAATGCTAATCCAACTATTTTTAGGTTGATTCTCAAACATGTTAGCAATGCATCAGTCCATGTTAAACTTGTGAATAGAATGAGAATCACTGTCTATCATGTGTTGATAGTAATTAAATTTTAACTAATTCAAACTTTTGCGAATGCAAGTCAGGTTGGATTTTAAATACTGATGGTATCACATGCATCAAATGTTAATTGCCATGTTTAGATTGTGTAGATACAATAGATAAATGTATCATCTGTTAAGATCAATTACATTAATAACCTGACTCTTGTGAATGTGATTCTGGATGGATATTTGATGATAATTACTTCTGCATGCCTTGTATAGAACCATGTTAAACTTGTGATATATCTACCACTAAATGCTCGACATGCATTGATCCTCATCATTAACTTAATGATTTATCCTAATGTGTTTGCTAATCTACTTATTATTCTAATACTCTACTCACATGTGCAAAATGTTAAGAACCTTGTTTTGAATGTGATTCTAATGGGTGTATTAATTGCATAGATATTAATCAAATCTTAGATTCCGATAAATAATGTGTTTGTAAACCTGGATATTTCTAATAAGGTATTTTATGTATTCAATGTTAAAATCCATGTTCTACTTGTATTGATGCTATTAATAAATGTTTGACATGTGTGGATCTTAATTAAATTGTCAAAGATTATTAATGCCTATGTAAAGAAGGATTTGTGAAAAAAGGAGACTTTTGTTGTGATTAATATTGTATAGATTGTTAAGGATTCGATAATTGTATTAATTGTATGAAGGGATACTATTTAACCTCCATTAGTAGATGTTTTAAATGTATTGATCACTGTGATATTTGTTAAAATCAAATCAATTGCCAAATCTGTTAAGATGGATACTTTCTAAATGAATTGAGTTTATGTGAAAAATGTCTTCCTTATTGTAAGTTATGTGGAAATTAATTTAATTGTGATATATGTTTAGATGGCTATTTTCAACTGGAGTAGAAATGTGAGTAATGCAATCAAAATTGTTTAACTTGTAATGAATTATCTGAAAAATGTCTTACTTGTAGATCTAATTACGAAATTAATCCTTAAAATTAATGTATATGTAAAGTTGGATATTATGAATAGTAAAATCAATGTTAGAGATGTGAATACCCATGTAAAAAATGTTTAAGTAAAACTCTATGTTAAGAATGTGTTATGCTATCTAATTTACATTTAGATTTGAATTTTCAATGCAATTGCAGTCCAGGATACTTCTGGAATTAAAATAGTTGTTCTTAATGTTATTAATCTTGCCTTAATTGCATTGAAAATTAATTTCATTGTATAAGTTGTGATAAAAGACTAAATAGAATTTTAAACAATAAAAAATGTGTGTGTATTGAAAATTATTTTGAAAGCGAAGATGGAGTATGTATTTCATGTTTAAATTAATTGGGGAAATCTTAAGAAAGTTGCAAATATTAAGATTGTAAAGATTTAATTTGGACATATGGAGAAGAATGTGATGATGGAAATTATGTAAATAGAGATGGTTGTTCTAATTGTAAAATTGATCATAACTACTCTTGTTCTAATGAAATACTACAATAATCCATTTGTTTCTAATGTTCAACTAATTGCATTAAATGCTAAGTGAATCCTTTAACAAAAAAATCTTAATGTATATAATGCAAAGTTGGCTATTTTTTAGATAAAAATGATTGTGTTGAATGCTCAATCAATTGTTTGGAATGTATGGATTAAGCTAATAATTGTATAAGTTGTAAGTTTCCATAATAGAAGAATTAAAAATGTTAGCTCTGTTAATCAGGATATTATGCAGACGAGATAAATGGAACTTGTTTAAATAAATGTGGAGATTATATTAAAGTAAACGAAGAGGAATGTGATGATGGAAATCTTATTAAAGGTGATGGGTGTGATGATTAATGTAAATCAGAAAATAAGTACATATTTCTGAATGGAGTAAGTATCGTACCAAATTATCCAAAACCATAATTATAGAGTGTAGGGACTTCTTAGATTTACTCTGCTATAAGAATATTTAAATTATCTTTCACCACTCAAATTGTTATAACTGATGGCTTTCAAATTAAAGATTATCTGACTTTTCATATAAAAAACAATATTGAAACTACATAAATGGATTAGTCCATTAAACTCAATCAAGATACTTCATAAATTAATGAGTTTAATTCAACTGAGTTAATTTTGATGATAAATATCACTTTCTTGAGAAGTTCACAAGATGAAATCCTCTTGATCAAATTCTTAAACAACTCAGTTATTTAATCAAATGAAGGATACTCCTAAATTGAAACTGAAGTCTTTTGCCTTATACCAAAAGTGATATACATAGATGATGTCACCATTGCTCAAGTGCAATTAACAACGAAGAGTAATTCTTATATGCTATATTTTATTGGGGCAATGTGCGGAGGATCAGTGTTATTTGGAGGAGTTGAAGTTTTTTTTAATTTGTTGGATACTCTCTAAATGCTATCATATTTGAAATACATTAACACACAACTACCATATAATTTATAAGCATACTTTGAACTTTTTGGATTTGCTTAATTTAACTTTATCTAAAAGATTTTTGATTTTTCAGGATATATTGATTAAATGCTGAATATGCAACATTAAAAGAAGATACCCACTAAAGTTGCAAGTGATGAGATAACATCACTATTTATTATTAATTCTGCAACAATTACTACAGTTTGGATCTCTCTATTTAGTATCTATGCAATTGCAAAAGTGATACCTAAAATTCTATATTCATTTAAGTTTAAATTTTATTCTGAGATTTAATCAGAAAATTCTTGGCGTGTCTAAGTTGGAGTATACTATTTAACTATTAAATATATTATAAATAGATTGTGCTTTACTATTATTTCAGAATTCTTTTATAGTGGAATCTTACGAGCTCATATGGCCACTGCATATGATTTTACTTTCAGCTTAGTATTGTAATTGTATGCCTTAGAAATTAACTCACCAAATATGTTTATCAGATTAAGTTCATTATTAGCTTGTGTAGCAAGTGCACTATATGTTTTTAGCATATATTTTGTAATCAAACTATCTTAAATGAAGAAATATGCTTTTAATAATAATGTTATCTAAACTAAGTATGGATCTATTTTTGATGGAATTAAGATTACTGAATTTTCCAAATATCTTAATGCTATTCTTCTAATTAAAAAACTTATCTTTATGTTATTATTAATTTTCGCATATGAATTTCCAATTTTTTAAACTGTCAGTATTACACTTCTATCAACCTCGATGAGTCTATTTTACATCTTATTTAATCCATTAGAAGATAAATTGGAGTATTTTAAATAGTTATTTAGTGAAGTTAGCATCTCTTTTACATTATTGAGTATTACAATTCTTACATGTGATTTTGAATTATTATATTTTTCATATGAGATCAGATAATATTTTGGTTGGGGTTGCATATTTTTTATGTCATCTATATTATGCATTCAATTAGGGATTGACGGCTTTTAATAGTGGAAGTTTCTTTTTAAGAAGTATAAGCAAATTAAAAGACTAGCTTAATAAATTCTTGGAGTATTTTAATAGAACAATAAAGTAACTGCCCAATCTAGTGTTTTCTATTGATAAATATAATTTCGAGTATTTCTGAAGTAGTAATTTATGTTACTTATAATTGATTAATTTAAAAGAAATTAAATATATATTTTATAATAATATAAATTATAAAAATAACAAGAATAATATTAATTTATCAAATATTGTTTCCTCAAATATCTTACACTTTTAATAAAGAAATTATAAATAAATTGTATCATAATTATTCATTTATTTAATAATTCATATACCGAATATCCTTAATTTTTTTCATCCCAATAAACCAAATATTATCCTTTATTTGTAAAAGTTCCAAAAATTTGATTTGTATCACAATTAAATTAATGAACTATTGTGAAAATCCCATTTATTATTTCTTTAATAAAATAAATATAAGCTTTATGTCTGAGTACTATTAAATTCTTTTCCTTATTGTAAACTATTGGAAAATGATATTCATCAGATATCTAATTATTTTTATTTAATTGAATTGTCTTCTTTTAATTTTCTTAAAACATTCCTTCTTTTAATTCAAATATATAGAGCTTGTCTATTTCCTTACCACCAGTTATCCAAATAAATTAATTCTCTTTAATAAATTTAATCTTAAGCCCGTATTCTTAAATTGACTATTTAACAACATATTTGAATTCAAACTTATCTTATTCTTCTCTTTCCCAAATTATAATCTAATTCTTAGCATATGCACATGATACTAATTATGTTTCTGATTAATTTAAACTTAATGCCATAACATAACTATCATGTTTATCTAATGAATACATGTAAGTCAATTTATTTTATTTAAAATCAACATTCCATACTTTAATTGATTCATCATCACTACCAGAAAATAAAATATCCTCATTTGAATTTAATATAATACATCTGACAAAACGTGTATGTTCTTAATAAGGTTACGAACTAATCCAATTAGTTTAATCTATCTATTTCCAGCATCTTATTGTTGTGTCTCCAGAACCTGAAATAAAAGAATTCTATTTCTTACTATAAACTAAACATTGAATCCAATCAGTATGTCCTATTAAATTATTTATAAATGTGATGGTTCCATTTAAAAACTTCCATACTTTAATATTATTCTATTCAGTTGATAACATAATTGACCCAGAAGAATCAAAAACTATATCGTTACATCTCACACTTTACTTGACAGATTCACCAATTAATTTTAATTTGATTTAACCTTTTTGTGGCAAATTTGAATAAATGATGTTTAGAAATTTTTCCTTTATATCTTCAAAGTTAACTTTATTTTAATCTTGAATAAATTAATTTAAGGTCTAAGATAGTTTAGTCATCCAAGATTTATTTATATTATTGATAAGAGTCATATTTGAAACATAATTAGTATTCTAGTTCTTAATAAACGAATCTAATTCATCATAAAAACTGTATTAATTGTATTACTATCTTTATGTCAACAAATTTTGAGTCCAATTTTCAGATATACTAATTATAGAATCAAATAAATTGATAAATTATGTCTTTAATCCTTCTAAACTTTTTATACAAATTTATAATTATTGAATTGTTTTCTATGTAATATTTTCTAAGTTATTCATATTTTTATCAATAATTTCCTCAATAATCTAAATTACTTTTTTAAATCCTATAGTCTTTGCATCTGATTAGAAGCTTTCCATGCATTTATTGCACAAAAGTCTTTGTTTCTTGTCTAGCTTTGGATCAAGCACAACCAAATGAATTGGTTCGTCATGTTTGTTTTAACAACAAAAGTCTGTTAGACTTTCTATCATTTTGACTTCTAACATTTAATTAAATATTAAAATTTATTGTGATTGGATTGAGTGTTTATACATATAAAAAAAGTAAAATTATTTAAATAAAAAGAAACTAAACTTTTTTTTCCAAGGAATGTTTATTAACTAATACTTCTTTTGACATCAAAATTAATACAGCATACAAGTTTGCTTTAAATAAATAAGATAAGAATTTCATCAAATATACATTAGTGTAAAATCGTATAATCTAAAAATATTTTTTTACACCCGTTTTGCGTTAATTTATTTACTCGATCACCTAAGATAAAACTAAATGTGGAATTTAATCACATAAAGTGAAAAAAAAAACTAACTCTTATTTTTAACACTAAAACCCTTATATAATAATATAATTAAAAATAGTTAAAATAATTTTATTAATGAATCAATTAAAAAACAACACCAATTAAAAAATCAATTTAATCAATGAGTTAAATAAAATACTTTAATCTTTTATAAATTATCAAATTAGAGTTATTTATTTCGGTATTTGCGAATCTGTTACTAATATTTGATTCTCTATAATATTTTAAATAGGTAAATTTAAAAATCAGAAATAGTTTGGAATATAGATAAATTTGGTTGCTTTGAAAAAGAAAGCAATGTTCAATTCTATGACTTAATTGTTGAATAATTTAAAAAATACATTTTACTAATATATTTGCTAGTGTAATCATAATTAATAGAGTGACTTTTAGTTTATATGATTTTATAATTTTTATTAATACTTATGTTATAATATATATTATTAAATAATAAAATAATTTCTTATTTTGTTAAGTATTAGTTCCTTAAAGTAAATTTGTTTCTTAAGGAGAATAATAATTTAATTATTTATCAACAAAAATCTTAGACTTTCCGATAAAATCTTACAGTTTAATACTTTGCTATTCCTATAATTACATTTTTTACCAGGTTGGTAACCTGAGGATTGGGTAAGATTTTTTTTAATTTAAAAACCCCATAAATTATTTCAATAATATGTCATAGAAATTTAATTAAAATTTGAGAAAATAAGTATGAAAAAAATTGGGTTTAATTGAGACATTATAGAACTTAATTGATAAATTATCTTAAATCCACATCCAAAAAGAGATATACTTTTAAAATTAAGAGTTAGAGTCTCTATTACTATACAAAGTATGTATTTTTGTGATATTGCCTATCTATTTAAAAGTAATTGAATTAAAAGACAAATAATGAAACTATTGTAATACTTTTAGACTAATAATTCGAATTCAGATTCTTAGAAGTTTACATTTAAAATAAATAGTTATATTAGTAATAAATTTTGAATGCTTTATTTTTCTATTGCTAAGATAAAATTTTTAATTAGTAATATAAGGATTTAACATAAACTAAAAATATCACAAATTTTGTGCATTTTCTTTAATCCAATTTTTGTTGTTTTATTGTTAGTAGATAGCCAAATAATATAAAAAACAGGTGATATATATGTTAAAAATAAGATTATTATTTAAGAAAAAATAAAAAGAATATTTAATAATTAGCTTTCTAATTGTAGGTTTATAATTTATTTATGGAAAACATAACACCGATCTTCTCATTTGGCTAAAATAATTTGATTCATACTTCTATGACCTCCTCAATTTTACATAGTACAATACTCGATACAAGCCATTCTTATTTTACATCATTCATTAATTTTTTCTTTTTTCATTTCAACTCTTCATTATTTTTATACTCAGTCCTCCTTTTATTTCTACCTAAATAATTGATAATCTCTTCATCAATTTTTCTAATTACATATAATATTCAAAACGCTCAGAGGAACCCAACATATTTAGCTACTTATTTCAAATCTATAAGGGAGTGAAATTGTACTCATTTAAATGATCAAGATTATTACTCGATGAATAATATAAATAATATTTTCTATTAACTTTATCGACTAGAAGAATGAATTATTTAAGAAGTCTTACACCAGCCTCTTCTCTTTCTCTTATTTTTGTTTTTGCTCTAGTTTTGGCTTCTCCTATGTGTAATTGACAAAAAGGGCATTTTAAGTATTATAAATGCATCTACACTAATATATATAATATAAATATATCTATAAAATAATTAGAAAATAAGTATTATCACTAAGTGGCAAAAGTAGGTAGTAAATAGTAAAAATCAAACTCAAAACAATTTTTTCTAATTTCCCTTTCTTTATTTTTGGAAGAAGAATTGCCTATTAAATATTATCAATAGTAGAGGAAAAATATAGAATTCAATATTAAAACAGAAAAATCAATGATTAACAGGAGAATAACAGAAAATGAATAAAAATAATGTAATACATTATAATAATTTTTATGTATTAATACTTTTTGATCATTAATTCAAAGGGTGATGTTAAAAAGTGTTAAAATTAATTTTGTAAATATTTAAAAATGAAAGTTGAAATAGAATTTGAGGTATATTTATTGGCATTAACAGTTTTTGAGTTAAGGATTTATATTCGTTAGTAGAAAAGTTAAGTAAACCATACTTCAAAGAATGATAGGTGTTAATTTTTGCACCTTCCAAAACCTAAAAGCTAAAATATTTAGTCTTTAGGTATTTGAAATAGCCTCTAAAATATTAACTTGATATATCTAGGAACAAATTTTAACGGTTAAAAGCTCGATAGCTTATTTCTATTAAAGAAACCAAGACAATAATAGTAACTTTCTTATTAACATTCATAATGCTGTCTGGGATTCTAGTAAATGATGACGAAAGATAATCTAATTATTTCAGAGATTATATTAAGTAACTTTTACAAGCAAATATGATATCGACTTTTAGAATTATATTCATTATTAATAATATTTAATTTAATTTAATCATTAAAGATGTTAAATTAGTTTTGATCAAAAAATGATTAAAAAATTAACATATTATACTATTATTTTTAATAAAGTTTATTTATTTTTGAATTGATATACGTGTAGGAGAATTTGTATGATCTAATAAGAACTTCAAAAATTTGTAGGCAGACATCTTTGAAATTAAATACATATTACAAAAAAATAAATTTTGTTAAGATCTAATTGATTTTAGTAGCAAATCTTTTAATTAAGTTTCATTCTGAATAGAGAACCTTTGGAAACTGAAAATAGTTAATTAAATACCTTATAACCATTCAAACAAGATTAGGAAGTAGTGAACTCTTATAATACTCCTGCAAAATAGTTTTTGTCTTTTAATTTAACAATGATACCAGGACCCATAAGGATTGATTTAATTTCAAAAGGAATGTAATTTTGTAATTTTGACTACTCTCCTTAACATATTTAAAATAATGTTCCAGTATAGTTACATTCATCATAAAAATTAACACAAGGAACAGAAAGTCTCAAAATAAAGTCTCTAAATCCCCAAGATTCTAAAAATAGTTCAATTTATACCATCCAAAAGATCTTCATAATAACTAGCAGAATTTAAATTGTCTTTTAACTTAATGGTTAAATCAGTTCCTGTTAATATCATTTTTTATGAAAATGTGTAAAGAAAATCTGAAAATATATTGTTTCTGCATATCTAAGTACCAGCCTCATTTCCCAAAATCAAATTTTTTATTAATACATTATTTGCATAGATCTCAAATCCTTCTGAATCCCAAGAGTCAAATTTCCAAATATTTACTGAAAATTCCAATTCTTTATTTGGAGGAATATTTGTAAATGCCTTGGTCACACTTGTTTAAAATCCAAAAGGTCCCATAAATAAATTTTAAGGTTATGAGCCACACCTTTCTAAAGTGGCACTATTTATTCCAACAATTGAAAAGTCTGTATATCTACAATCAGCCATATTGTCTGTTATACAATTCTCGTATATTATCGATTTTAAAAAAAGTATTTTTAGAAAGGAAATTACATGAGCCATTTTAATTAATAGGATATTTAAATAAAAATGATGTTTTAATAAAACGAATGAAATCCAAAATTTGGAGATCTAAAAAATATTCAGAAAGAAATGAGGTAATTTTTACTTAATTACAACTTTTTTTTAACATTAACATTTTGTTGATTTTAATATTTATATTCATAAATTTTCTAGGTAAATTTTAATATTCTAATTAAAAACCAACAATAATTATATACCAGCATTAAATGATAATATAAATTTAATAAAACAAATAATTTAACACTTTGGGCATTAGTTTTATTCATTCTATAAATAATCAATTTTTTAACCTTTTTATCAAAAAAGGAACAGAATACTTAAGGTAATTAATACATTCAATGAGTAGATGCTGACTTCACCATCATGAACAGTATCAAAGTATTTGGAAAATAAGATTGTCGAAATATATTCAGAGAGACCTCTATCTATTTCTCTTATTAATTAATTTTGCATGATTAATTTTACATTTCAAAGTAAAACAAACTAATTTACATAATAACTATTGCCAAATAAAATTGAATTGATGTCCTTGTTTCTGAATAGTTTATGTTAAATTTTTAAACAGAATTATTAAAATCAGTTTTGGTCATACAATTTCATCAATTATTTTATTATTTTAGTGCTTCCATCATATTATTAAATCTTCTCATTTCTTTTTTTTTAGATATCCTATTGGAAATCCCAAGAATATTATTTCTAATTATATCGCCTTAATCAATGTTAGAATGTAACTTGTTAAAATTTTCTTATATTCAGATTCATATTTTTTATTGGTTTAGATTTATAGTTAATTATATATTTATAGATAATTTTTAAATCATGTTCATCAAAATATTATCTCATTTTTGAACACATTGTATGATCATTCCTACTAATTTGAATATTATCATTTATATATTCATAGACCCTTGATTCTATTGGATTTTTTTCTTTTATTCTAAACGCTCAAACCATAGAAGAATTCAAATAAATAATTATTAAATTCACCCACACAGGCTTTCAGATTTACTTATGAATTAATCATTTTTATTGAAAAATTCTTTACTCTATCCTGTTGGAAAAAGTGAAATAAGTTTAGATTTTCTATTGTTACTTTTTGAGTGGATAAAACCCATTTGAGACTTGATTTACCTTTTTTTTTTATAGTTTTCTTTTTCATTTAATTCTTAAAAAACTGAATATCTAGTTTCTAAAGAATGCTTCAATAATAAATTATTTCATCTATAAATTTTAATTTAAACAAATATTTTATATATATTTCTAATAATAGGATCATTAATAAGGTTTATCCAACTATTTGAAACTTGGCTCTGTATTAATAAAGATGAGAATTTTGTTCATAATTGATTGTTTCTAATCATAATTCTTCTTTACGTTAGATTAATCAAATTTTTATTAATTTTGATATGTTTAAACGTTTTACTATAAGTTTTTGATTATTATTGATTCAATAAATTTACTATTAGAATTCGTTAAAATAAAGTTATAAATAATACTGTAATTTTATCATATACCAATAATTTGTTGTCCTAAATTTGGTATAATTTATGATTATAATAAAAAGAATATAATAAATTAAAGTTCTGTAATACAATTATATAAATTAAAATTCTGGAATAAAATTATATAAATTAAAATTTCATTTCACTTTTTTAATTGTCTCATTAATTCTCCATTTCTTATTCATTTTATAAATACAGCTTATATTTGCTTTTAAATAAATAAATTACTAGTTCTGGTTAAGGAAATAAAAATAATTGTTTTAATGTAAATAACTCTAGTGATAATGTACTAGACATGAGAATTAAAATTAATGAAATTTCACGCTATATAAATGGTGATGATACACTTGCATAAGCTCCACTAAGCAGTACTATAATAATTATGCTATTAAATGCGCATGATTTGAATCTTTATTGATTTCTATAATAATTATATGTCTCTTCAATCATCTTAAGGATAGTTTCAATCTTGCTAACTAACTTATCTATTTTGACTTCAAATTGCAATATCAAAGTATTCTTGCAATATTCTGATATTTTAAAAATAGACTATATATCATTGATATATGCATCAAGTAAAAAACAAATTTCTTTAATATTTTAATTACCCTAGATCCATTATGATATCTTTTAAAGTATAGATATACAATTATTCAAATCCAATCCATGAATAATTTTATATTATTCTTAATTAAGTAAACAATATTTAAGTCTTAACATTTATTCCTTTATCATCTCTAGATTTTCATTACTATTCAAAATGTATTAATCTATTTACGAAAAAAATAATTGAAATATTTACTCTAATCTTTTCTGTATTTTAGGCATACATTTTAAATATAGCATCCAGAGTTTTTCATCAAGGATAAGTTCAAAGTCAGGATTGCATTCTACTTACTAAAGTTACTTCTACACTCTTTCAGTAATAGATTTTGCTAATCTAAAAATATCTTAATTAACATCTTATGCTGGTTTTAGAAATTCTAAACAAGTTTCATCATCTTTAAATAGCTTTTTATAGAAGCTATAGTTTTATTCTAATTATCCTCTAAAGGCTATTTCCCAATCGTCTAAATATTCTTATCTTTAATTTATTTCGGCTTTTGTTAAAATGAGATTCGTCCAACTCTTAAATTTTTATTCTATATCATTTTTATTCTTTAATAGACAACATATTGGATCAAAAGTATTCTAAATATGTTCAAATTTTTAGTTTGAAATGTCCATCACAAAAAAAACAATGATATTTTTAGTTTAATGGAAATAGTTATACAAACTTATTCTATGAGCAATTCTCATTAATTCATTTCTATTATCATCAAAACCAGGACAATCAAAAATAAACAAATTTTAAGGTAATTAATTAATGAATCCAACATTTAGTAATTCTTCACAACTTATAACATCTTATTCTTATTCATTATTTCCTTAATTATTAAAGAATTGAGTAAGCTCTTCCTTTTAACCTGTATAAATTCCACTAATTTTTTAAGTCTCACTAATTTCTCCTTAATCAATTTTAAATTTGGTTTAAATTCCTTGTTAAATTAAGTTACATTTCTAACCTAAAATTTTTTTACTTTAAAGTTTATTAGGATTAATAATTGAATTAACTATTGTAGATTTTCCTGATTTTGTTACTCCTATAAAATAGATTCCATTTTCAATTTTATTTTTCGGTCCTTCTTGTATTCTCTTTACTATATATTTAAGTTCATAAAGAGTATTTTCTATTAATTATTCACAATTTTCACACCAAAATTTAAGATTGATTTTCAAATTGTTAAATTCTGTAATTTTATTAATTTTTTATGAACTTATATCATATTTGTCAAAAAAAGCTAAGATTTCATTTAATTTATTTTCAAATTCATCATTAAAAATAGGTTGAATAATTATATTTTAAATATTATTGTCAATTAAGAACTATTTCATTTATATGCTGTTTTTTCTTTTAATTCTTTCATTTAACTCTAATGCTATGTTTCCTTTATTAATTTTATTTATTAAGGTAAAAACTTTCTTCATGTTAGCAAAACTATGAGTTAAAGGATTCTGAATATTCAAAAGATCTTTTTCTAATTCTTTTAAATATCTTTCAACTTTTTAATTGGTGTCATCTTGACAAAGTATTATTGGCATTTATTATAAGAACAAAAGTTGCTTTTAAAAATTGCTTAATAGACCATTAAATAAATTTATTAAAAGATCTTAATTTTTTTTTAAGTAATGCATCATTTTTCCATAATTCAAAAAATCATCTGATTAAATTATTTTTAGGGATGTGTAAGAGTTAATTTAAAAGATATTCTTTAAAACTTCATTATAATTAACTACTCTAGAATTATATTCATTTTAATTAGTAACTTTACATAAATTCCACCTATCTTATGATGGTATCAGCAATGAAAATGAATTTTCTTAAAAATAATATTTTCCAAATTGAAAAACTGAATCACAACTAATAATAATTACCTTCTCTCTTGTATCCTATCCAAATATTTAATTTGCATCTACAATTAAATGAAATTTGCATTTTTGCATTTTCTGAAAAGCTTTTTCAGCATATATTTTTGAAATACATAGATTCTATTATATTAAATTATCTTGTTAATTATATTATAAGATCAAAGGAAAATTCAATAGATAACTAATTTTTCCTTATTTTTCTATTCTAATTAATTTATAATATTCGGTGTCTAAAAGAACTTGCTTAATGATAAAATGTTAATAGAAAGTATCAAATTGTTATTCAAATTTTCCTAGAAATATAAGAACTATTCTTCCATTAGAAATTTATTCAAATTCATTATTAACTTTGGTTTTTATGTAATCAAATCTATCAAACACAGTTTTAATGTCTTATTCGCTGTTTTAAGCTATTTATTATTCCATATGATGTTTTTTATGGCCAAAGATTGTTGACTTTTATATTAATGTGCTAATTCTATCAAAAAAAAAAATTTTTATTATTATTTATTTACAAGTTCAAAAAATACTCCTTAAATTAGCTTAAATCTTGTAAATCACATAAAAGTATGTTTTTCAATAATATATTTCGATGAAATTGATTGGTTAACTTTGTTATTTTATAGAAAATGAATAAATTATTTTTTTACTTCTTACAAATTATCAATAATATATTAATACGGTTATATGATGATGTATATTACAATAATCTTTATATTTACAAATTTGTTTGATAGAATATATTCATAAAAAATGAAGTTGTATTTTATAAATTCATATGTGTATTATAATTTAATATCATAAAATATATAATTTGATTTCATGTTAATGTATTAATTATAAGAAAATGTTATAAATCATCTTTAATATAGAAAGGATAAACTATGGATAAAAGAGAGATAAATTGAAGATACCTGAAATTCAACCAGTGTAATGATTGGAAAATCATTTGATACTTAGTATATTCTAGAAGTGTTTAAAATTATAAAAAATAATTGTTAAATCATGGAATAAGAACTGAGTTTAATTTAATGGAAGGATTGCAAAACAAATAACACACATGATATATGGCTATTATGGAAGCTAGAAAAACTATTAAATTATTGGCTAGAAATATATTTAAGAAGATGAAACATTCATATGATATCAAAAAATTTGAATCTATAAAAAATAATATGAGAAATTTTTAAGAGATGATAAAGTTTCATTTGACCAAATGGGAGCAATATTAATAACTTTAGAGTTTATTCAAAAAGTTGCTGTTGATACTATGAAAATCTAATTTATTAAACTTATGATTAAAAGAAAATATCGAAAAATGAAAATTGGGATCGATTCTATCTCACTCTAAGTGATATCAACAAAATAGATAATTATACCTTTATTATTACTATTTAATAATATATTCCATTATCATCAGAATAACAACAAAATTGAATATCAATTAATGGTTACTTTTTGAACGAAAAATAATTATAACATAAGAGAGAAAAAAGAAATAATTATAAAAATTAAATTAAGATGGAAAACAATATGAATAAGAAATTATAAAATAACCATAAAATATAGAAAATAGAGGAATTTAAAATAAAATATAATTATAATGATAATATACTTATTAAATTATTTAATATATATAAATCAAATAAATAAATAGAAAATCATTAGAAATCGTATTTTTTTATTAATTTTTTAAAATATTGTATATTATTATTTTCAATCATTTATTTTTAATACTTTTAATTTAATACTCGGAATTAAATATTAATTGATAATTATTTTGTAAAATTAAAATTATAGTCCTAATTATGATAAATTTTTACTTTAAAAACAATTAGGAAGATATGATTATTCTTTCAAATTCTCAAAATAGATTTATCAATTTTATTTGAATTTAAACTTCACTCTATTTAGCTTTTTATTTACGAAAATTAAATTAAAAAGTGATGATTGAATAAACTAATATTTATAAATTTAGCATTAAATTCAGTTGTTTAGAAGAAATAGCCTTTTAGGACTAAATATAATAGAATAATTATAAATAATCTTGTTATAATTATTACATTATATTAAGGTTGTTTATTAAAATATCCAACTTTAATAAATAACAGAAAATATTATTATAAATATTCAATATAATTATATTTAGAAATCAATTTGCTACATTAGTTGTATTTTATAATGGTTTTTAACATTTCTCTCTAAGTTGTCTAATTAATCCTTTAAAAATTATAATTAATTATATTATTATGCCTTGAGATAGTATCACCATCTAAATCCAACCTAATATTATCTTTTTTTCTTCATAAAAATATGAATCAAATTCCTAAATATATAATATTGAACTTAACATAAACATGATTACTGAAATCTCAACAACCATCTAAACAATAAAATTTGATTTATTAATAACATCACGATAGTAATAAATGGAGATAATTTAAAAAATACTTGTTAAAATTAATAATCCTAATTAAAGTATCTATGATTTTTAAACATAAATCAAAAACAATAAAAAGAATCCTTATCTAAATAAATGTAGAATTGCTAATTTTTGATTATTGTTCATCCTCATTACTGAAAATTTAAATTTTAATTAATAATTAAATACATTCAGCATTATCCCACCATATAATACAACAATTATGCTTAGAAATGAAATTTGAATAATATCTATCCAATTTATGATCTATACATTTCGAGAATACAGTAAAACTTTAAAGAGAACATCCCAACTATTTAAAAGCAAGACTTTTTAAAATCCTTTATATGATATAAATTGTTCTAATTAAAATAAATTAAGGCAAAATTTATAAATGGCTTAACTAATTTTAAAAACTATAGTTGTATTTAAATATAATGATAACTATTACATGTATTCAAAACATTTTGAACAAAACAAGCAATTATAAACTCCATATTTGATCCATTTTAAAATAATAATAATTAATAGAAACATAAAACATTGAATAATTTGGAATGAAAGATTTATAATTAAATTTGAGTTTTGTTTATAACTAACAAATTTGCCTTCTGAATATATTGAATATTCGTAAATATCTATTAACTTAAAGATATGAAAATAATTAATGTAATTCAGAAATGGCTGAATAGTTAGTAGATCATTAATAGAAAAATATATTTCTAAATTTAATGGAAAAGGTAGATTAATGTATCTTAAGAACTATTGAAATTATAAGATTGTCAGAACTTCAAAAAATAATTCACCAATTCCAAATAATAAATATAAGCCTGTTATACCAGATAGAGCAAAAATTAAATACTTATTTAAATTTGTAAACATTTATGAGTAATCCTTTTGCTTATCATCTAGAAATTTTGGATATTATAGAATTATTTATTTCAAATGATTGATTAAAACAGCATTATCATTATTAGCCACAGTCTGATTAATTAAAATTTTCATGACTGGTCTATATTCAAGTAATTAAAGCACATCTATTTCCAAAACGTATTCTCCAACACTCACAAATGATCCAACATCTTATATTATTGATAATTTGCTGTTCCATTTTTTCTTTTCTACATTTAATAAATCAAATGTAATAGTTTCAGATAAAGGTTATAAGGTGAATATTTTTATTTATTGGCTAAACCTAATACTAATATATTATTTATTTTGTGTCATATTGAGATAATCAATTATTAAGTCTGGATACTTCACAAAAGAACATTAGGTAGGAGAATTTGTTAATATTGTCGAACATACCCAATTCTATTCAATCATACAATCCATACATCCATCAGCTATTTAATCATTTCCGTCATCACACTCCTCTTCTAATTGAAGTAATCCATCTCCACAATTCAAATATTTTTTGCATTAATTTGTATTAAGTAATTAATATTCATAATTGCATATTAAACAAATACCTTGATAACATTCAAAACAATTAAGGGGACAAGAGTACTTACAATTAAAACATCCATCAAATTAAATTGTATTACCATCATCACATTCTTCTTCTTTTGTAACTATTTTATCTCCACAAATAGAAAGACAATTATTATTAACAAATTCATATTCCAAATCACATTTCAATATACATTATCCTTAATCACAAATATTACAACCCTCTATACATTAATACTTACATTCATAGCAACCATCAAAGGGTACTTAATTCCCATCATCACAATCCTCAAATTATTTAAGAACAATCCCATCTCCACAATAAGGATTACATCCATATCCTTAACTATAATATCCTGATTAACATTCAAGGCATTATGAAATATATACATTTTTACAATTATTAATTGTTGAATATTTACAATTTATACAACCACTCTAATTGTTATCCTCAAAAATCTCACACTATTCAACTGAATATGGAATTAAAATTCCATCTCCACATACAGGATCACAAGTACGATTAATATTAATTAAAAATCCATCCTCACATTAATAACAGATTCCAAATATACATTTTGTGCAAAAATCAGTACAAGAAAATTAACATTTAAAACAACCATCTTTGGATATTTGATTTCCGTCATCACATTCTTCTTATCCTTGAATGATTTTATCACCACATATAGGATGACAACTCAAAAATTATTCATCTTCAATCCAGCCTTTTTGACACTTCAAACATTAATCAACTATGAAATCTTAACAACCCTCATAAAAATTAGGAAACATTATTTCTGGCTAAGTATAAAATAGTTCAAAATCTCTTATTGAACTTTATTTTGAAGGATCTTAATTTCTTAAAATCAATTAGAATATAGGATCTGGATGATTTTTTATTAATATTTCAACTTAATGGTCTTATTAATTTGTAGTCATCTATTAACCATATATATAATCTATTATTATAATTCCATCATCTTTTTTAAAAAACTTGATTAATAAATCTTAATGAGGAGGAAGTTAAGTAAAATAATTTATAGTATCAAATTTTACATATTATAAAAATCCACAATATATATCGTTTTCGTTATCTAATTTTTCGTTCCATCCATCATAATTTCTTATCAATTTCTAGTTAAATGAAAATTAGTGTAGTTCCCATTTTAAACAATGTATTGGATCAACCTATATACATCCAATACATCCATATTAGCATTAGATGATACTTAAATTTAATGATAATAATCCCCCATAATGTAATTTTATTCTCATCCACAAACTTCTTCTGCTATGCTACCGAATTATAGTAATATTATGAAATAATTCAGGAGCCGGGTCTTCACAGTATTTCATTGATGATACTGAACTCTCTAAATCTGGGTTTTCCAAAATATTATCTATAAAAACTTACGGAACATTTAAACCGTCAATACTTTTGTTATTTTTTAAACTTACTTTAGAACTAATGCATCGATTCTATATTGTTAATGAGATTCTAGATCCAAAAATAATCTGCTAATTCCATGATCATCACTAGTTTGCCCAAAATATTTAAACTATTCACATTCAAAGAAATCTGACAAGCCTTACCAATCTAATAGAAATAATTCATCTAAATTTACCATCTTTTTATTTATTTCTGGCATCAAACTAATAAATCACCTTTTGATTTGCTATATAAACTAAAGTAATGATTAATATCATTTAAAAAATAATGAATAGTGAATAAAGATTTATATATTAACTTTTATATATATCTTAATTTTAATCACTTTCATAGTAAATATATCAATAAAAATAAAATATTTTACAAGATCAATAAAAATTAGAATAGTATTAAAATTATTGTCTGTCTTCAAATTAATGGATTTAAAAATATTTCAGATTTACAGAGAAGTATGAAAAAAATAAGTATTATAAAAATTATTAATTAGAAATTTTATCTATTTTAAGATTCAATTATTGATTGCTATTTAAAGTATGATTATGTAATATGATAATTATTTAAGAATAATATTTATATTTCTAAAACTGGAGAGCATATCTATATTATAGCTTTATTTAATTTCAAAATTTATTAATAATATATAACCGTTCACTTTTTTAAATTAAAAACATGTTAGAATATCTTATGTGCTATTTGATTTTTATTGAAGAATAATAAAATAAGATAATTTATTTTAATGATTAGAATAATGGATTAGAAATTAATTCACGCTAAGTCAAAATTAAAGTATATAATTTATAATTATATTGTATTTCCTCAACATAAGACTTAGTGATCATTAAACAATAAAATGAAAAATTTAATAGAAAATAATACATTAAGTAAAGTTTTATCATTTAACTCTAAAGGCTTTGTTGATTTATATTATACTAATTCTCGAAATTATGCAAAATTTAATATTTAATTAATCATTTATTATAATAATTTTAGTTTAAATTTATTGTCTATTTTTAAAATAAAGAATTACATTTATAATTTTATTGCATGATTTCAAATCATGAATTTTGTTAAGAGCACTAAAATTCCTAAATTGGAGGAATTTATATTGGCAATCAAATTCGAGATTTATAGAGAAAAGTTTGTTTAGAATGCATTATAACACACAAAATCATATGATAAAATATTATCTAAAAATGAATTCGTCAAATAACTGCTTGAAAAATCAGAAAAATTAAACATATATAATGAACTAGACTAAAATTAATCAAAAACAATTTTTAAACCATTTTTACATAAACTTGACAAAAGTGAAAAAGATATCTATTTGATATTCGCTAGTAAGAGGGATTCTATTAAAAGAATTTCTGACGATTTAACATCATATGATAATAAATTTATTAGCCTAATAAACAAAGATTTGAATCCCATGGAAAGTTCTTAATAAGAATTAGATTTTCTTGTAGATTTTTTATAAAGTAATCTTTTTAATGAATGGATTAACATAAAAAAAAAGATTTCCTGTGTAATCTAAAAAGCAGGATAATTTTTAGAAGAGCTTATACAATATCTATTTAAAACTAGTCATTTAATTGGAGAAATTTATAATCTTTAGTATGAAAATTTAATTAAATGTAGTACCTTTTAAAAAACAGAAGAGAAAATCAAAACATTGGAATGATGATATAGAATTTAAATTTAGTGGAGGAGGAGAATATGATAAATAGGGAACTGGTCAAAAAATGGGAAGATGGGTTGAATTAAGTGAACATTATTGTGATAACTTTGAACTTACTTATCATGGTGAGTATAAAAATGGTAAAAAATTTGGCAGATGGGACATTTGCTATAATAATGGAAATGGTGATCAAATAATGTAACAAATATTTAACAAAAGGTGAAACTAAAATTTTCAGTGGTGGGGGATTATATAATGAAGGAACTGACGATCTCAAAATTGGAAAGTGGATTGATTTAAGTGATAGATTTTGTAGGAATTCTTATGTAATTTATCAGGGTGAATATTTAAATGGTTAAAGAGTTGGTAAATGGGATATTTGGTTTAAAGAGGATGGAGACAACAAATAAAATATAAGGATGTAAATAATTCTTTATATATCTCTCAAATTTCTTAGTGGTGGTGGATCGTATGATGAATAAGAGACAGGAATGAAAACAGGCAGTGGATTGAAATTAGTGATAGTTTTAAACAAGATTCTAAAGTAACTTAAAAAGGGGAATATCAAAATGGTAGGAAATTTGGTAGATGGGATATATATTACAATAAGGGAAATGGTGATTAAATTATGTAAAAAGAGTAATATAAAGAGCCAACTTTCAAACTTGTTAGCGGTGGAGGGGAATATAAAGAAGGAGGTGATAACATTAAGATTGGATAGTGGATTGATATAAGTGATGGATTTTGTAGGGAGTGTTAAGTAACATATAAAGGTGAATATAAAATTGGTAAAAGAGTTGGTAAATGGGATATTTTGTATAAGGATTTAGCCGGAAATAATGAATCAATGTAAACAATATTATTGCTTAATTTGAATTTTTTAGTGGTGGCGGCTCATATGATGAGAAAGGGGATGGAATGAAGATAGGAAAGTGGATAGATTTGGATGATAGATTCTGTGATTCTAAATAAATTACTTATAAAGGTCAATATAAAAATGGAAAAAAATAGGGTTTATGGGTTGAAATTGATATTTAAAAAAATAAGTAGTGTAGTGAAATGAAATATCATAATTATTATTAATATCATAATTGAATATTTTAACTAATAAAGAATAATATAATAATTTTCATTTAATTTTTTTTATAATATCAAGTTTGGGGTTTTTTTGTATAATGACTTAAACAAATAATTTCGATTGATTATTATTTAGTATTTTATGTTTTTGAATATTTACTTTTTTCAGTAATTATTACATTTAAGGCTTTCTTCAAATAAAAAAATCCAATTTTTTGTTATAAACTTTAATTATTTATAAATTATTGATAATATTTATTAAAAATGGAGTCTGACTTGGGTTTGGCCTAAATTTTCTTATATCTATAAGTGAAATGAAAAGCAGATAAGATTTCATAAAACATAAAACGATCAAGAATGAATTAATTTAAAAAATCTAAAAACTTTTTACTTTAAAAATATAATATGGTAATAATCAATTAGATTTCTATAAAATTAGAAACTAAGAAAGTAATTAATGGATTCAATGTTTAAGGTGATAAAAGAAATTTCAATGAGGTTATTCCAAAGTTTATTTTATTATCAATATTTATTAACTATAAAAGTAATTTTTTTTTCATTTTGATTTTATATATTTACTATTAATTTTATGTATATATCTAATCCTCATTGAAGCTATTTCTTTGAATTAAGTCTTTTTTGATTATAATTTCATCCATAACATTCTACTAAATGTAGTGATTAATAATTTAAGCCATCTACTAAATTTATGGATATATTAAATTAGAATTTTTCAATAGACTTAAAAAAAATCCCAGTATTTTACTGAGTAATTAAGATTTTGTAATGCAAATTTTTTGAAAAAAAGGTTTTGGCTGTTATCTTCTACAAAAATTATAAAAAAGAAATACTTTATATTAGTAGTAATGATTCAATTAGAAGGAATCTATTGTTAAATTTTAATGATAAAATTAATTTTTTTCACTAAAATAAAGGAAAGATTTTGGTTAGTTTAATTGTTTTTGAAGACTATTAAAAATATCATCAAACTCACTCTATGTAAATTAATTTCATTATATATCTATGTTTTACTTTATACTATTAAAAAATGTGTATTTATTTAAATATGAAGGGATGGTGGATAATAAAAATGCTATAAAATTGGAACAAAAATCTTAAATCTATAGAGTATGAAAAATTTGGTTATTTATGTGTCCTTCCTGAATTCTTTAACAACAGAGAATATAAAAAAGCTTAAGGATTTAATAGAGATTTGGAAGCAACTCTAGAGCCTTTTATATTTTCACCCTCTATTATATCAATTTTGAAAAGAAGGGTTCTATAATAAATTCTATCCAGTTTACAAAAGAGATCTAGTTTTTGATCATTAGAAAGTGTTGACTTTGTGAATTCAAGGCCTAAATTAACACAAAAAGAATAGCTAGTTTATAAATGTGATTGTTTACGTTATAACTGGAGACAAGAAATAACAAGAAATTAGTATCTTATGATCTAAATTTTACAAGCTTCTTTAATGAAGATTTTTAATTGCATCTCAACTTTGAAATGATACCTTTACTAGATTATCTTTTCTCTTTGAGATTAGTACCTCTTAGCAAAATGTATTAAGTTATCCTCCTTCTGGATAATTCTAACCAATTTTCCTTAAGTTTCCTTGCATATTTACTCTTTGGTTTGGGGACTCTAATTTTAGGTCAAGAAAAAACAGTGAGGTACTTTAACTATTTTCTTAGAATTCTGGAATTCATATAATATAGGGTGTTAAGAGAGGAAGAAAAATTTAAAGATTACTTAAATCCAAATGAATTATAAGCTCTTGAATGGTTTTATGATCAGCTTTGTATTTATGATCCCATTAAAGAAAGAAGATCATCTTTTAAAAAGGAGTTCGTTAGAATCGATCTTAACTCCTTTCTTCTTTTGATATATACTACGATTAATTCATAGAGAATCTAGAGTACAAAATTATATTGTGTATATTTTTTAGAAAACTAAGTAGAGAGAAAGTTAAATCAAACTTTAATTTTAAATAACTTTTTTGAACAAAGATTTCGAATATATATATGAATTAGTTATTCAACTTTTAGTCCATAAGTTTGTTGGTTGGTTGATGAATAAATTTATCTGATTGGCTTAGAAGTATAACCCTAAAATATCTCTAAATCTAATTATGTTACAAATAAAGAAAGCAGAGGAAAATTAGGATAGGAAAGGAGTAGTAGGAAATATTTGCTTTAAATATTAAGGAGTCCTAATATCTGCTTAAGATATTATCGAATATCATACGAAAATAGTTAAATAAAAATATCCTTATATAATTAAATCTTATGTTTAAATCTATAAGGAATATTATTTAATTGTGGAACTTGTTCATTAAGCCAAATTTTGATGATGTGGCTCTCATTATTATAGTTTTTTTCAATGGCTAATATGAGAAAATGTTAGTATGTAATCCAAAGTGATTCTTGTTTTGATCTAGAAAGCAGATGCATTAGGTAATTTCTGATTAGAAAATTTATTTTTTAAAGAAATTTTCAATATTTTAATCGCTATAAAAAGTATTTTCCTATACTTAAAGTTTCAGTATAGAATAATGAAAATTTCTTATAATAATTTTTGAATCCAATAATTTATTGATCATTAATTTTTTAACTATATCATTCTTTGCATATAATTTTTACAATATCTTAATAATGCATTATTTCAGTCTTATGGAAATAATATCAATTAAAGTTGTAAAATCATAATATGGGGATTTAGTTTTTAATAAAATTTTATAATTAAATAGGATTTATATTATTTAATTATTTTAAGTAAAAATATAAAAAACGAATTTTGATCTTCAAATAAAAAGATGTGGAATTATATTGTTATATATACATTTTCTTTTTTTGGAAAAACCTAAAAGCAAATTGATTAATAATATTTGAAATTTTAATTGTTATTTTTATTTCTTATAATATAAGTTAAATTAGTAAGTTCAACCTTTAGAATCACTTATTAGATAAAACAATAAATAGTATACAATAATTATTACATAGACTAACCTATTTTCATATAGATTATGAGTTTGTTATAAAATACTAATTTAAGATATAATTATAAAACCAAACAGCAAAAAATTGAATTATAAAATTAACTATAATTTATTTAATAATATCTCAAAAAAACAGTTTTACTGATTTCTTTGATACTTTTTGATTGATTCCTAAACAAAACCTGACTTTATCAATCACTATTTTCCTATATTTTAAAACTTATTGATAGATATCAATTACTAAGGTTAAAAAAAGAATAAGGGTGAAAACCACTTATATTAATCCAACCTAAATTTTAAGCTAACTCTTTATCTTGATTAAATTGCAAAATTTCATATACAGAAAAAAAAAGAGCATTCAACATAATTAGGACTTCTATGATGATTATTTTAATATTTTCAAAATTATTCTCAAAAGGCTTATATATATAACAATAACAGGAGAATATTCCAGATAGACAAGCAGTAATTAGGCTTTAAACTCCCATAAGACCTTAAAAAACAACTAAATTTATGATAAATAAGGTTTTTTTCATCAACAATATTGTAAAGTATTATTTAGCTCCTTATTTTGCTTAATTCTTAATTCCCTCTACCAACACTGATAAATTTTTAGCAATTCTGTTTTTTATGCTAAGATAATAGAACAATTGGGCAATCACGAATAAATTACAAATAAATACAAAAAGAGCTAAATATGAAGTAATTTTATTTGTAGTAGTTGATGTATTAAAATTTACAATCTATAAAATAGATGCAAAGGTTAATTCATAAAAATTAGATGTATAAATTCTAATAATTCCAGAGTAAATAAAATATTAATAATATTTTCGTGCAATACTTTAAATTAAAAATATCAATTTAACTATTTTAAATAAAAAATCTTTTTGATAAATTGTTGGCCAATTTTAATATTTAAAAAGAATTAAAATTTTATAAATTATATAAGACATTATCAAATAAGTAAATCCCATTATCATCATAATTACAAATGTTTAAAAATATTCCAAAAAGTTTAAATTGATTTAATAGAATTCAAATTTCCATTTAGCAAAAATAATTGGAGGTTAAAAATTAAATATATTTTGTAATTTTTGATCTATTTACAATTAATCAATGATTGGAGTAAAAGAACCAAAACTAAAGATTTCAAAATACATTTATAAGTTTTCTGGAAATTAAATATTGTGAAATTTCATATAGGATAATTATTAAAGCATATCAAGAACATTCCATAAAATTTCTAAATTATCAAATAAAAAAGATATTCCACTTATACTAATGATGATATACAATATTAATTTATTAAATATGGAAGTCTTAGACATAAGTAATTATTGTTCTTCTGAGATCTCATAAGGAGACCTGAATGGCAATTTTACTTCTTTTGAGAATAAGGTTTTGCCTTAGTGATTTACTATATTATCTCCTTATAATTTAACTTTTAAAATAGGATTTTGAACACTAGTTTTAAAATTGACAATTATTTTATAGGTTACATCTGCCAATTATGTAGAAATGGAAATAATTGATTTGATTTCAATTTCATATTGATTAGATTAGGCATTTATAATTTCTATAAAAATCAACTATAGAAATTATTCTTCATTTATACCTTTTTAATTTAAACATACTAATTCAGAAAATGATAATTTAAACTCTTGAATACTTGTATCTGTTTTTGATAATCTAGTTAGAATTATTTTAGGTAGAATTTAGTAAAAACAAAAACTAATTTCATATTCTGTTTAACATTGCCAATTTATTTCAACCAAAGAATTTTCATTACATCCATCATTATTTTGAAGGTTTCCATCGTCACATTATTCTAATATATCTACAAAATATCCATCTCCACAAATATTATAACATAAAGGTCCATCTTCTACATATCCAATTTCACATTAAATACATTATCCTTAATAACACATTTCTGATGACACTAATAAGTACATTAAAAACATCCATCATATGGAATATCATTTCCATCATCACATAATTCATTACCTCTTACATAACCATCTCCACATTTTGATTTACAAATACCTTCAACCAATTACCATCCATTCTAATAACATTCCTAACATTATTTGCCAATACAAATATTACATCCCTATGGACAATGAATTGTACATTTATAACAACCATCATACATTTATTTTGAGTCTTAATCCATTCACATTAAATATTATTTTAATCAATTTAACATTATTCTTAAATTAAATAACTACTGCAATTATTCAATTATTAGCATCCATTCAAAGTTTCATTAACTGTACACTCTTATAATTTTTAGTTACATTTATCATGACTAGTAAAATCTGATTCCAAATTTGAACATGTTAAAACTATGCATCTAATTTATGATACTTAAAAGTAGCATTGGTTTCCATCTCTATCTTTATAACATTATGTCTTTTGTGCTAAATCACATGAAATAGGAAGATCAACACATTAAATTACATCTAATTTTACTGTGCAAATTTTGCTATGATAGTAAGATTAACATAAATCATGAGTAATATATGAATTATCAGCAGTTGTACAATCTTCAATACATTAATGTAAATTGATATCATAATAACAATTAGGAAGCCAATTACTACAATCTAAGTGAGATGATGGTGCAGTAGGATTATTGGAACATGTTTTTTCTTCACATTATGTATTGTTCCAAAAACAAGGAATACCTTATGCATTTTTTGAAGTATTTGAACATACAATATTATTCTAATATGCGTTACAAGTACCAATAGCATAGCATGATCCATTATTCCAAAAGCATTTTTCAGTGTAAATATTACAGTCACCATATGATAATAACAATGAACAACTTAAGGGTTTGCATTTGGAGAGTGGATCTAACATACAATTAGAATGCCAATTAAAACAATCTTATTTTACAGCAGGAATTATATTAACTGCTTAACACTTATTTACACATAAATTAGACATCCATTCACAAAGTAAACCGTCAATATTTTTAACACAAGCTTCTTTGTAATCGTAAAATTCGCAATTTAATTTTTTGATTGTGCATTTATAATCTGTTTAAAAAGAAATAGTGTATTCTATATTTTCATTTTAACAATCTTAATGTGATTAAGGAGAACTTAAACTACTTAAACTACAATATTTGTTATTGGAGCATTTTGTAGTATTATGTATACACCAAAAACATTTAGTTACTACTTTCCCTTAAAAACCATAAGAATTTTCACAGTCAGATTCTATTGTATAGTCTGAACAAAATTTTTGCTTACATTAATAATTTATCCATATACAATTTTATCCATCAACAAGATTTGATTAATTACATATTGTTTAGTCTTAAATCTAACCACAATTATAAAAAGCGTATCCTTAACCTTTAATATAATTTAATCTACAATATGATGAATTAAATAAGAGGCATTCATAATTTGTAACAGCTGTTGTATTAATTTGGCAATCAATATATTTTACACATTTACCAGCTTACCATTGACATGAAAATTAATAACATTATTGAATTAATTTTATCGTTGTACAATCATCTGTATAATTAGTACAACCAATTGTATCAAGAATACAATTATATATTCAATTATAACAAATTTAATCTGTAAGTACAGAATAATTTGTATAAGTTAAATGTCTGCATATTCTAGATTCACAAGTATTATTGGAGAAATTATATCCACATTATTAATTAGCAACTGTATTATTACATATTTATTATTCACCAGTTTATTAAATGCATGAAGTTATTGCTTAACAGCAATTGCAATAAGTATCATATTTATAATTTGATGAATAGTTTTAGCATGCTTAACTCTTTTCTGAAAATGATGCAAATGTATTAAATGAAAGATACTTTTTTTCAATTTATAATTCGCAAGTATTATCACAAAAAGTACCACAATAACCTTAATAACAAGAAGTAGAACAATTAGAGCGAAAGTAACACATTTATCCATATGAGGTTTTCTTGCCTTAACAAAAAAATTCTGATAGGTATCTATTAGAACATTTATCATCAATACGACAATAGTCTTAATAATAACACTTATAATTGTATTTAGTAATTGCACTATTACAAAGATTACTAGACAAATATTTGCAATTTTCAAAAGTATAACATCCTTATCCACTTGGTTATAGAATACAGGATGGATGGTAAAATTGACAAACCTCATTGCTTTTACTATCTTTAATAAATTCACATCTATCAAAAAGTACAGCTCTACAATAATAATCATAAAAATAACATCTATGATTCTATTATGTTAGAGTTAATTTACATTTAATAGGATTAGTAACTTCTTCACAATAATATGGTCTTGACTCACATCCAGGTCCTAATGAACCATTAGATTAAATAGTTAATTGACATTAATTAAATTTTCTAAAATTTAAACATTCAGCTTCTGTTTAAGCTGTTATATTTTCATTACATAATATATCTTTACATAATCCATTTACTATATCCCATTTGCAAGGTAATTAATACATTGTGATTACACATTGTTATTCATATAAATAATCACAATAATAAGAAAGAGGTTAACAAGAACTAATAATGTGATTTACTGTACACTTTGATAAAAAGTTTTCACAATCTTGATGTGTTATAATATATATATATATTATATATTTTTATTATAAATCTCCATATTCATACATCCTCCTAAAATTGAATTATAAATACAATAATCAATCCAAGAATTACATTCAATATTATTAGTATAATTAATTATAGAAGCATCTGAACATTCTAATATTTTACATACACTACCAGTCCAGAAACATTTGGTTCCATCTTATAGATTTAATTAACATTAAATTTCACTTATCAATTCATCACAATTATTTGGCCAAACTTAACATCCCTAACCAGAAGATGCTATTATACAATTACCCTCTAAAACTTGATATGATTTACAATCTTAATTATTTAAATATATATTAGGATCTGCATCTGTGCATAATTTATAAAGACATTTATTATTAATATTATCCCATTTACAATTAATACCTGAAAATGTAGAATAACATTATTATTCAAGTGCATCTTCACATTTATCTTATTTATTAACACATCCAATTAATATATTTGAATTTTATAAAACTTATACATTAACAGTACAATATGATAACCATTCTTCACATGTTTAATTAGTATTATAAGTTATTGGAGCAGTTTTACATTTTTTTTCAATACATCCTTTATTGATTGTACAAACTGTTCCAATTGAATCAATTCTACAATACTCAATTTCAGAAATATTTTCACATTTATAATCTGCACAACCAAATTACTCTATATTAAATGTGCAAAATGTACTAGCTTTTTAACACATTTAATGATTTTAGTAATTAGGTAGTTTTAATTTATTACATTCTAATAATGTACATCTATTATTTAACCAAATACATCTTTCTTGATTAAAATTAAATTCACAATATTATTCTTATAAAATCTCTTCACAACTATTTGGTTTAACTTAACATCCTCCACCTATTTTTTCTATACAATTTCCATATTCTAAACAATCTTATTTATTATAATGATCTGGAGCATGTTAACATCCTCTTTTTTCACATTTATTATTAAACCATATACAATTTTGTTATTCTATTGATTTACAATCATCTTAACCAACTTAACCTTCACATTAATTAGGTCTCTATTTACATCCTCCATTTTCAGAAGTAACACAATCCAAAAAATTATCATAATCTTAACATTGTTTATAATTTGTAAATGTATCTGAAGCTGTATCACATCTCTTTATTTTACTTTAATTTTAATGAAATACACATTTATTTCCTTAAATATCAGTAATACAACCAAATTTATTCTATACATCACTACATTATTTTCTTAAAATACAATGAGTTCCATTGGTAGTACAATCACTCAAAATTGATTTACATTCATAATCTTAAGAAAATGGTAGATTTTCACAAATTTTTTAGAAACATTTTTTATTTCTATTATCCCAAAAACAATTATTTTTGTTTTATCTACTTTAAAAACATTGAAAATCATTCTAGTATTCAATACATTAGTCTTTTTAATTTATACATCCATAACCTTTATCATTTACAGTACATCCATCTAAACCTTATTAACACATAATATGATTTGTAAAATATATTGGAAGTTCTTCACATTTCTAAATATCTCGACATTTATCTTTCATTTCTTAAACCCATAAACAATAACCACCATCTTTATTTTGATTTGCACATCCTATCTCTGTTTTATAATCACTACATTTTTATTTTTCTACACACCTTCTACCATCTGACACACATCTATATGAAGATTATTAACAATGATCTTTGTTGAAAATGTTACAATCTACAAAGTTTACACAAAAACCCAAATAAAAACTACATTCATATTATTCTCTGCACTCATCTTCTGCAAAATATTTACAATCATCATTTGTTTTCTCATCCAAAATTATTTTTGTTCGTTCATAGTTTAATAAACAACTTTCATTTTACCAAGTACAAAATCCAGATTGCTAGCATTCAGCTTTACTTCGAACATGTCCACAAACACATTTCTATGAAATTTCTTAATTGTTGGTCAACAAAATCATCAAAAAAATTAGGGCTTAATACTTTTAAATAATCATACAATATCTATTTTTTTTATTTTCTTCTGATTATAATTAAAACATTTATAATGGTCTATTCTATGTAAAAATAAATAATATGAGTCTCAATTCTATGTATTATATTAAGATTAGAAAAATGTAAATCAATAAACAATATTCATTTTTTTTAAATATGACTATATTTAAACTAGTTTTTAATAGGCTATAAAATATTCTATTTTTTTAATTATATATATTCTACTGTCTTTAAACATTTTAATTTAATGTTTAAAAAATTATATAAAATAACAGCTAATATGATAAAGATTTCTATTGATATATATATATCAATATAGAATTTGTATTATAAATGATCAGAATAATACATTTAATAATTCATTTATTTTGAAAACCATATATATAAAATTATTAAAATATATAAAGTTACTATAACAAGAATAGCTAAATTACATACTAATTACTTAGTTGCAATATACAGAAATAAAATAACTATAAAAAACAAATATTTAATTAACATTTCTATATTTAGTGATTGGAATGTTTATAATTTTATAAAGTTATAATTATATTGTTATGGTTATTGATATGATGATAATTTATCTCAATTCTCAAATTAATCGAATCTAATTGATTTGACAACTTGATTGGATTAGTTTTACCAAGGACTAAAAATGAATATAATAAGTAAAATTACATTGAATAAATGATTACTTGATATATTTATTATTAAAATTCAAGATTTGTATAACTTAATTAAATCTTGTAATTAATTCCTGAAACAATTTATTCTTAAACATTTAGAATAGAATCAAAATAATATCCAAATTATTAAGGATTAAACTTAGTATTAATTTCATCAATTGCTTATTCAATAATTATTGAATTAAATTATTAAATTTCTGCAACTTCAATTTATGTCCATGAACCTGAAACTTATTTCTTTGATCCTCTTAATTAATTAAATTATTATCTTTATTATTCTGTTACTGATTATGTCTAATTTGTCTAAATAACACCTTAAAATTCAAATTCATCATTATCATTTTTGTAATGATTCATGGTACCAATTGAATCCTATTCGGTAATGTTGTATACTGTAGTTTTTGGTTCACTATCAAATTTTGCATTAGTATTATTAATTTATGTATCAATTTATCCAGATATTTATGAATATATTTAATCATAATAAATATTAGTATCTTTTTGTTCATTTCCAATTAAATTTATAGAGGAGATGTTTTCGATTCCAATAGAATTTGTAGAATTTTAGATTGAATTTGTATTTTAATTGTTTACAGTCAAATTATAATCAAAAGAAGTTTAGTTTTTATTTTGATTATCATAATAATTTTCAGAATAGTTTCCATATTAAGTATCTAAATAATTATATTAAGTATTATAGTTTGAGATTGAATATTGATCACCACTTATCCTATTATTATAATATCCATTTTATTAATATGTAGCTTCAGCAGATTAATTGTTAGAAAATGAATCTTATTATCTAAAATAAGAACTACTTTGATTTCTTTATACACTAATATATTCATTACCATTCTTTGAAATAAATAAGTTATCTCCTTCAATCTAAATTTCAGATTATGATCCTAAATTTAATTCTGATGATTTATTTTCATTTCTTTAAAAGTTATCATAATTTAGGTTCATAGAACCATTTACTTAATCATAATCACCTCTAAAATAGTTTTATCTATCTCTATCATAATTACTTTATTGATTTAAATTAGATCCTCCATAATCAATCCTATCATATGAATAATTTCCTTATTTATTAGAGTATTAAGCTTATCCATTAAATGAATTGTTTTTATTATAAGCAATATAATCATTCCAATTGTATTATATACCTCCATTATCCACTACTTACTTATTATATTGTCCAGAAAATATGTTATTGTTAAGTACAAGTGTTCCAAATGCTTCTTAAATACTATTATAAGCTATATCGGAAGAATTTGAGTTTATAACCAAAGAATAATTATATTTGAAGTTTCTGTAAACTACATTACCATAATCATCATAATCTTTTTCTAAATTAATCTAGATATCTTTATCATAATAATAATAATAAGAATCAGTGTAATTTTATTTGACTTTATTGTTATTATATATTACTACATTTTCATAAGTTCCATTTTATGGATTATAATATACAACCTTTTAAGTGTTATTTTTGATCTATCCTTATCCTAAATTTTAATTATTTCTAATCTTTAACTTAAGTCTAGATGGAATATATTTATCAATCTTTTTAATACTAGAACTATTAGATGTATAGTCTTATTTTGTATTTGGATGAGTAACATTAAGTAAATTGTAATTTGGTTTCCTTTATTCATCTAACAAAACAGACTGTTCTATAGTATCATCTTAATAATATATAATAATATACGTTTTTCAATAGTTTAGAACAAAGTATTAACCTCCTTTTCTTTTTTAATGTCAAATTCATTTTCATACATGGGTTAATGAGTATCAATTTATTATTCTATATGATATTAATCATTATTTTATTCCAATAACTTTTATACAGATTCTACACTTGATTATGCAGTTAAGCACAACAATGTTATCACTAATGGAAGATATTTCATTTTTAATATTTATTTTAGAAGTAATCTATTCACATTTTTATATTATGTTGAATCCGTCATTAACAAATTATTTGATGACGAAATTCTGCAAAATTATGTTTTACATGAAAATTATATCAAAATTCTAGAAGTTAAATTAAATAACATTCTTTCTTATCCACTTAAAGTTCAAATAGTCAAGAAAAAATGTTAAAAGCTGACTTATATCTTCTATTAATTTTATTTCATTTTTGTTAGATGAAATTTTATAATTTTAATATAGTTGCTAAAAAGGAATTATCTTAATCATTAGCAAATGCGACAATTAATATGAAGAATCGTTATAAAGAATTGTGTTCTTACATTCATTTCAGAATTTTGTAGAAAACTAGATCAAGATTTTCATTAGAACTGATTACATATTTATGTGTTGTTGGGAAAAAGTCTCTTTTTTATTCAAAATTCTATTAAGATATTTGAACATCATATATACAAATAATTCACTCACTTATCTCAATATTTTTATGGAATTCAATTCTTTGTTTGGAATTGAAAAAAATTATTAATAATATAGATTAATCTAATAATTAATTCCATAATATTTATATTATATTCTAAAATTGTGATTAAATATTTATATACACTTTTGCTTTATTTACTAGTAATTATATTAATTAAGTAATCCTTTTTGGTAAATCTGATATATTAAAGTAATATTTAATATTTTTTATCAGTGGATGATCAGTAAATTATATAGAATAAGTTTTAAATCCTTTAAATAGCATAAGCATCTGAAATCAAATAACATCAAAAATGTCTTATATTAAAAGTTAAGGATTAACATTATCCAATTAATATTGTATACTTTTGTCTTTTAGATATATTATTATGACCTCAAGAATCCTTTTATTAAGGATTGCAAATTTTTTTGAATAATTATGGCAACTTGAAAATACTTTTATCAAGATTGATGATACATTTGATTTTATTAAGTACTTCAGAATTAATAATATTGGTAGGATAGTGAATTGTTGATCAATAAACATTAATTATTTTAATATATATTTATTTTACAAATAATTGTAAATTTTATTGTGTCTAATTAGATAACATATAAAAATTAATAGTGAAATGGTTCTGATATACTACAATCATTTGTGAATAAAATATTTATTTATTTTATTCAATTAATTAATTACTCTATATATTGAAGGAAATTTAATACATATATAAATGTCAAAAATACATATAGATTAAATATAGTGAATCATTTATTAATTTATCTTGTTTAATCCTTACTTTATAAGAAAACTTATGAAAATCATATATTTTTACTAAAAGTATATTATTATTAAATAAATAGCAAAGGAAATAATTATAAATTAAATAAATTTATTTGTTAGATATGTATTGATATAGCTTGTGAATATGATATATTACTCCCTCAAGAATATTGATAGATTATGATTACTAAATAAAGGTATATTAATACAAAATAATTATTTAATCTTATATTTATTTTGTTTATTCAATAACTAAATTGACAATATTTTTATAATCCAAATAATTCTTATAACTTAGAGTTTATGTAATTTTATAATCAAGATTATTTTTAATATTACTCTAACAGATAAGTCAAGGGATATTAAGAAATAGATCATAATGATGTACTTAGGTAGTATTTCAAATAAAGTTAATAGTGATCAATGTAATATTAAATGGTAACTTATTTGAAAATCAAAGTTATAATACTGTACCAACTTTTATGTTTATAGTATTAATATGGGTGTATAATTAATCCTAACAATTATGGATATTAAAATTCTAATTTTTCAAAAAATTTATGACTTAAAATTAATGATATACTGCGTTTACTATATTAAAAGAGGCTTTTGTTTATAAGTAATATTAGAGGAAGGTTTTGTAACTGATTTTAATGGTAGGTAATTCACATAGATTAATAGATTAACCAACTATCTAATTATACCATCAATTGTTTAAAACAACTTATTTAGATTTGAATACTGAATAGTTATGATATAAAAGGGTCTTAAAAAACCCATCAATTTGTAGTTAATATTATCAACCATGTTTATTACATCAGGGATATTATTTAAAACTCTTTTTGAATATTAATCAAAATCATAATATTAATTACAACTAAAATAGAATAAATATTTGTATATAAAATTGAATTTTTCTTAGCATCAATTATCTCTGTAATTATAAGATTAGCTAATGTTCTATCTACATTATCAGAAAATGATATTTCATAAGCAATTTTCAAAGCATCTTTATCAGGAATAGCATAAACAACTTCATTCTCTCTACTTTGATATTTAAACTTAGGAGCAGTTTCTCCTTTATTGATTTGATCAAATGCCTACTCAAATACAGCTGCATAGAAGTTTCTTCTTATTTATGAGAAATCCTTAATGACCTTCTCAAATAATTTCTGATTTTCTGCTCTTATCTATAATTTAAGCTCTTAAATTTCAGCTTTTTCAGCTTCAGTTGCATTCTTTGGAATCTTAGGCTCTTCGTTGGCATATTACTTATCAAATGAAAATGTCAAATGAAATCCAACCTCTGTAGCCTCTTTAGTGTAATCTATACTTTATAAATAAGTAATTACCCTTATAATATTTGTCAATCATGTAGTTACCTGCTCTACTGAACATCTCATTAAAATTAAAACAAGTTCCTTATATTATAACTTTGTGCATGAGTAACTGTAATCCCTTGCAACCACAATCCTTGGATCCTTTTTCCTAAAGTCATTATATATATAATTACATGATCAAATCCATAATCTAGGTTTGAAGTAGCTTATTCCATGGATCTATGAGCATCATTTGTTTTTAATTATTAATTAATTATATAATAATCTTTATGTACAATATTTATTTCAATATTAAACTTAATCAATTGTCTATAAAATAAGTTAATAATAATATTAATTTTTTAATATAAATTAATTCAATAGGTATTTTAATTAGTTTGTTTATGAGTCTCAATTTCTTTCTTATAATTTTAGATCGTTTACAAAATTTTCAATAAGGATTATAAACTTTATTAATTATACTAATTAACTACAGTTTATTTAGGATATTATGAATATATCTGTTAAACAAAACCCAAACTCTTTTTCAACTAATTTTCCATACTATCTATTTCAATCTATCTATTTGGTTCTTGTAAACTAATATTAAAACTCTTTGTGCTTTCTAGTAATTAAGAATTTGCTATCTGAAAATTATTATTGAAATTCCAATCAAAAAAAAATTGCAAATTTATACGAACCATATTCTCTATATTAACCCTTATTTAATCAATGAATTAATTATAGAATTTGGGTTAATAATTAGTAGATTGTATCCCTAATCTACTTGATTATGGATAAGTTGCTTTTTCTATTATATCGTTGTTTTCTTAATCTTGTTCATTCAATTCCTTCAATAATAATTCAATTTATTTTTCAAATTCATTATTTTTATGATATAAACTTAACAATTATTTTTCAAGCTCTTAAGTATGTTTATATAGGTTTTAATTCAAGGATCCAAATAACATTAAGATAGTTAATATTTTTTCAAAAATTTGTCTAACATGAATAAAACAATTTTAATTATTTTGGAATTACTATATTAATTTTTCCATTAAATTATAATCTTTATTATTTTTATTTTATTACATTTATTTTAATTCTTTTTTATAACTGTCTATGCTCTATTCCATATTTGAAATTGATTTAGTTGAATCTTTAATTAAGTTTATTATGTTTTAAATTCCTTGTTCATTTATGTTATTGACCTATTTTGTCTTCGATTATTTATTAGTAGATTAAAACTCTTTTAATAAATTTTTCATTTTATCAATTGTTTACTATCGTTACGTATTAAGTTTTTAGATATTCTCCTTAAACTATGCAACATCTACTTCAATTTTTATAGAGTTTTTACTCATATTTTCTATTTACTACAATATAGTATTTTCTTGAAATTAATCCTATTATGTCTTTAACTCCATCACTAAATTATAATTTTTATCTTTATATTAAGATAGTTATAAGTATAATTCTTAATATTTCTCCTTCAGATTCTTCAAATGGTGTTTTAATTTTTCGATTTTTTTTTCATAATTTTTTTGTTATTATACTTCTTTCAAATTTTATTACTTTCTTCTATTACTTATTTCTTATTTTAACTAATTAATGAAATCAGATTTGTTCTTGATATTTTAAAAATCACTAATTTATTACTTTACTCTTTCAAAAAAATCATCATCTTTATCAATTTATTTATAGTCTGGTTGTAACAATAGTTATCGTATACATGATTATAAAAATTGTATTTATTCTTAGTCCTGTTAACTATTTTACAATTAATTTTAAAGAGAATTATTTTATTAACTTTTAGAAGGATTAGGTATCTCTATTTCTATATTTTTCTCAAACTAATTATTATTTTTTTATGATTAATTCATAATTAATAAAATAATGAAAATTATTAATAATTATTTGAACCTAAATTTATTAGATTACGATATTAAATTATTAATTTGAATTCAAATATCTAATCTTATTTTTTCTATATCTAAGGATATCAAGAAATATAATATAATTAATTTTATTATTCATAAAGATAATAATTTATTGGATAAATTTAATTATATTATTAAGGGTTTTATTTCTTAATATCTAATACTCATTCCTAAACAAGAGCTGATTAATATTTATATTATTCAATATTCTAATTTGATCTATAATTTTAAGTTCTTTTTGTTATACCTTTTTTAATTATATTCTGCATATTTAATTTTTCATTATTAAATCACTGTGATATTATATTAATATAAACAAGTTAATTCTATAATAAATTATTCTATTTATTTAAGATATCCGATTTCATCATGACACATAAAGATATATATTTTTACATAATAAATAATAGTAATATAATGGTTCTAGTTAAAAGAATATCATTTAATAACAACACACTCTTGTTGAATTAATAAAATAACATCAAATTAATTTTAGATTTAATAATTAAAAGATAATAACATAAATATATTACTAACTTATCAATTATGCCATCTCTTATGTACTTATTTAAGTATTTGGTTAATAAAATTATTTAAATCATTGTTTTCAAGAATAAATTCTGCAGCATTTATAACAAATGATAGTGCCAACAAAAAATATGACTGAGATTTATACTAATACCAGGTGTTAGATTTATTTGCCATTTAGCATTAAAAGAAGGCATCTTTAAAAAAAATATCCTGAACATTCCTTTAAGTGATTTTTTCAGAGAATATCACCAAATTCAGTGATGAATGAAGGATCTCCACATTTTGCATGATACCAAGTTTTTGGTTTACTAGATTTACATTCACAATCTCCAGGGCATTAGAATATTAAAGGTACAATTACTCCCTAATTGAGTCCTCCTTTTGGTACATTAGAAACTGACATCTTTAAGATAAAATAATGTAATACTAATGCAACAATGAATCATTTAGATATATAAACAAAAAAATATTGTTCTATTAAATAGTAATTTTTTTATTCTATTTTGTTTATAAATTATTAATTCTGAAAAATTCTATGTGTTTTTTAATTTCATATATTCTAAAATAAGGATCACAACCTTTAGATATTACAATTAATGATAAAACCTAATTCATTTGTCTAAAGTATATATATCTAAAAATTTATATCAGTTATAATCATTTATTTATATTCTGAAAAACCATATATACCTTTTTACATATAAAATCTGAGATAACAAATATTAATAATTTAATTAATTAATGAAATAAAAAGTTTTTTATAAATTCTTGATTACAAATCATTTTAGTTAATCTCATCAACTTCTATAATTCTAACTAATTTAATTTAATAATTAATAACCTATATATTTTTCTCTACAATATTTAGTAAGTTCAATACATGATTCTTTATTATGTTTTTTAATATTTGATTTATTAATAATATAAAAGAATCAACTTTAATTTAAAAACAAAAAAATATATATATAATGGATCAAGATGTTTATTAAGAGGAATTGTTGGAAAATAAAAATATAATATAAGTTGAAGAAATTATTGAAGGAAGTAATATAAATTATGAATTAATATCAAAATAAAAATAAAGAAAATGGGGAGGAGCATTAGCATTTAATAAGAAGGGGAACTTATTAGCAGCTGCATCAAAAAATGATGTAAAGATCTGGGAATTTAAGAATGGTTAAATTACAAATCCATAATTTTTAAAAGGTAATTAGGTAATCAGAATAATTAAATTTGGTTTATAATCTAATTTTCTTGTTGCTGGTGGAAGTGATGAAACTATGTTGGTTTGGGAATATTAGAAAAATACTTGGAAAATTAATACATAATTAGTTGGACACAAAGGAAGAGTGAGTGCATTTATAATAAGTAAGAAAGATGATTCAATCATATCATCTAGTGAAGATGGAACAATCAAGATTTGGGTAACTTAGGGTGAAAATAATGGATGGAAATGTTAAGAGACTTTGAAATGTATGACAGGATAAATTTATAGTGTTGTTGAAAATTCTAAATCAGACTTATTAGCTTCATGTTCTGCAAATAAAATTATAACATTTTGGAGACAATAAAGAATATCAACAAATAATTAATTATAATGGAAAAAGTTTTAACATATTAGAAATGAAGATTATGGAACCAAAATATGTTTTATAGATCATGATAAATTATTGAATCTACAATATTAATTTATATTATTATTATTATTAAAATATTTAAATATTTTAAGTAACTTATAACATGGTAACCTACTAGTGATGGATAATTATATTTGTTTTAAATGAATCCTAATAATTACCTATTTGAATTAAAGAATAAAATAATATTAGGATAAGGAAATTATGACTTTCATTATTTTTAATCAATATATTCTGATATTTCTCGTTTGCTTATAGTAAGACATAAATATAGAATATATTTCATAAAAATGGATGATAATGAAGAATTTAGAATATAATAAATTATACCATTTAGTACTAATTGGAATTTTGCAGCTTTAAGTTCAGATGAAAAATATTTTATAACTTGGGATTTTTAAAATCAAGAATTCCAAGTCAGATAAAAAAATGATATAATTCATATTTGAATTCATATTTAATAATTATTCCTACATTTTTTATTTTTATTACTTAAATATTTATTTTTGCTTCTAAGTTCAAATTATCAAATCTCTTTCCTAAAAATTACAAAAGTATTGAATATTTAAATTAAAATTATCAACATTAATTTTTCAATATGTTAAATCTCCACCAAAGATTATTTTCATTTACAAATTGATAATATTCAAAATTAAATTATTCCAAATCCATATTTTAGTAATTTTTAAATAATTTACTTCGCCAAATTACTTAAAAGAAGTATTCAAATGATTATTTTTGTTTCTACTCAATTTTTTGGGTAATTTTTGAGATTCTGAAAATTGGATCTCCTCTAATTCACTTTTTCATTCTATTAGAGATCTTTTGACTAAGATTATGTTCCATTTATCTATAATTAAATCCTATACCAGATTACATTAACAAACTAAATTTTCGAATCTCTTATATCTCTTAATAAAATACAATTATATATTGTTAATTTATTGAAAGATCTTAATTATAATAATTTAATGAAATCTAGTCTGAAACTCACAATAATAATAATAATAATAATAATATGTAATTATAATTCAGAATTAAATAATTAATTTATCATTAAATAAAAAACTCAATTGAATGGGAATTTATAATGAATAAAATCTATTCAAAATTAAATTGTGAGAAATGAATTTTTTTATTAATATATCTTAATTTTTCCCTATATAAATTTTTAAATCAAAATCAAACAAAGATTCCCAAAATAGCCAATGGAATTGTTACACCCAATATGTATCCATTATCATCAGTATTAGTATCTGGGTCGGTTGTGTTTGGATTGGTTGTATTATTGTTATTGTTAGTGGAAGCTTTGCATGAAACACATTTATTTGTTGATTCATTCCAAGTATATGAGTAAAGTGTTTATGTTTTATAGCATTAATCTACTGTAAGAGTGGATGGATCACCAACTGTACATTAATTATTGACTAATACACAAATGGTACTTGATGCACCATCGAAACTTTGGAATGGATTGCAAGTAGTACCTGAGGCAACTCCAGCACAATCCATAGGTTAACATTTAGTTGTAGTGGTAGTTCCACTTGTAGTTGATGACCATTTACATGCCTTTGATTTACTATCACAAGCATCCTTATCATTATTTCCAGTTTCACAGGATTTGAATGATTAGCATGTTCCATTATTTGGATCAGCAACAGTTGGTGCTGGAGTAAATGCACATTTGCCATCAGATCCTCCTGCTTTACATGATAGTTTATTCTTATAATTGGCACATGTGTCTTATTTTACACAATTGATTCCATTAGAAACACAAGCTTTGTTTGGAATCTATCCAATACAAGCATCGTTAGTTACTCCTTTGATATCTGTACATTCCTTTGGTCTGCATGATTTAGTTCCTGTTGTTGCTCCAACTGGTAAATCAAATATACATGGAACTCCATCTTATCCAGTTGTACAAGCTGTTTCACTTTGATAAGAACCACATGTGGATCTAGGAACACACTTGGCTCCATCAGTTGTGCAGAGTCCACTTTTAACAACATAAGCTAAACATTCAGAATCAGTAGTAGCAGCATTATCTGTACATTCTCTCAATCTACAGGATGTTCCAGTCCATTAGCATTTTCCATCAGTACCATCATTATCACAAGCTGAAGGGGTTAGATATGAAGAACAAGTTCCTTTATCAACACATTTGATTCCATCTGAAACACAAGTGGAACCCCAACTAGCACATGCTGATAAGTTGGCACCATTAGCATCACTGCATGCTGTGTAATCTTTGCATTTACCTTCTGGTAACCATCCACATTTAGTATCATTAATACCAATTGTACATGAAAACACATCCTCGTACTTATCACATAGTGTAATAGCTCTGCAGGTTGAATTTGTTGGAACACATTATTTGGAGAATTTTTAGCAAACTGAAAATGTTTAAGAAGTAATATCTGTACAATTGTCATAATCATAGCATGTTCCATCAACATAATAACATGGATTTCCAGCACTATTCTATTAGCAGAGCTTAGGGTTTCCATCAAATGCTCCACATCCGAAAGTTGGTCCAATACAAGTTATTCCTGAAGTTTTACATCCAGTAAGCCAAGTTTTACATGCATCATCAGTGGTAAATACTCCATCAGCACATTATCTTTATCTACAAGCAGCTGTTGCAGAATTCCAAAAACATCTTAATGAATCTTCAGTTGTATTAGCAGCTTCGCAAACAGTTTGAGATTTATATGACGAACATGTTCCTAAAGTAACACAACCAGCTCCACTAGTAGTACATGTTAAATCTTTATCTTAACAATCTTTATGAGTTGTAATAGATCCATCATAATCTGCGCATGTGAAATCTCTGCAAACACTGGTCTGAGAAGTTGCACCATTAAACCAGGCACATTTCTTTCCATTTGTTAATGGAGTATTCACACAAATAGTTTGACCTAAAGAAGTTAATGAACTGCATGTAGCTGGTTCAGATCTGCATTATCCAGCCCATTAACATGATGTATTAGTTGTACATGAAGTTAAAGAAGTGTAATCTCCACATCCAACATTACTTTTACAACCTCTTCCTGTTGTTTTACAAGAAGGATGATAATCTTAACATTATTTATCTGTTGTAAATGTGTTAGGAGCTTCATAACAAACTTTAGGAGTACAAGCAACAGGAGTTGCTGAAACAGCACTTGCTTTGCATGGGCCATCAGTAGCTGTGAATTTTTAGCATGTTTCATCAGTTCCTTTAAAGAACGAACATTATTTTCCAATATCTGTACATTTTGTACCATCAGTAATACATAATTATTAAGAAGAAGTAGAAATAGGGGGTAAGAAAGTTTAACATTCAGCATCTGTTGTACCTTATTTATCTGAGCATTTTCTATCTGCACAATTTCCTGAAGCTGTATCACTGGCTCCCCAACAATATTTGGTTCCATTACTTCCCTTAAATCCTGAACAAATTGTTTAAGTTCCCTTATAAGCACTGCAAGGATCACTTTTAGGCACGCATCCTGCTCCATTGTATAGACATCCTGGTAAGAAATTTTCACAGTCGCTGTTACCAGTAGCTGTAGTCATATCTGTACATTTTCTTTCTCTGCAAGCTTTTTTACCACTAGTAGAATCTCCGAAGCATTTCTTCCCATTTCCTATAAATTATTAACATTGTTCTTTTGTACCATAATAAGAGGAACATGCCTCATTTTTATGAATACAACCTAAACCATTATTTAAACAATCAGGATGGAATGATTAGCATTCTGAATCATTAGTTGCAGTAACATTCAAATCACAAGATAAATTTGTACAGGATGCGTCAGTTGTAGCAGAAGTTCCTTTGGCACAAGTAGATTTGTTGTTAGTATCTAATACCCAATCACAATAATTAAGATATCCACTTTATTATGCACAAGTTGTTGTTTCAAGTATACAACCATTACCATTTGATTTACATGTAGGAAGATAAGCCTTACATTCTTCATGAGTTTAGAACATTTTTGTTGCAGTATCATTACATGTTCTTTGTTTGCAAGTTGCATCACTGTCAGCATCAGCTGTACAAAAGTTGCCATTAGTATCTTTTAGACTATTACACAATGATATTGCATTAGTACCTCCTGTTGAATAATTACAAGTTGCTGATTATGTGTAACATTTTTGAGTAGAGTACACACAATTATTGGCGTATTTTTTACAATCATCTATACTAGTTGCTCCTGTAACATCATTGCATGTTGCTGCCACACAAGCAGTACCAGTACCAAAACATAAAAATCCAGCAGCATCCTTTTATTTAGCACAATCAGCTACTATATTATCTGCTGAAGATGCTCCAGTATATGAAGTGCAAGCACCTACAGCAACACAAGTATTTCCTGAAAAGTATGTACATTTATCATCAGTAGATTCTACACCTTAACAAGCTGATAATTTATCACCAGCATCAGTTATACTAGATACATTATAACCTGTGCATGCAGCTAGTACTGAGCATGTTGTCACACTTCCTTTTTTTAAAAATGTACATCCAGCATTACTAGTATTTACTAGATTATTGCAATAGTTAAGTTTATCATCATCTGTAAGTCCTGTTGGAGTATATGAAGTACATGCTGATTGTTTAATATAACAAATTTAATTTTGAGGTTAATATGTGCATCCTGTTCCAATTACATCACAATCAGCTTATGATTAAGGAGATAATGTATCTTCACATGAATAATCCCTGCAAGATGCTCCGGTAGTCCATGAACATTTACCTCCATCTAATCTAAATTTGGCTTAACAAAATGCTAATTATCCTGATGAAGGTAAAGAATTCCAATTACTACAAGCAGAAGGAGCATCTGAACATGCAGCAGCAGCAGTAACCCATGAACATTTTTATCCAGCTAAATTACTCCTGGCTAAACAAAATTCTAATTGTCCTGATGTTGGTAGACTATTCCATCCAGTACAAGCAGCAGGAAGATCAATACAGGTAGTGCCACTAGTATTCCATGCACATTTGAAACCATTTTAATTAATTTTGGTTAAACAAAATTCTAATTGTCCTGATTATGGTAGAGTACTCCATCCAGAACAAGCAACTGGAGCATCAGAACATGCAGAAGTACCAGTTGTCCATGAACATCGTAAACCATTTTATTTGATTCTTTATTAACAATAAGCTAATTCTTCAGAAGATGGTAGATTTGTCAATGATGTACAAAGAGTCTGAGCATCACTACATGAAGTACCATTTATCCATGAACATTTTTTACCATCTTATTTATACTTTGCTTAACAATATTCTAACTATCCTGATGTTGGTACACTATTCCATCCACTACAAGCAGCAGGAGCATCAGAACATGCCGAAGCACTAGTTGTCCATGAACATCTTTAACCATTTTAATTAATTTTGGTTAAACAAAATTCTAATTGTCCTGATGCTGGTAGAGTACTCCATCCAGCACAAGTAGCAGGAGCATCAGAACATGCAGCACCAGTTGTCCATGAACAACTTTTACCATCTGATTTAATTCTGGCTTAACAAAATTCTAATTGTCCTGATGTTGGTAGAGTACTCCATCCAGCACATGTTTTTGGAGCAGCAATACATGCAGTAGCACCTATGTTCCATGAGCATTTAACTCCAACTTGATCAATTTTAGCTTAACATAATGCTAGTAGACCAGTACCAGATAGACTAGAGTAACCAGCACATGTAGCTTAAGCATCTGCGCAAGTAGAACCACTAGTCCATGAACATCTTTTTCCTATTTGATTAACTCTTGTTTAACAATAGGTTAATTCAGTACCTACTGGGACACTTACATAACCTGTACATGCACTTTTGGCAACTACACAATTTACACCACTTGCTTCATATGAACAATAAATAGAATCGGGACCAGGATTAGCTTAGCAGTTGGTTGCTTTTTCATCATTTGTAGTTCCAGAGACTGCAGCAGTACATGCATCTCTAGCTATACAAGTATCAGCAGTAGCATGTTTCTTGCATCCTAATATAGTTCTTAAATCACAATCTGCATCAGTTGTAATGCCAGCTGCTACAACAGTGCATTTAGCTGCATTATCAGCTGGAGCAGAGCAAGTGGTTGCATCTGCAACATGGGCACAAGCACTTCCTGTTTTGATTCTGAGTTTAGAACAAGCAAGCGCTTTTGCAGTATTATCGGTACCAGTTAAAGTGTATTCAGTACAAGCAGTTTTACCAGCAACGCAACCTCCATTATTACTGTTAGCTGTTGAATCATAAGAACAGTAAGTATCAGCTGTATCTTCAAACATATTCTAACAAAAGTATTATTTGTCATCGGCAGCTGTTATTGAACCAGGAATTGTATAACTTGCACATGCAACTCTTGCATAACAAGCACTTTTATAGTATTTACAACTTCCTGTTCCAACATTGCAATCTGCTTATGATGTTGGTGATGTAATAGTATTACAAGCTGCAAAAGTGATAGCAGATGGATCGGTATAAGTAGGATTAGTTGGAATTGAAAGAATAGTAGTAGCAGTTGCTTCAACGCATGTTGTTGTTGTTGCAGAATTATATGCACATTATTTAACAGTTGTGCTATCATCAGACTTCAAGGCTGAGCAATAAGCAGCTTAACCTGTAGTGATTCCAGTTAATGAATAACCAGTACATGCTGCTTTGGTAGTAATACATTTATTATTTGTAAATTAGCATTCTCCATCATCTAATTTTTTATTACAATCTGCAGCACTAGTAGGGGAAATGATCTCTTCACAAGTATCTATATCAGAACATGTTGTGCTTGTAGCTGAATCATATGAACATTTAGTTGGAGTAACCGCATCAGTGAACATTCCATTACACCATGTGAGTTTAGCTGCAGCTTCTGTTATACTATTTGGGATTGTGTATAATTCACAAGAATTTTAAGGAGCATAACAATAACTTGCTCCATTTGATTTACATGAAGATGTTCCATTATAATTTTCGCATGTAATATTAGCTAATGCACTCACCCATAGATTGCATGCTCTAGCTGAGCACTTACCTGTAACAGTTGGATTATAACTACATAAACTGCCTGTTTTTGTAGTGATTGTATTACAATAATTCTACCTCTCGGTATCATCAGTGCTAGTAAATGTATATTCTGCACAAGTACCTACACTTTCTCTGCAAGCATTATCTCCAAGTTTAAATCTGCAATCAGCATGATATGTTAAACAATCAGTGTTTGAGGTTACTTCAGTTTTTAAATTGCATGTATTACTCTTTGATATACAAGGTTCTAATCTAGTGCATTTATCAGCTGCTGAATTTCCAGTAAATGTTAAACATTTATCAGTTGTTCCTTAATATGCAGAGCATAATGATGTCTTAGGAATACATCCTGTTCCTTTTGTAACACAGCCTGGTAAAAATGTATCACAAGCTCCATCACTATCACTGGTTGTATCATCATAACATGATTTATCTCTACATTTTCCACTTGCCCCTTTATAACATGGTTTACTTCCATTTCCTCCAGTAAATCCTGGGCAAGTTGTTGCATCACCTGTATAAGCAGTACATTAGGCACTTTTATCAACACAACTACCATTTCCATCATATAAACACCCTGTCAAAAAGTCTTCACAGGTGTTATTATCTGCCATACCTGTTGCTTAATTACATTATTTATTAGTACAAGAACCAGATGTAGCACTTGTATTCCAACATCTAATAGTCTTATTTCCTTTAAATTTATCGCATTGTTCTGGAGTACCTGTATAACTTGAACATTATGCAGTATCAATAATACAACCTTTACCTTTTGTTACACAACCTGCTAAATAATTACTACAATCAGTATCACTAATATATTCGAGATATGAATCATCACAAGTTTTTGGTTTACAAGCTGTTGTTTCAGTTGCATTAGTATCATTTGTACATTTGGCTTTATAGCCTTAGCATGTTGATTATGTTCCCTTAAATTATGCAGCACAATTAGAACCATCAACACATTTAGTACCATTAGTAACACAACCTGGAAGTAATGTATTACAAGTATTATCATCAGTTGCAGTGAAATCATCACATTTGGCAGGTCTACATGTATTTGATTCCCATTTACATGATCTCTCATTTATTTTAACACTTTCACAAACAGATTTAGACTATGTTAATAATCCACAACTGGTTTTAGAAACACAGATTGAATTCCATCCACAATTATCTGTTCCTTCACAAGTAACTTATTTCACAGTATCTTAACAAAGTGTTGGTGATACACATCCAGCTCCAGTTGGTACACATCCACTTTTGTATTCTTCACATTATGGTTATGAAGTATATGATGTTGGAGCTTCAGTACAAACTCTATCTGCACATTTTCCACCAGTTCCAGCTTTACATCTACCATTTAATCCATACAATGAATTACAAGAAGTTCCATCATCAGTAAAAGAATATGATGAGCAATTAGATAATGTGGCCACACATCCTTTTCCAGTTGTCTTACAAAATAATTAAACAGCTAGACATTAATCTTTTGTTTTAAAAGTTTCATTACTATCAGTTACACAATCTTTTAATACACATTTAGCTGTTGTTGTTGAAGTTCCTTTACAATTACCATCTAATCCTTTTATTTAAGCACAAGTAGTAATTGTTCCCTCATATGTATTACAATTACCTAATGAATCAACACATTATCTTCCATTTGTTTAACATCCAGTTTTCCATTTACCACAATCATCATCAGTTGTAGCTGTTTTTTCACTGCATAATCTAGCTCTACATTTAGTACCTGTAGCATCTCCAGCACAATCACCATCTGTACCAATATATCCTATACAAGTTATAGCATTTCCAGTATAATTTGAACAACTTGGTTTTATTGCAATACATCCCTTTCCTGTTGTTAAACATTTATCCTAATATTTACCACAATCCTCATCACTGTTAAGGGATGTATCTGCACCTGTGCATACACGAGGTCTACAATTATTACCTTCAGGATTAAATTCACAATTTCCATCTGAACCTCTCATTTTTGGACATGTTTCAGAAGTTCCTTAGTAATTATTACATGATGGAATTGAATCAATACATCCAGCACCTGTTGTTTTACAACCAGCTTTCCATGTATCACATGCTCCATGAGTTGCAAGTGAGGAATCAGCCTCAGTACAATTATATTCTCTACATGTTTCTCCTTCTAATTTACACTTGTATGGACTCTTTAAACTAGGTGTGGTTTCACATTATTCTTTAGTATATCCAATACATTCAAGTGCATTTGTGCATGTTGTTCCGTTTGTTATACATAGGTTGGATATGTTTTAGCAGTCTGAATGTGTAGTTTTGACATAAGCTGAACATCCTGTGAAATGTGTGCATTTTCCTTCAATTAAGGCACATCCAAAAGTTTTAGCACAATTAGCTGTCTCTATTGTTGAACAATATGGTGTATAAGTAACTGGAGGAGGTGCTGTAGTTTTGCCACAAGATCCTGGAGTTGTGACTGTTTTCTCAGTCCAAGTACATCCAAGTTTGGATGATTTACAATCTGAAGAGGATTTAAATTATGTGCATTCATCGCATTCATCTGTTTTTGTAACAGTCACTTACTTAGTTATTGTAAGCAGAATAGCTATTAGAAGCAAATATTTGATTTGCATTTCTTTATTTAGTAATTTAAATATTAAATAATTTCTATTTAGTATTTAAATAATAAGGATATTTAATTTTTTTAAAATTAAATCTTAAATCATTATTTTATAGTTTTCTTATAGTTAATTTCATTTTAAAAATCAAATCTGTTTAAAATCTTCATTATTATTATTATTAAATTGATTTCTCTCATCCTAAGAAAGAAAAAAAATGAAGTTTTTTTTGAGTTATTTTATAAAATAAGCAAGATGCTGAATCTCTTATTCATTAATATTATATTTATATTATCAAAGCTAACATTATGATTGAGAATTCACACTTTAGTATAATATTGCTTAAAAAGCTTCATTGATGATAATAAAAGAATATCATCTTCCAATAACATCAGGCTAAGTAGTGTTAAGATTAAATGTTTAGAGGAATATTTATAGAATATAAAAAAAGAAGAAAAAATCACATAAAAATATGGTAATAGAGTTGCTTGAAAATATAATTTTAGTATATAAGTCACCAATCATAGTCTCCAGATGTATGTTTTTCTAATCAGAATAGTATAAGCAATTTTTCTCATCAAAAATCTGTTGGATTATTTTAAATATTTCTATTTGATTTTTGATATGTTCTCTTCTAATAAAAGCAAGTATCTTACTTTAGTAACATATATTAGCATCTACTCTATAAGTAAAATTATATTTCTTATAATTTTTTGTATGGAGCACTGCAAAAAGTCTAGTTTTATTGATATTTCAAAATAAAATTTGATGAAAATATCATTATTTCAAATAGAATATGGTGAATATTATTAACTGACGTCTTAATATATTGCTCTTTATAATCTATGAGTGGTGAATAATCATGAGTAATTTTAGTTAGGGGAGCATACTTTTTCACATATAACGTTACCGAAAATTATGTTTTATATTAAAGGAAAAATTTACATTTATACATAAAATAATTTTTATAATAATTTATTTAAATTATTTTATTCATTTTTAATTATAAATTATAATATTATACCTTTTTATCACAGCTCTATTATTAAATATAATTTTGATCCTAATTGTTATTTTCTAATTACTCTTGAATAATATAAGAATTATTAATCCAATTATTTGTTTAATCTCTTTCCTAGTATTTAATTAATTATTAAAAAATCATTTTTAATACTTCTACCATTTAATTAAATTAAAATTCATATAGTGAATAGCAATATATAAATAGAAAGTACATATCTTGTTATTTCAAAATTTGATTTTAATATCGAATTGATTTTTTTTCAAATATACCCAAACGTAGAGTAAAATAGAATAATTAATCCTAAATATTAATTATGTCTGTATAATATTACTGTTTAACTAAGCCTGGCTATTACGTCATATTATATAATTTGAGAATTATTCAAACAAAGTCTAATATAAATAGAGATACGATATCAATTATTTAGAATTTGATTAGTTATCTAAAGTATTATTCCAAAGTGAATAACAAACTCTGTATTATGTAGAAATCAATAGTGTATAAAATTATATTTATTTTTTGCATAATTTTTTTATTGATTTTTTCAAATAATTTAATTTCTTTTTTTTTTCTAGATTGTTCTATAAAAAATAATTCTATTTTTTGAATGTTATAAATGGCTTTTCATATTGGTAGGATTAGCGTCAATATTAATCAACGCTTAATTATTTTTCACAATGATTAAAATAATAAAAATAGCAATCATTCTAATCTGAATGATGATTTTCATAATTTATTATCATTTACAATATTTATGATTTATATGAAAATGATTATAAGTAATATTTTTAAACTGATTTCTATTATTATTAATTATATATTAATTATGATAATTTTAAATATATTGAATCAAAATATAAAATTGAATATATCGAATACAAATGAATGTAATTACAACTCCTCTTTGTGTTATTTATTGATTTCATTTCTCTAAATTCAAATGGATCAATATTATTAATTAATTAAATATATAAAAAACCAAATATCTAAATTAAATTAAATTATTTATATATATAAAATATCACTATTTATTTAATTTCTTTTAGTCGTAGTTTATTAGTAAATTAAATTATAAAAACAAATGCAAAAGATGAAAACAGGGATGAATGGATCTGATAAAACCAAGTGCAAACCTTAGAATCCATAATAATAACCCAATACTTAAAAGGCATAAGAAGTTGTTAAATAAGCTATCAACAATCCATAGAATAGTTAGAAAAAAAAATGATTGGGAATTGATATTATTATATATATATATCATATTCCATATAGGAATTATAATTCAACATGTTCAATACCCTTGACAATAGACTATTCTTATTTTAATTATGATTTCTCATTTCTTTGATAAGGTTCAAAATGTTTAAAAATACACTCTTAAAACTTGAAATTTATTATTTCTTTTATAAACATATATGTATATTTAAAGATTTCAATATGTATAATCACAGATAGTAATTATGACAAGGATAAATAGGGATTAAAAATATAATATTTAAATGGATTTCTGGATAAAAAAATTTATTAAGGATTTACAAAAATTGATAAAAATATGAATAATAATAATTATTGTAGAATGACATCTATGACGATTTATTATATATTAATTTTAAATATATATATTATAACACATGAGAAAATTTAAATAACATTCAATTTGGTTTAGTATCTAAAAATTTTTTAACAAATAATTTAATTGTAAAGATGGTTTATTTTAAACCTAAAATAATTGAACTTAAAAGCAATAATCCAATATGAAAAAATCCTACAGTTGCAAGAATATCCTGATTTATATACTGTCTGATAGTATTAAAGTAAATGATTGAAGTCAATATAAAAATAGATACTGTCCCTTCAATGAGGATTGATAGAATTTTAGCAAATTTATCAACTTGTTTAAATTTATAAATAAAAAAGCACTAACTAAAACTTCCAATAAATAACAACAATGTTTATAAAACTTAATTCTCTTATACTATTATTAAGACAATACTAAAAAAAAATGTTCTACAAAGTTCTAAAGTCAAAAATATTTGATCTAATCTTTAGATTTTATCTATTAATTTATTAGGTTTGCAAGATTAAAAACAATCTATCAATACATATAAATATGTTGTTATGATACCTAAACTCAAAGTAAATTCAATTGTATTTCTAACACATTAACTCTTATCACTATATAAATATAATATAGATTTGAATAGTAAGTCCCAAGAATTTAATAAAAGAAGTAATTTTATCTATTTGTAATTAAAATAGTATTTCTAAATTTATAATAATTTAATTCCCTTCCGAATTCCTTTTAAAGATTTAAATACTACTTTTGAATAAAGGTTATTATTATTTTATAAGAATGATATCAAAAATTAATTGGACATTAATTTTTCAAACACTTTCTTTAATATCTTACCAGAAAACATTATCAATACAATTCCAAAAGTTTGGAATATTTAAGGACAAACGTTAGTAAAGAGACTAGCTTCTAATTCATAATAAAGAAACTTTCCTTCAAGTTAAATAAATTCATCCTTTTATAAGATAGGATTAATAAATTAATCAATATTAAAGATTTACAAATATGGCCCTACTGATATCATCTCAGAAGCTTAAAAATATATTAATAAGTTTTCTGGATACTCTTAATTGATAAATTTAAGAAATGACTGATATTATACAATATTAAGTAATTCCATCATAAATGTAGATTCTCCAGAAATTATTGAAAGCACACCAAAAGAGATTGAAGTTATTACAACAGCTTTGCTTGTAATCTGCATTTAAACAGATCTTAATTTTTGAGATTATTCTACTATCATAGGCATATTTAAGGTTAGTTTGTAATCAGTAAGATTAACACTCTAATTATTTGAATTAAAGATTTCTAATAAAGGCTCAACAATTAAAGTTGGTTTTATTGAAATTGGATGAAATAATTCGATTACTATTATATACTCAACCTTTGTTATTTAATTTTAAAATTCTTAATCTTCAAAAGGAGTACATTAAATTTTATATAGATCTCCCTCTATTTCTTTAATATAAATATTGAATATTTCTTGACATTCTGTTAAATCACATCTAACTTCTTAATCAAAATTAATTTTAATTAAATATTATTCATTTTTCATTCCTAAATTATTAAATTATAACTTCGGACTTTCAGAATAAGCACATTCAAAATTCTTACAAATCCAATTATTCTGTGAATTTTCTAAAATAGAACTAAAATCATCCTCATGTTCAAACTCATAACATTATTAATTCAATAATATATACCCTTAAATGCATTAAGTGCAAATTCCTTTATTACAAGTATGACAACCAAGCACACATTTATATTTACATTCAAAACATCCATCATTATCAATGTCATTACCATCATAACATTCTATATCATAATTCACCATTAATTAACCACACTAAAATAGACAAGCACCATCAACAACAATTCTACCATTTGGGCAACTTAATAGACAAATTCCTTTAGAGCATTATAAACAATCCTAACTACATTAATATTGACAATTAAAACAACCATCATACATTATATTATTGCTATCATCGCATTATTCATACTCAGGAATTACAATTCCATCACCACAAATAGATATACATATTTCATTTTTATTTTCAAATCCTTTTTCACATTTTTTACAATGTACTTAATTACATTTTAAGCAATTTGCTACACATTCAAATTTGCATAAATCACATCCATCAGCTTACAATTCATTTTCATCATCACATTCCTCATTCGTAAATGGAACAACTAAACCATCACCACAATAAGGTTCACAAATTTAAAAAATCAAAACAAATCCTATTTCACAACTATAACAAATTCCTAATATACAATTGTTACAGTATTAATCACAACTAAATTGACATTAGAAACATCCATCATATTAAATTTCATTGCCATCATCACAAACTTCTCCCATTTATATTAACTTATCTCCACATATTGATTCATTTTAATAATATTATACAATTCCATTTTAAATACATTCATTATTAAATATGTAACTTCCTTCTAAACATAAACTACAAATACCAAAATTGCAGAATAAACAATTAGAATTACAAAAAAAATTATCATTTTCATTTACATAATCATACTTATCTAATTATTAATTTTGTTGTATTTGATGTAAACAGTTTACATTATAAGCCTAAAACTAATAATCCAAGTATATTTAATTTTTCAATAATTAACAATAATATTGATAATCATTTATAATTGTATCCTATAATGTATCTTCTATATATAATTAAATATATTAAATGATATCAGATGATTAACATAGTTTAATAATTGAATTGAATTGAAAATCCTTTTTACATTATTCACAAATTCCATCTTTACATTTATCACAATTTTAATCACATAATTCTTATTAATAATTATCATATGAACTTTCATTATCATATTAATCAAAATTTGTATCATAATCAGTTATAATTTCTTAAAATGTTTGAATATCCTTACATAATCCATTAATAAGAAAGTAGTTTTATTTACATTTTAAGCATATTCCTTATTCACATATAAGACAATCACTACTTAATATCAATTGACAATTCTTATAATTTAAATCATCTTCACTCATTGCTAAGTATCCATATTCCCTATAAATTCCACATTATTTATTCATTATATCATATTAATAACCCATTTCACATTCAAGACAAAGATCCTTAAAGAAATTATTACATCTTAAAGGTTTTTGATAAATACATTATATACAATTTTCATCCTAAATTTCACATTCTTCTTCTTATGTAAGAATTCCATCTCCACATTATGAGACACATATTTATTTATTATCCAAATGATACCCATAATTACATTATTAATTTTAATTTAATTCTTAAGAATAAGAATAAGAAAATAGTTTACATCTATTTTCAATTATATTAAAATAGGCATAATCTTCACATTTTTAACAAATACTCTCAATACTTATTTGACAATATTCTAATTACTCTAAAAATATAGAAGATTGTCTACATTCTTACTTATTAGGGGTTAATTCATAACCTTATTAACAAAGATAGCATGTTTAAAATTAACAAAATTAACATTTATGATGACATTAAAATAGATTCTTAATTTAAGATCCATTGAAATAGATTAATTCACTAAATAATATGCATATTTATTAATTTATATCCATATCTAACCCTAAAATTGATAAACATTTCTATATGGCTTAATCTTCCTCATTTTCATATTAATAACAAACTCCTTTAATGCAACTAAGACATGATTTAATACAACTAAATCTACAGAAATGGCAACCATCTCCATAAATTAGGTTTCCATCGTCACATTCTTCATCTTCAGTAATTATTAAGTCTCCACATATAGAATGACATACATTATTTAAATTAACGTATCCAAGTTGACATTCTAAACAACCCTTTCCATTTGTATCACAATTGATACAAACACTTTAACACTTTGCCTTACAATTTTGGCATCCTCTATAAGGTAATATATGCCCTGATTCACATATTTCAACACTTAATTTTATAGAGTCTCCACAAACAGGTTCACATATCTTCTATTTAGATAAGCTATATCCATAAGCGCAATTGTTACATGAACTATTACACATATCACTATTATCAGTATTACCATCATCACAATACTCTGAAAAAAATCCATAGAGACCTTTAACAAGTAATCCATCTCCACAAATATTTTTGCAATAATATTATTCAGGTTAATAACCTGGTTCTTCACAACTTAAACATGTATTAGTAGAGAAATCACAAGATGAACAACCCTTTCTACAAAAATATCTACAATTATGACATCCATCTGTGTCAATAGTATTATTATCTTCACATTGTTCACTTCCAACTATCAATTCATCTCCACATTTTTCTTTACATGTCCAAATATCGGTTGATGTATCAGTATACCATCCTAGAGTTAAACATTCAAAACACTTTCCCAAAATGCATTTAGTACAAGCAGACTAACATTAGTATTTACAATTGTAACATCCATCATATTGTATATTATTACCATCTTCACATTCTTCATCACCTGAAATTATTCCATCCCCACAAATATCTGGACAAGGTAGAGTAGTTGTTTAATCACAACTCTAACAATGTTTTGGACATTGAAATTAACAATTATAACATAAATCATCTAAAATATTATTGTCATCTTCACATTCTTCATATAGTTCTATCTATGAGTCTCCACATTAGGGTTAACAATTATTTTTTATTAATATTTAACCAGTATTACAAACACTACAAATAATGGTATGCCATATTTTTTAATTATTATTGCATAAATTATAACATTACTATAAGGAACTATCTTCATCATTTGGACAATCTAAAATTAAAAATCATATATTTACTTGTACAATTATTATTCACTTCATAATATCCTGGTTCACATTCACATTTCAATCCTCTCAATATTCTTTTCTATGTAAAATCACAAGTCAAACATCCATTTATTGTAGTTCTAAAACAAGTTAAACATGTTTAATGACAAACAGCACATGTATTAAGTGAATCCTCATATGCTGTACCTTATTTGCATTTGCATATTGAATCAACTTTCTCAATATTGCTAATATTTTAACATTCTAGACATTCATTTGGTCCTGAACAAGTTTTACATAATAAATGACATCTCAAACATTAAGGATTTGTTGATACTGAGTAATATCCATCTAAACATACACATTCTCCATTTAAAAGAGTTCTAAATTTAGTGATTGAACATTATAAACAGAATGATTAGTTTAAACATTATTCACATTATTATGGACAACTTACACATTGATTTTCAAATTCATATTAATTTTTTTCACATACACATCCTAGTTTAGTCAGAATATAAGTAGATTTACAAGTTATACAATCTATTTATGATTTACAAGTTAAACATTAAGAAGGACAATCTATACATTTTAATTAAAAATTATCATAAAATTATTCACTTTGACATTCATTCTAAGATAAATTTATTAAATTTTTATCATATTATTCCCATTCTAAACAAGTATTTTAATCTGTACATTTTAAACAATAGGGTTAACAGTAATGAACCACAATATAGTAATAATAGAATCCACAATATGCTTATATTGGTTCATTTTTTTCTCCATAACATTCCCATTTTATTGTTAAAATATTTTATGAATGAGCAATTTTATTTCTTATAATACTTTAACTGCTCTTAGAATATTAAAAAGGTAAATTATCATCAATTGTACAAATAAATCTGCTTTCTGAAGGGAAACTAGGTCCGAAAATAATTTAAAATTAAATAGTAATGCTATGGTGTGGATTATCAATTTAATAAATTCTTTAAAATACAGCCTGACTCCAAACATATTATCCCCCAAAGACTCTTATATTGTTCCAATAAGAATATAGAATATCTTCTCCTTTTAAAAAATTTACTCCCTTTTAGGAGAGTAATTAGTATTAAGAATATTAATCTGGAGCATCATGGTCATATTTCATCAAATATTTTGAATCTAACAAATAATATCAATTTAATTACAAGGTATTTAATCTTCTAAATCCTAACAATAATCTCCTACAATTTTCAAAGTGGGAGGATTAGAACATCCATAAATACAATTACCGTCCTTACCCACAAAATAAAAATTAGTTTTACATTTTTTACATTGATAGGATACTTCACATATCTGGCAGTTTAATGGGCAAAGTCCATTTGTAATATGGAGGGATATTAATCCCCATCCCACAGTTGAATCCCTATGATAACTAATAATATTACGTAAAGTTTCCAATAGCCGAAAAGTAGAATTGATACTAGGGGATATCAACAAACATATAGAGATCATAATAATAACAATAGGAGTATGAGTTGCAAGCACCAATATTAGATATTTAAGATATTTCACTAATTTTAATTCCGTGTGTTTAGATTCCTTAAGAATCTTTATAAATAGAACTATAGTAAGTGTTGTTAATCAAAAATCTTATTCCTCCACCTAGTTATAAATTATTGAATAATATTAATTTAATTCTCATCCCATAGGAATAGGTAATGGTTGATGTGCTTATTTCTTATATAAGTCTACCAATTCCAGAATAATATTTAAAAATGCCATAGACGTAATGATATGCATAAATATATTTTGGTGATGTGTCTACATGTAATGGGTCATATATTAATTGCCATCTCAACATTTTAGCTGATGATATAGAATTATCAAACTGTACAATTACAGAATCTAAAATAAACTTTTAATATTACGTTCAAATTCTTAACAAAATCCATTTGAATATCTTAATTTCTCAAATTTACAATAAGACCTGCATCCTACCTATTTTTCGTAATACTAGCCATTTGAACAAGAGGGACATTGATTATTTGTCGGTGCTCCTGAAAAACAAGAGGTGCACTAGTTTTTCTCTGGACCTGTACATGAGCTACATGAGGGATAGCATTGGGTTGATTTTTTCAATATCATGATCGTTCTGATTGAAACAGATCCAGTATTTGTATTAGACTATTTGAAATTTATCTACCCTGATTATGTGCTTGGTAGAATGAAATTAATTGTCCTTACATCAGTTTAAAGGGAATCACAAAACCCTTGTGTAATTGGATATTAATCAGGTGAGGAATATTTAAATTCATGAAAAAATGAACCAATTTAAAAAACTACTTTATCATTGTCCCACTTACCTTGAAAGTATAAATCAAATGATATAAAATATCCACTTTAAAAATTATAAGTAATAAGACGATTAATTGTGTTAAAGGTGCTATCCAAAGTGATATAACTTATGGAAGGTTATTTACAAGTAATAAAATTAGCTGTAATGTCTGATGTCCCTCCCTCACGAAAGTATTCTGTATAAGAATAGCTGCACCTGCAACAAGTTGAATATTGGTATATATTGTAGCCATAGAGAAACTAATCGACAATTACCCACTAAGAGTTGACTATGTAAATGATTAACATTATCATCATAAGTATAAAAAAATAATTAAGAATCAATCTAAAATTACATTCTTACATTTATATCATCTGAAATAATGTTCATATTTATGAACACATAGAAATATTCTATTTTTAACATTTAAAAGATTTTAGAGATATATTTCAGTAATTTTTATAAAGAAAACCCTTATGAGTTGAAAAAATGCATTAGAATTAAGATTTATAATCTAAAATGCTTAAAAGGAAATGATATTTGAAAAATTTTTATTTTATCATTTAATAATTGTATATATAAAAATAAACAAAATCATAATTTGTATTTGCATTCATAATGAAAATAATAAGAAATTAATTAAAAGTTCTTATAAATTAAATATAAAAATAAAAATAAATAAATAAACTAAAAAAAGAATAGAACCAGCTTTAAGACTCCATTATATGAATTATTTATATCCTTATTATAGCCAGACTTTCTAGACAGCTATCCAAGTATTTTCCTTGTTCTAGAAAGTCTAATGGGAGTAATTTTTCAAAATCTTTTTTTCAGTAAGTGGAGGACTTTTGATAATGTCTTTTAAATAATATTCTACTTAGTAGTATAAAATAACTTTTAAACTACTAAGAAAAATCTTTGTGGTGTTTAAGACCCTTGGGTAAAGAATTAAGTATCTCTTGTACACCCTGAAATTTAAAAGTAAGGACGGAATACGTAATTCTTAGAATTAAAATTGCAGGGAAATTCTAGCAATTTCAAGTCGGGGAACTCTGAAAACCTTCCAAGAATAGAAGATTTGAGGATTTGAGGATTTAGTATTAGGAGTAATTGTATTTCCTTACAAGCTGTCATTCATACCCCCCTGTCCATTGAAGCGGTTTTTTCTAGAATAAATAAGAGAATTTATTCATAGGCCTCAGATTGTTTTGGGAACTTGTTTAGCCTCTCTTTCAATCTATATCACTAAAAAGTTGCCTTGGGCTTATAAGGGAGCCAGAAATCTTTTCTACCCACCGTCCCACACTGATTAAGGGGAAGGAACTTTATTCTGGTGGAAAGGAGATGTACTTAAATTAATGAGAATTTAGAGATCTCAGGAAGTGGAAAATACCATACTTCCTTTGAGATGTTGTTATCAAAGACTTTAGATTCAACAAGAAAGATATAATTTTCTAAATTCAAGGTCCACTACATTTTAAAAAATTCAAAATTAAATCTAAAGTTCGAGATTGATTATGAATATATTATGTTATTCTTATTTAATTTAATATTTTCACATTTATAATGTTACTATTTATAGTCAGAAGCTTTTGTCTTAACTTATTGACAATAATCTAATGTGGTAAAAATAAGAATTTTTTACGATTTTATTCTTTTTTTGTCGAATTTAATAAAAGTTTTCAATATTTTTTAAATTCTTTAATCTCAAATTTCTAAATAATATTGTATTTAGATTATTCAATACACATTTAAACTTAATTTCGCTAAATGATCATCTATAATATAGATAGAAATTAAAGAATACAATTAAAATCATCTCAATTCTAACTTTTCATACCAAGAATTCAAAATTTTACTTATCAATTCATAAATAGTTAACCATAGATCATTTGTTTAAAATCATTTTTGAATTCCAATAACAACTCCTCCTTTCTATTAGTCTATCTGATTTTTTTAATAAAATGTATAACCAGGATTATCATAAATTTTTTCCCATTTTTTCTTCATTTATGAATAGAAAAATATGACAATGTTCTTTTTTATTTCTGCATAAGCTTCTTTTTTTATTGAACCTGAATTTCAAAATATATTGTATTTTCTTTATCTTAAAAAATACTTTAATTGTTTTATAATTGATAAAAATAATATTTTTATATAATCTAAATTATTTAAAATAACTTTTTTCTCTAATTTTATAAATTAACAAAAAAAGTAATATATTAATGATAAAGAAATAATACAATTCCAAAATTAATTATTTTTGAGAATACAATTATTATAGGTCTTAAGAGAGACTCATTTAAATAAATATTTATAGCTACTAAATAATATAATTAATCAGATTTTTTATTTTTTGCATGAGTTTTGGTTTTTAGAAATAGTGTTTTTAGATAATAATAATAAATAAATAACTAAATGTAACCACCAATTTTTGAAAGTTAATTAGATCCTGAAGAAATGGAAACATGGCTTGCAGAAGTAGAATTAGTACATGATAAAATAAAAAAATTGTCAACCGATTAGGTATATTTAATTAATAATTTTAAGGTGAATTTTAAAGATGATGATGAAGAGATTACGAAGATAAGATAAAAACGAATAGAAAGTGAAAAAAAGAAATAAGATAATAAAAAATAATTATAAATTTAGAAAGAGGAGGAAGAATTAAAAGGAAGAAAAGGAAAAGGATAAAATAAAGATTATGCTAATTTTTGCAAATATTGTTATTTAGAATACATAAAGCAGACAGATAAATGCTATTGGTGTAAAAGAGATACTTTGACTTAGGAATGTAAAATTAATGAATAATTTAGAACGCTACAATTAATTATTAGAGAAGGTTGAAAAATATAAAGAAGACAAGAGTAGAAAGCAATAGAAGAAATAGAAATTTGAATTAATGGAGAAGACAGAGAAAATTTTATGGAAAAAAAGTACATTTACACATAGAAAATGGGAATATTATACTAGTTCAGAAGAAGAATTTGAATCTGAGCCTATTTTACCAAAGGATGATCCAAATTTCAAAGCTCTAGAATTAGATATGTAAGAGAGAAAGAAAAGAAAAGAGGAAGACATGAAAAAGGCAGAAGAATTAAAATAAAAAGGAAATGATTATTATAGTAAAGGTGATTTTGACTAAGCTGCTTGGAAATATTCTTAAGCCCTTGAATTAGTGAAAGATAATAAGACTTTGTGGTTGAATAGAGCAATTACATATATAAAATCAAACAAAAATAAAAAGGCTATAAATGATTGTACTAAAGTCATCAATTATGCTGAATGTTTTGAAAATGGTTATACTTAAAGCAAGGATAGCTGTTGCAAAGCATTTGCCAGGAGAGCATTGGCTTATTATAATAGAGATCGCTTAGAGGAAGCACTCAATGATATAAATCAGGCCTAAGAACTTATACCAAATGATAAATGGGTATAAGACCTTAAGAAGGAAATAGAAGCGAAAATTGATCATTATCAAAGGTTGAAATAGAATGAAAAGAATCAGAAGGATGTAGAAGAATTAACACAAGATAAACAAAATGAATAAGAAGATAATAATAATGCAGACAACACTAAAGATAAATATAGAGTTGTGGAAGAAAACCTTACTTATAAATAAATAATTGATAAATTTGTTGGAGAAGAAGAAATAGAACTTTTATCATTATTTAAAGTATTAAAGGTTGATTCAAGTGAAGCTACTGCGTATTTTTATGAGAAAAATGGATTAAAATAACTCTTATCAATAATATCTAAAAACTAAGAAAAATTAAACGATTAATTAAATGTAATTATACTCATTATCATTAGATTTTGGCAAGTTTACCTGCTTTGATATTATAGGTTTATCAAGATAAAAGTCTATTGTATTAAGAATAATTTCTCATTTAATATAATGGAATTGAAGTTATTTATTAAAAAATTAAGATTTTGTTGATTCAAGTTGGCACTAAATCCTAATCTGGAATTTATGATATAATAGCAGATTATCTAGATGTTTTAAATGTAATGGGAGAGGACAAACCCAGATCTTTTATACAAAAGCATGAAATAATTAGAACTAAACTATATCCTGAATTATTTCATAGAATTACTTCTTTATATAAAACTGAAAAGGATTTGGTTGCTATATTTTTAAGTTTTTGCAGTAATTTATGTTATGGATAGGGAACACCCTTAAAGAATGTATTTTTTGAAAATAAAAATGAAATTATTGTTAAATTTATAGAGTTATTTGAAAAAGTAGAAATTAAATAAGAAAATATTAGAATGATGAATTAATTATGTAATCTATTGTCAAATTTGTTAACCGAAGATAAATATAGAATATATGTTTTATCAAAAGAGTTGAATCAAAATTTTTTTAAGTCTTATTTTAAATTTATTAAATCTATTTAATTTAAAGATAATGAATACAATTTGTTAAAAGAAAATGGAATTGCTATTTTGGTTAATTTAACATTTTAGATTAATTAAATTTAAACAGAATATGTAAGTAAAATAAACGATTTAATCCCTACTTTAATTGGGTATTTAGAGTCTGAAAAAGATAGTTTAGTTTTAGAACGAGTATTAACAATATTGACCAAAGTCAATTATGAAGAGAACATCTTTATTATATCTAAATTTATACAATAATACAGTAATTAATCAATTCTATGTTTACTTTAATGGCTATCAAGGAAATCTCCTATTGTGGTTAATCAGTTAAAATAACAATAAATAAATCTATTTGAATTGCTTGAATAATTAAAATTATAATTGCAAAGTGATAATGAAATGATATATTGTAATTGTTGTAATTTAATTGGATAGATAATTGATCTATTATCTCCAATAAAAGGTGAGGTCAATGCTTGTTCAATTTTTAATCAAACAATTCCTAGATTGTTAAGTTTCGTAAAAGATAAAACTGGGAATTCTAGAAAAAATTCAGCAATACTTCTAGCAAAATTAACTAAAGATTAAGGCAATTTATAGAAATTAAGGGATTTACATGGAATCGAAATCTTATAATCAGTGATTGGTAAATTGTGAATAGTATTATAATATATTATATAAATATTTAAATTTGATTATGCTCACTAAATAATAGAAATTACATGAGATAGTATCGTAGAGCATATTAAAACCGTATTTTTAGTATAATAATTAGATCCACTACAAAAGCTTCTTAAAAATTAAGTTAATCATTCAATCCTAATGGAATAATAGGATAATCTTTGAGTCCAAATTAAAAAACAAATTAAAGTATGGGATAAAAAAAAGGGAATCAAATAAAATAATATTAGCAAGAACTTTTAAAATTGATGACAAGTCATAAATAATTATCATCAGGAAATAAAAAAGCAAATATGTCAGATATGATGAGCTAACAAAAAGAAAGTAAACGTATTAATTCTGGTACAAGTCAACCTTAGAAATCATAAATGTCTAGCAAATAAAGTTTTGTTAATACAGGACTTACAATAATAGTAAATAATGAGAATCAATAAATTAAATTTAATATTGAATCTTCAAAAACTACAGGATGGTTAGAAGAATATTTGAAATAGGAAATAAAAAAGCATTCAATACATTAATATTCATCAACAGGTTCTTAACCAGATGAAAGAAAAGTAACATGTGGTACTGGGAATGAATCTTCAAATTTAGATATAGTCTCATTTCATACGGTTGATAAGAATCTTCCAGTAGATTATTATTTACAATAGCCTGATAAAAGTTTAGAAATCTTTAGTGGTTAAACATTGAATTTATAACCATTTTATGGAACTCCTTAATAAAGCAAGATAACACTAAAGGATTTTGTTTTTGTGAAATGTATTGGAGTAGGTGGGTTTTCAAGAGTTTATATGGTGAAAAAGAAATCAAATGGAAGATTCTATGCTATGAAATTAATTGATAAGGAATTCATTTTGCAAAATAAGAAATAAGGTATGATTAGAATAAATTTAAAAGGTATTGTATAAAATGAAAGAGATATCATGACAGTTCTTGATCATCCTTTTATTATTAAATTAGAATATGCATTTGAATCTAAGAATTTCATAGTATTCGTGTTAGAATTCTGTAGTGGAGGAGAGTTATTTTGGTAATTACGACAAGTAAAAAGAATGACAGAAGATTAAGCAAGATTTTACTTTACTGAGATATGTTTAGCTATGTTTTATCTGCATTCATTATCTGTAGTGTATAGAGATATCAAACCAGAGAATATTTTGATTGATATTGATGGTCATATTAGAATAGCAGACTTTGGATTGTCAAAACCCAACATGACTGAAGATGATTATGCATACAGCTTTTGTGGTTCACCAGAATATATGGCTCCAGAAATGTTATTGAAAGTTGGACATAATGTTTAAGTGGATCATTATTGTTTAGGAGCATTATTGTATGAATTAGTTACTGGATTGCCTCCATATTATTCTAGAGATACAGACGAAATCTATGAATCAATACTTAATGAAGAATTAACATTCCCTGAGAAATTAAATTTATCATCTGACATAAAGGTACATTCAATTTTTACATAGAATCTATTACAAGGTTTATTATGCAAACAACCATCAGAAAGATTAGGAGCAAATAAAGGATTGACAGAATTACTTACTCATTCTTGGTTTAAAGATGTGGATCTTGTTTCGATATTATAAAAGCAAGTACCTCCACCATTTAAACCAAATCAGTTCAAATTTAATTATGACTCAAATGATTTGATGAAAGGAGAGTTAGAAACTAGAGAAAAGTTATTAGGCAAGACTGGTTTGCAATAAGAAATAAGAATATTTAAAGCTTTCTATTTTGACTCTTAAGAACAAAAATAAATGAAATAAGAATAAGCAAAAATATTGAAATAACATTTCATGATGGTCTCACAATAATAATTGGCACTCAATTCCAAATTTAAACCACAAAGAAAATATACTGAATCTAAAGAACATCAATCTAAACCAGCATCTCCTTAAACTCACAATAAAAAATAATAAAAACTCACTCCTGAGTAATTCTAATCTCTCTAAAAACGAATAAAATCTTAGTATAATTCTATATCAATTTAGATAATCTTCAATCACAAATGTATAATAAGTCAGTTCTATTCCAAGTCCAGCTCAATCCACTGTTTAAGGATTGAAGCGAATCATTTCTCAAAACAATTTCTTTGCTGATAGACAAAATACATTGCCTAATGGATAAAAGGATTTAGATTATCATCAATTATTGTCTAATGTCTCTAAAGAATAAATGCTTCATACAAGAGTTTCCTCTTTAAAATAAAGGAGAAAATGAATTACTCAAATAAACATTAATTATAATTTTGAATTTTCCCTCTCTCAATATGAATACGAATACAGACTTGAATCAATTGCTATTCCAAAAATCTAATTAACCTTAATAATCCTAGAATCCTGATATTACAATTACTTCTTATAGCGATATATCAGATGGAACTCCAAATAAATAATCATTCAAATTTGCAACTAAAACATAATAAGAAGAAATTCAGCCTTAAATGCAAGCCTCAAATTCAATTATGGAATCTATGACTCCAAAGAAAATCAATAAATTAATTGATTGGTCCAAATACAATGTTGCTCCTGGAAATGGGAAAAACATTTTCCCTTAAGTAGCAGGTATTAGTATTGAATTCTCTAATGAAAATTCATTGAATTTTAAGCAATAAATTAAAGTAAATGATGACAATTTCTCTCATAAATTCATTGAAATTGAATAAAAGTCAAAAGATTTCTCTAATATAGATGTATTGACTATAAAAAATGAATCATTAGAATAAAAAAAAAATGAATCTTTATAGAATACAATTTAATTAAAAGATCAAATAATAACTGAATTAAAAAATGAATTAAAATAACTTTAATCATAAGATTAAACATTATAGCAAGAAATTGAAAAAATGTATAAAATACTGCACACTAAAGAAAAAAAAATAGAAAATTAAGAAATGTAAATATCTAATCTTACTACTCTTATAAAAAATGAATAACAAGATTAAAATATGTTATCTGAAATAAAAATAAAAGAAATTAAAAGATCTAGTGTTTTCGAAGTCAATACAAAATGTTAACATTGTTTAGCTGGTAAACAAGAATTAAAAAACATATTAAAAGAATGTTCTTTAGAAAATGAGTAAAGTATTCTTGATATTGAAAATGATTTGCCAGCCTAAATTCGAGAAATTGTCACCTTATTATTATCAAGATAAAGAGAATAAATTGACATAGCATTAGAATAATAGGATGAAATGATAAAAGAATTAACAGATTAAATTGAATAATATAAAGAATAAAAAACTTAAGTCTTGGAAGAAAATAATTCATTATAAAAAAAGATTTAATTAATATTTAATGAATAATAGGAATAAGAAAAGAATTTAATTGAAGAATTTGAAAAAATAAAAAAAATAAATTATAATCTGGTTTAAGAAAATTTTCAGTATAAATAATAAATATCTTCATCTAAAAACAAAGAGTTAATTAAATAATCTATGGATATCGAAAAATTAAAAGGCTCTAATTCTATTTAATCAGATAAAAGTGAACTGTATAATGATATCAATTTAATGAGACAATAATTCTAAAGTCAAATTAAAGAATTACTTGAAAAGAAATAAGAATATGAGAAGTAAATTCAATAATTAAAAGAAGAGTCCTTTTCAAAAGTATATTATTTTATTAATATAATAGAGTAATTACAAATTTTAGATTTAAAGCATTAAAGAAAAAGATAAAAAGAATATTGAATTATTCTCTTAAATAAAAATGCTTTAATAAACATAAAAAGAAAATGAAAAGTCAATATTAGAATTAAAAGATGAATCAGAAAAATTAAAAAAGAAAGTCTAATTCAAAAATATTGAAGTTAAACAATATATTGAATAAAATAAAATATTTTAAGATAAGAATACCGAGTTGAATGGTAAAATTATTCAATTACAATAATAATTAATTTAATTAGAATCAAATCATAAAGACTTTAGGTAATCACCAAAAAGTAGAAGTTTAGAATAAAGTCGAGTTATTAGTTAATATTTATAGCCAAATCTAAATCATCAATAATTAAATCAATTAATTAATGAGTACAAAAGTTATCAATAAGAATTTATAGATTTAAAAGTAGTCTTTGCAGAAAAAATAAAATAGCATGAAATCTTATAAAATGTATTTATCTATTTATTATTATTAGAAAATACAAAAATTATAAAATGATAATTTCTCATTAAATCATCTTAATTAAAAACTTATTAATGAAAATAACAAAATTAAAGAAGATAGAATTATTACTAAAAGGACTAGTGAAGAATTTACAACTGGTGTCAGATGGTCTGCCGCTACTGGAGAATCAATACACATGAAGACTTTTATTTAATAATCTGATGATGATAATGAAAAGAAAAAATAATTTAATATTTTAGAACTTATGTAACCTGAATTATTATCCACTGAAGAGACTATTCATATTCTAAAAGAGATTTTAATAAGATCTGTAAAATCTCTCGAATTAATTAAGAAGATTTATTAGATATCAGAGATTAAAGAACTTTTAGTTATATTTTCGAAAATAGATGAAAAATGTTTAATATCCAACTCAAAATTGAATAAAATTATTAGTTGTGTCTTAGAAGAAAAAAGAAAATTATTATAGACAAATAGAAATGAGAAACCAGATTTTTTTAATTCTTGATTGTATTTATAAGTATCAATATTTTTTTTGGATTTGTTTTCCATTTTATAATTACTTATCATTTGTTTATTTTCTTTATATTTGCATTTTACTATCTCTTAGTACAGATTCAATATATTTCTTATCTAAATATTTGATAAAGAAATCCCTTTAATCTGTTTAATTTCCATTAGGGCCTTAATCAATGTATTATTAATATTAATTTTTGATATTTTTAATTATGATAGTTGTTTCCTAAAATATCTCTTGATTTATTTAATTTAAACTTGATTGGTCTTTCAGTTGTTTTTAAGGTGAATAAAATTAAGTTGCTTTTGATGATAATTCTTAAATATTCTCTAAGCTTTGATCTTGGCAATTTGCTAAATAAATGTACACATGATGTTTTTCCTATTCTCTATATTGAACAATACCTTTATTTTTAGTTTAGGGTTTAATCTCATCTTTAATTGTTGAGTTTAGATTTCAGATTATTACTCAGTTTATAACACCTATGGATTTAATTGAATTGCTGGAGGGATCAATAAACTAATAAAAAGAAATATACTATACATTCCTTCATCATCCCCATTTTCACCATTTTCTGCACTTATTGGCAATTCTAAATTATCCTGTGATTTTTATGGCGGGTTTGGCTAATAATTATATATACATATGATATATTACTTTTATGCGCTTCTTTTTTAAAGTGGCAACCTTTGTAAATCTAAATTTAAAAGAAACATACGTCCTCAATACGCTCTTATTCTTATATGCGTTATAAATATTGTTTGATTTTCCTTTCTTCTCTTGTTGATGGTTATTCATTATTTAGGGATTGCGCATACACTTTTGGAATAGCTACTAATTCAGCTGGCTTTATAGTTTTCTATTGTTATTCATCCTAAGAAGATAGCTAACTAGAGTTTTCTTGACTTTCAGCCTTCTAATTTTAATCACTCATATGTATAAATATTTATAAAATAAATATGTTGTTAAATTTGTTATCTAATAATCGTACTTTTAAAAGGAAAAATTATTATTATTATGATTAATCAAAAATATGAGAATATTATTATTTATTAGTCACTTTGAAATAATAATAAATCATGATTATTTTATGGAAAATATTTAATGATTGTAAGAAAATATTTCTAATCTCTATCTAATATTGATCTTTACCATAATGCATTAACTAATCTTAGCTAAAATCATAAAAAATTTCAAAAATTAATGTAAATACATATTTTTTATTCAAGAAAAAAATAATTATTATTTATTATTGTATCATGGAAATATAAAATAATATATTTTATAATTCATTTAGAACATTTTATATGAGTAAAATCAAGAATTATAAGCAAAATTTGTTTATTTTTCACTATTGTAGGAAGTTTTAAAGGAGAAAAGGAACGTAATTTAAAGTTGTTAAACAAGTTAAACTCTCAAATTTTCGAGAGGATGAAGAGGAGAAAAGTAGAAATATTTCTGATTAATATAATAATGGAGGTCTTATTTATGAAACGAGGGAGCATTTAACACATAATATTATGAGCTAAATGCAAAAAAAAAGTAAGTAGCACTCTTTTCATTTATTTAAAAAGTCACTGCTCTTCCTTTATCCCTAATTATCAATATTTATAAAACAAGAACATATTGGAGTATTTTTGTGATATCTATTAATAAAATCAGTATAATTCTTAATATGTAATGAATATGTAACGATGATTTACAGATTTCTGGAAGATGAGAATTGTATTGTATCACTATCGGTTAGTTTGAATTTTCTTTTGTGTATCAGTTTGATTTTCTTCTTTAAGGTTAATTGAAATTTGGATTAGGGCTTATTAAATTAGGTCTTATTTAAATTTTGTAGAATATTATCAATTTGAATTCTAAATTCATAATCTTTTAGTTTAGTCATTAAGTTTTGCATATGTCATCTTTAGTGAGGGAAAGAATGTAAGTGAGAAATGTTTATATATGCATCTTTCATAATTTTCTTTGCATTAGGTTTAAGCAAATATAAACAACAGTTGAAAATATTTTGATGTAATGTTTAAATTTAATTTTTGGTTTCATTAATAATTTCTGATTAATATCCATTATGTTACTTTAATCCTCTTTCTCCTATCTGTTAAAGTATTACAATTAAACTATCTTTAATTTTTGACGAGTAAGTTATTCATGAGGTGCGTTCTAAGGTAATTTTAACAGTTTTTAAATGAATTCTTCCTCAGTCTTATAATTTTTGAGAAATTTATTTATTATTAAAGTATGAGGCAACAGAACAATTCAGAAAATAAGGTTCAATACACATTCTATAGAGAAATACTCTTTGTGAAAATTCTGTAGTTCTGGATATGAAGCAGAGTTAGTTATTAAAAAAGTTTATCTTAGATGCTAGATTTTTCACATATGATGCTGAAAAGTTCCTTCATTATCTATGACTATCCCTAAATATTTGTAACTTAAAACAATAGGGAATTCACATATAGTTTAGCATTTAATTTTGTGTTTTATTTGCATGATGTAACTTTTTTCTTAGTATTTATTCTGAGATTCCACTAAGCAGATATCTCGTGTATATTATTAAGCAGGAAACCTAAGTTTCTTTACTTTGTTAGTAGTACCAAATCATCAGCATATCCTAAAAACTCAAAAGTATTTTAGTTTCTTGGATCAAATTTTTAAGGAATTCATCAAAATAATGTTAAATAGGGCAGGTGATATTGGTGACCCTTGAGGAACACCATTTCTGAAACAGATTTTATTTTATGAATTATAATATTTACATACTATATTCTGCTGTGAATAGCTTCTAAATACTCAAAATTTTTTACTTCTAGCGGATTTCTTTTTTTTAATATTTTATATAATCTTTATCTATCAATCTTCTAATAAGCACTAGTGAAATCTATGTAATATTAAACAGTTAATTTTTTCTGTTTAATTATTTACTCCAATTTAGTAGTAAGAAGATAGAATCATTACCAGATATAAATTCAGTTAAAGGTTTATAATTTTTTTTCTTTTAGGTAATCTTGTAGTTTATTTTAAAAACGAAGTTCCAAAAATTTGAATAACGGCTCATTATTACTAGAAGTCTAAATTAATCATTTATTGGAATTTCAGGCTAGCATTTATTTAGAGGGCACAATCTTGCCAATCCTAATTTCCAGTTAATTATAAATGTGTTTTAGTTGCTTAATTCATTTAACAATAACTCATTTCCATTCTCTTACTTAGTGGGTTATACCATCAAATATATAGCTTTATCATACGCAATTTCTTTTTGCATATTTTCAACTTCCTCTTGTCTTAATTTAGATACATGATTATATATATAAAATATATAATAAAGATTAATAAATATATAAATAAATTTATATATATTTTATTTTATTTAATGAATAATGATTTTTAACTCATGCTAGTTATGCTGCATTAACTTTATTGCAAGTATCTTCTAATAAAGCTAAAAGTGTTTCTTCAGTTGATTCTCTAAATAATAATAATAATAATATAAGTACCTTTATTTTTTTTCATTATCTACTTCAGTTTTAATTCTATTGACAACATCTTTTAACATATCAAAGATTGCTTATTCTGATTCTTATCTATTTACTTTCTCTTAGACCAATAATTAATTCAATTTGCTTAATTCTTCATTCATTTTTCTTGATATATTAGAATCCATTTCTTCTCTTTCTGCTACTTCTGTCTTTATAGCTTCATGTAATCTTGGTAAATCAGTTTCTAAACATTAATTTAATCTTTCAATATTCTCATTTCTTGTTCTACTTTCTGTACTTAATTCACTTCTTATTAATCCTGTCTTCTCTTCTATAAATCTTATTATTTTTTATTCTCCATCTTTTCTTGTCGATGTTAATCCTTCAACTGCCTAATTGAATGAATTTTCTAAATCTATATATTCCTTTTGTTTCTATTCAAAATGTTATTCTCTTTATAATTTTGTTTAATCCAACACTTTCTATAATTTCAATACACTATCTTTAATCAAGGCAACTCTTTAACTTAATTATTCATTTAATTCATTCAATCCAGATTCTAATTAATCTAATCTAGTCTCTGATTCTTCTATTCTTTTTGTCTAAATATTAATAATTATATATTACTCTCTCTCCTTCAATTGTTAAATCCATTTAACTTAATTAAGAACTTATTTTTGCTACTCTCTCTCTTGATGGTGAATAATCTAATCTATTTTACTATACATTACTTCTATTATTTGACATATCTAACTGATTATTTGAATAAAAAGATAATATTAATATAAATAAATTTATTGTTAATGGTTTTTCAATGTATAAGTTAATATATTATAAAATCATGAAACCTAATTAATAACGTTACTGCATTAGCAAATTTTTGTTTTTCTACAATAGTTCTTACTTCATCAATTTATTGAATAACTTTTGCAAAAGAATATTGATTCATTCGATTTCTCTTGTCAGAATTATTTTATAATATAATATAATCACAGATTGATTATACATTATTTATTTACATAATCATTTTTTAATTGACATTTTTAAGATTAATTTCTATTCAACTGATTTGGTTTTTTTTAAATAATTGAAATCAGTATTTGATTAATTNTACATGATTATATATATAAAATATATAATAAAGATTAATAAATATATAAATAAATTTATATATATTTTATTTTATTTAATGAATAATGATTTTTAACTCATGCTAGTTATGCTGCATTAACTTTATTGCAAGTATCTTCTAATAAAGCTAAAAGTGTTTCTTCAGTTGATTCTCTAAATAATAATAATAATAATATAAGTACCTTTATTTTTTTTCATTATCTACTTCAGTTTTAATTCTATTGACAACATCTTTTAACATATCAAAGATTGCTTATTCTGATTCTTATCTATTTACTTTCTCTTAGACCAATAATTAATTCAATTTGCTTAATTCTTCATTCATTTTTCTTGATATATTAGAATCCATTTCTTCTCTTTCTGCTACTTCTGTCTTTATAGCTTCATGTAATCTTGGTAAATCAGTTTCTAAACATTAATTTAATCTTTCAATATTCTCATTTCTTGTTCTACTTTCTGTACTTAATTCACTTCTTATTAATCCTGTCTTCTCTTCTATAAATCTTATTATTTTTTATTCTCCATCTTTTCTTGTCGATGTTAATCCTTCAACTGCCTAATTGAATGAATTTTCTAAATCTATATATTCCTTTTGTTTCTATTCAAAATGTTATTCTCTTTATAATTTTGTTTAATCCAACACTTTCTATAATTTCAATACACTATCTTTAATCAAGGCAACTCTTTAACTTAATTATTCATTTAATTCATTCAATCCAGATTCTAATTAATCTAATCTAGTCTCTGATTCTTCTATTCTTTTTGTCTAAATATTAATAATTATATATTACTCTCTCTCCTTCAATTGTTAAATCCATTTAACTTAATTAAGAACTTATTTTTGCTACTCTCTCTCTTGATGGTGAATAATCTAATCTATTTTACTATACATTACTTCTATTATTTGACATATCTAACTGATTATTTGAATAAAAAGATAATATTAATATAAATAAATTTATTGTTAATTTATTTTGCTAAAATATCATACTTAATGAGTTATTTTGTAAAAATCATTATTACATAGTAAATAGTTTATTTAAAAACACCTAAATGTAAATTTTGAGGTTAATTAATTGTTACATTAAATTTTATAATTTATAATTATCAACAGATTGTTAACGTTATGAAAAGTTTTATCACATAATAATAATGAACTATTATAAAAATTAGAAATAATACCAAAAAAATTTAAAGTTTTTTCATTAATGAAATAACTTTTTTCAAACTATTTGACATATATATTAAAATGCTTTAAGATTAAAAGGAACTAGATAAAAAATCAATAAATTTTATTAATAGTTACAAAGAGTATTAGTTATATTGTTTGATAAATAAATTAAGATCATAATTAGGACAATATAAATTAGAAAAATATATTAAAGTTGATATATTTTAATTAGTAATATATTAATCAATCATATTTAGAGTAACTTCTATATTTAAAGCTTTACTTTCCTTTTAATCCTGTTTTGGTAATAAAATTTATTTTTGTTGTATCAAATCTAAATGACTATTCTTTTGGTCTTCTACTAGGTTATTTATATATTGTTTATTGGTTTTTAGGCGAAGATTTATTACTTTGTACATTATTCGTAGTTTTTTTTTACAAAACATGTTTATCTTATGATTTAAGATTGATGTCTCTTTCTTAAAATTCTCTTTTTGAATTTTCTAGATTATAATTAAATATTTTTATTCTGCTTTTCTGAACAATTAAAGTCTAGCTTATTTCTTTAGACAATAACTGTTTTATTTAGGGGAGAGGCTTATTATTTTTTAGGATTAGGTTTAGTAGAAGATAAGTAAGAAGGAGGCTTTAGACAAGCTCTCATTATTTCTTAATAATTTTTAGGTGGAGTATTATTTGGTTGGGTATTACTAGGGACACTGGATTACCTTGGAACTGTTTTTTCATAGAAATCGTTAAAGAACTTTCCCTATTTTTTGGTTCCATCTGAGTAAATTAACTCACCTTCTCCATGTTTTTTGTCATTCACATAGTATCCTTTATAAGAGTATGTCGAACATCTATATTCTCCATAGCCAGTTTTAAGACCATTTTAAAATTTTCCATGAAAATATGCTCCACTAGAATAAAAATATTCTCCATCTCCTTCAGGTTTTCCATTTTAATACATTCCTACATACCTGTCTCCGTTTGTAAATAGTTCTTCACCAAAGCCATGCTTTAAACTATCTTTAAACTCTCCTTTATATTAATCTCCATTAATCCATTTATGCTAACCTCTACCATTAGGTTTTCCATCAATCCAATATCCAGTATACATATCACCTTTTAAACCCATCCAAGTTCCATATCCGTGTTTATTACCATTGAACCATTCTCCTTCATAATATTCGCCATTTGCCCAAGTAAATTTCCCTTGACCTTCTGGTTTGCCATTAACATAAAGTCCTTTATAATTTGATTTAGATGGAAAAACTTCCCAACCTTGACCATGCTTACGATTATTATTGAATTCTCCTTCATAAACATGTTCCTCTTCCATTAATAATACTCCTCTTCCATGTTTAAGACCATTGAATACTTATCCAAAATAGATTTTATTCTTTGATGTTATTATACTGAAATTAGGCAACTTCTTTAATTCTTCAAATGAATATCCCTTTGTATTATACTTATAATTTTGTATTCTTAATATTATCAGATTATCGATCATTTAATTAATTTATATTAAAATTGAATAAAAAAATTCATTATTTATTAATTTGATTTTCAAATGAGTGATGAAGAATCAGAAGATGAAAATAGATCCAAATTCAAATTATCAAAAACTCATTAATTAATTAATTAACTCGAACACAAACTTTAAATTCTTGACTAAAATAATGNCATTATCATAGAATAGACTAAATCAGTTGTTTAAATTCATTTGAATAGACTTGAAAACACTAATAATAATAGAGAGCAAACTAGAACTAAGAAAAAAAATAAAATAATTCTACTTAGTATCAAAAATAAATTTTGAAAAATTTATATAAATTCCATTCTTCTTATGCGAAGAGGACAAGTTAAAATTTGATTTGTTTGGAAAATTACAAGAAATAGGGAAGAAGGATACATAATTGGATAAAGGTTCAAATAAGATTTTTTGTTAAATTTTAAATTGTTATTCGAAAGATATGTAATAAATTAAAATAGGATGAATTAAGTTAGAGAGTTTGGTTCCCTAAAAGAAATCATTATTATTATTAATTGGTCTTAAAAATAGAAATAATGAAGAAAAAGTTAAACTTTTTTTTTGATTTTACAGTATACTGATGCAATTTCTTAAAACTATTTTCAAAATCTATAATTTTACTTATGAATGAATAATAAATAATATTTTTGTTTAATTTACACTTTTTCATCTGATTTTGAAGAATTTTCCAATCCCTATCCGAAATTTTACTTTTTAAATTAAATCAAACTATTTATAAATTAAAGGGCTCTATTGAGGAAGATACAGAAAGTAGAATATTTTATTTGATAAATATTATAATCAGTATGTGTTCCAATTTTATCTTAACACAAGTTTAATATCTTTTCACTTATTATTCAAAGATTTTTCCACAATAAAATTTAATTTTTTTAATTAATCTTGTATGTTTCTTTTATATGTCTGTTCAAACGATAAATGAGTTACTTTTTTCTCTTTTTCTTTGCCAAAATTTATCTCCCTTTCTTTTGACTTTGATTATGATTTAGATTGAGTTAGATCAATTGATCTTCTTCTTTTTTCTGCTGTTGCTTTTGTTTACTTTAAATGAATTTTTTATTTTGGTTTGAATAATCTAATTTTTATTTAATAATTACTATTTCTTGTGCTTTTCAAAAAGTTAATTAAAGTCTTTTTATATTTAGATATTAGCATTTTAATTATTATTGTTATATTTTTACATCATAATACTTTCCTCACTTTCTAAATCTTCATTTTAATTATAATTTTGTTTATTTGTACATATTTGAAATTATAGTTAAGAATTTGATTATTATTACTATTATTATTACTATTCTGATTATTATTATTATTATAATTCAGATGAATTCAACTATCTTTATGTTTATTACTATTGTTATTCTCCATTCAAAAGTTATAAAAGATCTAAATTAATTTATTTTTGTTCATTCAATTCTTGTCTAATTAAGGATAATTATTAATTCATTGATTCTTAAATTTATTAATTGATCTAATATAGATTCTAGAGTGGAGATGGATCTGGCTCTTCTTCAAGATGAACTATTTTTTTCTTCAAATCATTTTAAAGTATTTAATTATGTAATTGCATTAAAGTATTCAATTAATTTGATACTTCATCTCTATTACTAACTAACATATCTTATTCTCTAGATAAATTCTAAACAGAATATAATATGAATGTATACTTATAACTGTGTTTGCAATTGATTTTTTTCAAATGATAATTATTACAATTCTAATAAAAAGTTAGTCTTTTTCTCATCCTCTTCTTATATAAGTTTTTCGCTTTGCTCTTGAATATCAAGTAATTTTTCTTCTTATTCTTTAAGAATTGAAATTTTTTATTCATTTAATCTTCGTTATTCTTCAATTTCTAAAGTTCTTAATAATGATTCCAATTCAAATTTTGCTTATTATTATTCCCTTAACAAATTAATTTATTCTTATTCAAGTATTTATTATTCTCTATTAAGATGATCTAATTTTGATGATAACATGGTATTTTTATCATCATCAAAACTTTCTAACTTTTGAGTTAACAATTATAAAATTGGATTAGAAAGGTTTAACTTTTGTGGAGACTGTTTTGGTATTGATTTTGCTTATGAGGAATGTAACTATGAATTTTCAGTTTGATTTAGTTTTTTCATTCTTTATTCAAATTCATATAATTCTTTTTCCAATTCTTATTTACTTTTGAGATTTGAATCTCTTGAATTAGGATAGATACTAGGTCCATTATTTTAGTCAAGAATTTAAAGTTTGTGTTCGAGTTAATTAATTAATTAATGAGTTTTTGATAATTTGAATTTGGATCTATTTTCATCTTCTGATTCTTCATCACTCATTTGAAAATCAAATTAATAAATAATGAATTTTTTTATTCAATTTTAATATAAATTAATTAAATGATCGATAATCTGATAATATTAAGAATACAAAATTATAAGTATAATACAAAGGGATATTCATTTGAAGAATTAAAGAAGTTGCCTAATTTCAGTATAATAACATCAAAGAATAAAATCTATTTTGGATAAGTATTCAATGGTCTTAAACATGGAAGAGGAGTATTATTAATGGAAGAGGAACATGTTTATGAAGGAGAATTCAATAATAATCGTAAGCATGGTCAAGGTTGGGAAGTTTTTCCATCTAAATCAAATTATAAAGGACTTTATGTTAATGGCAAACCAGAAGGTCAAGGGAAATTTACTTGGGCAAATGGCGAATATTATGAAGGAGAATGGTTCAATGGTAATAAACACGGATATGGAACTTGGATGGGTTTAAAAGGTGATATGTATACTGGATATTGGATTGATGGAAAACCTAATGGTAGAGGTTAGCATAAATGGATTAATGGAGATTAATATAAAGGAGAGTTTAAAGATAGTTTAAAGCATGGCTTTGGTGAAGAACTATTTACAAACGGAGACAGGTATGTAGGAATGTATTAAAATGGAAAACCTGAAGGAGATGGAGAATATTTTTATTCTAGTGGAGCATATTTTCATGGAAAATTTTAAAATGGTCTTAAAACTGGCTATGGAGAATATAGATGTTCGACATACTCTTATAAAGGATACTATGTGAATGACAAAAAACATGGAGAAGGTGAGTTAATTTACTCAGATGGAACCAAAAAATAGGGAAAGTTCTTTAACGATTTCTATGAAAAAACAGTTCCAAGGTAATCCAGTGTCCCTAGTAATACCCAACCAAATAATACTCCACCTAAAAATTATTAAGAAATAATGAGAGCTTGTCTAAAGCCTCCTTCTTACTTATCTTCTACTAAACCTAATCCTAAAAAATAATAAGCCTCTCCCCTAAATAAAACAGTTATTGTCTAAAGAAATAAGCTAGACTTTAATTGTTCAGAAAAGCAGAATAAAAATATTTAATTATAATCTAGAAAATTCAAAAAGAGAATTTTAAGAAAGAGACATCAATCTTAAATCATAAGATAAACATGTTTTGTAAAAAAAAACTACGAATAATGTACAAAGTAATAAATCTTCGCCTAAAAACCAATAAACAATATATAAATAACCTAGTAGAAGACCAAAAGAATAGTCATTTAGATTTGATACAACAAAAATAAATTTTATTACCAAAACAGGATTAAAAGGAAAGTAAAGCTTTAAATATAGAAGTTACTCTAAATATGATTGATTAATATATTACTAATTAAAATATATCAACTTTAATATATTTTTCTAATTTATATTGTCCTAATTATGATCTTAATTTATTTATCAAACAATATAACTAATACTCTTTGTAACTATTAATAAAATTTATTGATTTTTTATCTAGTTCCTTTTAATCTTAAAGCATTTTAATATATATGTCAAATAGTTTGAAAAAAGTTATTTCATTAATGAAAAAACTTTAAATTTTTTTGGTATTATTTCTAATTTTTATAATAGTTCATTATTATTATGTGATAAAACTTTTCATAACGTTAACAATCTGTTGATAATTATAAATTATAAAATTTAATGTAACAATTAATTAACCTCAAAATTTACATTTAGGTGTTTTTAAATAAACTATTTACTATGTAATAATGATTTTTACAAAATAACTCATTAAGTATGATATTTTAGCAAAATAAATTAACAATAAATTTATTTATATTAATATTATCTTTTTATTCAAATAATCAGTTAGATATGTCAAATAATAGAAGTAATGTATAGTAAAATAGATTAGATTATTCACCATCAAGAGAGAGAGTAGCAAAAATAAGTTCTTAATTAAGTTAAATGGATTTAACAATTGAAGGAGAGAGAGTAATATATAATTATTAATATTTAGACAAAAAGAATAGAAGAATCAGAGACTAGATTAGATTAATTAGAATCTGGATTGAATGAATTAAATGAATAATTAAGTTAAAGAGTTGCCTTGATTAAAGATAGTGTATTGAAATTATAGAAAGTGTTGGATTAAACAAAATTATAAAGAGAATAACATTTTGAATAGAAACAAAAGGAATATATAGATTTAGAAAATTCATTCAATTAGGCAGTTGAAGGATTAACATCGACAAGAAAAGATGGAGAATAAAAAATAATAAGATTTATAGAAGAGAAGACAGGATTAATAAGAAGTGAATTAAGTACAGAAAGTAGAACAAGAAATGAGAATATTGAAAGATTAAATTAATGTTTAGAAACTGATTTACCAAGATTACATGAAGCTATAAAGACAGAAGTAGCAGAAAGAGAAGAAATGGATTCTAATATATCAAGAAAAATGAATGAAGAATTAAGCAAATTGAATTAATTATTGGTCTAAGAGAAAGTAAATAGATAAGAATCAGAATAAGCAATCTTTGATATGTTAAAAGATGTTGTCAATAGAATTAAAACTGAAGTAGATAATGAAAAAAAATAAAGGTACTTATATTATTATTATTATTATTTAGAGAATCAACTGAAGAAACACTTTTAGCTTTATTAGAAGATACTTGCAATAAAGTTAATGCAGCATAACTAGCATGAGTTAAAAATCATTATTCATTAAATAAAATAAAATATATATAAATTTATTTATATATTTATTAATCTTTATTATATATTTTATATATATAATCATGTATCTAAATTAAGACAAGAGGAAGTTGAAAATATGCAAAAAGAAATTGCGTATGATAAAGCTATATATTTGATGGTATAACCCACTAAGTAAGAGAATGGAAATGAGTTATTGTTAAATGAATTAAGCAACTAAAACACATTTATAATTAACTGGAAATTAGGATTGGCAAGATTGTGCCCTCTAAATAAATGCTAGCCTGAAATTCCAATAAATGATTAATTTAGACTTCTAGTAATAATGAGCCGTTATTCAAATTTTTGGAACTTCGTTTTTAAAATAAACTACAAGATTACCTAAAAGAAAAAAAATTATAAACCTTTAACTGAATTTATATCTGGTAATGATTCTATCTTCTTACTACTAAATTGGAGTAAATAATTAAACAGAAAAAATTAACTGTTTAATATTACATAGATTTCACTAGTGCTTATTAGAAGATTGATAGATAAAGATTATATAAAATATTAAAAAAAAGAAATCCGCTAGAAGTAAAAAATTTTGAGTATTTAGAAGCTATTCACAGCAGAATATAGTATGTAAATATTATAATTCATAAAATAAAATCTGTTTCAGAAATGGTGTTCCTCAAGGGTCACCAATATCACCTGCCCTATTTAACATTATTTTGATGAATTCCTTAAAAATTTGATCCAAGAAACTAAAATACTTTTGAGTTTTTAGGATATGCTGATGATTTGGTACTACTAACAAAGTAAAGAAACTTAGGTTTCCTGCTTAATAATATACACGAGATATCTGCTTAGTGGAATCTCAGAATAAATACTAAGAAAAAAGTTACATCATGCAAATAAAACACAAAATTAAATGCTAAACTATATGTGAATTCCCTATTGTTTTAAGTTACAAATATTTAGGGATAGTCATAGATAATGAAGGAACTTTTCAGCATCATATGTGAAAAATCTAGCATCTAAGATAAACTTTTTTAATAACTAACTCTGCTTCATATCCAGAACTACAGAATTTTCACAAAGAGTATTTCTCTATAGAATGTGTATTGAACCTTATTTTCTGAATTGTTCTGTTGCCTCATACTTTAATAATAAATAAATTTCTCAAAAATTATAAGACTGAGGAAGAATTCATTTAAAAACTGTTAAAATTACCTTAGAACGCACCTCATGAATAACTTACTCGTCAAAAATTAAAGATAGTTTAATNCAAGATCAAATTATAATTAATAATAATTAATAATATTGATAATTTATATTTAGAACAATGATGTAATAAATATTGATCTTAGCTTTTTGATATAAAAGATAGTTTGTTTTTTTCTTATTTGAACCTGATTAAAAAATTCCAAAGCTACTTTTATTTGATATTCAAGAATCATAAAAATAGTTATATTATTTAATTTTAATTCATTTCATCTGTCAATATTGTATAATAAAAAAGGTTTGAATTAAAATTATATTTAAGATAAGCCTTAATATAATATTTCATAATGTTTATTGTTTTAAATATGAAATAATAAATAATTTATAATAAGAAATTTATAAAGCTATGTAATAGAGCAATGGTAGTTGTGCAAATTAAAGTAGTGTTCTTTATTGGCCGGACTGATTTGGTGAATTCTAAACCTGTGGGTTCAGTGAATCATATCCCATTAGATGCAAAAATTATAAAATTATGTGGATCGTTTCGATCATTCTTTTTATTTGGAGACAAGTACAATATACAAATGTTATGAAATTAGGGATGATATCTGGGTTTTTGGTGATAACTCACATGGATAATTGGGTTTGGGGGAAATCTCTGATGTACAAAAGAAACCTTAAAAATTAGAGTGCAATTATAGCTTAATATCTTGTTCTGAGACTTACACTTATGGTTATTATTAAGATAGAATGTATTATTGGGGTGAAAACAATTTCTCTTGTTCTTAATTTAAAGGGAAGTGTTTGCGTGGTAAATAGGTTTCAGTGAAATCAGTAATTTAACTAAATGCTTAGAACGAGCGTTTCTATTATATTTCAAATGGAGATTTGTATGGATAAGGGTTTACAAGTTTATTAGGAGTAAAAATGAATGTAGTATCAACAGTAAAGCCTGTATTAATAATGAATAAGGTAAGGAAGATAGCGTGTTCAAATACTCATTCATTGGTTTTGGATGAGAATAATTGGGTTTATTCTTGGGGTAATGGCAAGAATGGAGAGTTAGGATTATAGATGGCTGGTTATTCGTTCTAAACCTTTGTATAATGTCCAACAAGAATAATGTAACTAGAAGATATTTAAGATGTTTAGTGTGGGATGAGTTATAGTTTAGTATTAAATTAAGAAGGAGTAATATATGAATGGGGAAGTGGATTATAAAACATGTCCTTTGAGGACGCTTTGAAGATAAAGGAAGTTTAAATGCCAAATACTTATTCGAATATTCGTAAGATTGAGGTGGCATTGAAGTAAGCTGCTTGTGTTGATTAACTTGGTCGTTTATATTAATGGAATGTAAAAAATCCTAATCCATAATATGTTAAGACAGGGTTTCGATGTGAATAATTTATTTGTGGAGATGATATTGTATTGTTTATTGGAAATGAATAAGCATATAGAGTCTCTGAACATTTTAAATAATAGATAAAAGATAGAGTTTAAAAATACAAAGAATATGTAGAGATGAAAAATAATAAAATTAGGAATATGTATTATGATGAGAATAAGAAGACTAAATGTCTTTAAGAGATAAATTCTAAAATATTGGATTAATAAGTTAAGTAAATGAGACCTGAAGATTTCTTATATACAAGATTATAAAGAAAGTCATCTATGTATGTTTAACAATTGAAGAGAAGAAGTACAATGATGGTACCTGAAGAATTTCGAGAAGGACAAAATTCCATTCATAAAAAGAGATCAAGTACAACTAGATTAGAAATGGTAAAAGAGAAAATAAATATTGTTAAATAATTTAAAGTCTAAGATAAAATGAGAGAATCTGCCAAAGAGGTAAAGAGTCTTAAAGAGTCATGGGAAGTATTTCGTAAACTTTCACAAGATTCAGAAACAAGAATTTAATAAAGAACTAAAATACCTTTAAATATTTTGAATACAAAATTATATTAAGCAATTGAAATTGATAAAGTTTCTGATCTCATTTTAGAATCTGAAAGATTGAATCCTTTGTATATACCTTATTAAGGATAAATTATTAAATCATAACCAATATGTTAAAGAGAATAAAATATTCAATCATAACCTGGTAGTTAAAGAGAATCAAGATAAATTATTAAATCATAGACTGTTACAGAATCAAGATAAATTGTAAAATCATAACCTACAACTTAGAGAGAATATATTGATGATCAATCTCATAATGAATTTATTGATAGTCCTGATATTATGAAATATGAATATGTCAAAAGAATTCATAACGGATATCATGAAAAATTATTAATGGATAATTTAATGACCAAAGAACAATGTTTTTTACCTATAAAATGGAAGAGATTGAAAGATGATACTAAAATCTTTTAAGGAAAATATTAGAAAATGCAAGAAAGATTACTCAAATAATAAAGAGAGGCCAAAAAAATGATTAAAATAAGTGACGCATGAATATATTAATACATTTAGCTGTTATAATTAAAATTCACTAATGTCAGAATATACAGTCAGAGATTGGTAACACAATTCAAGTACCTAAGAGACTCCTCATATAGAATTAAGTTACGATTTCTATCACTCAGAGATATCAAACTTGAAAGCATAAGTTAATCAATTTCAATAATATATTTGTAAATTAGAAGAACAATTCAAAGAAAAGAATAAAAGATTACAAATTTAATTAGATGAATAGATCTTGAATAATAGATAATTGAAATAATAAATATTGACTTATGAATAATAATTATAATAAAGTGCATTTAGATAAAAATTACTATTTTCAGGTCAATTAGAAACTTTGATAAATGAATTAGACTAATTGACATCATTAATGAATCAAAAAAGTGAAAGGATTGTATAATTAGAATTTGATAATTAAGCATTATTGAATTAGATTTATGAATTAGAAACATCTATTGAATAATAATAATTTTAGTATGATCATTTTGATCAATAAAATTATATCATTTTAAACTAAATTGATCAATTGAAATAGGAAAAGAATGAATTAATAATCAAATTGAATGATTCATAAATAATGGTTCAAAAATTAACAGTTGAATTATAATGTAAGTCATCCTAATTATTGGAAAATAATAAATAAAATTAATTATAAGAATAAATAAGAGATGAAATTACAAAGGCTTAAATGACACATCAAGAATAATTCATTAAATTATTACAATAAGAAATTATAGAATTAAAAGAATAATTAAAGAATAAATGATTATTATCTAATTTTACTCCTATAAGTATTTGCATAAAAAATAATCTTATTTCAAGAAGGATCTACATTTCTTTTCTTTTTTATACATTATCAAATTAATCTAAATTTAATGGCTCAATCTTTCATTATGTTCTATAAATTAAAATCTTATTTTAATCCCTTAATTTAAAATTGTATTTTAAACTAAATTCTTTTAAATTTGTTTATAATAAATGTTCTAAAATGACATAATTGTCTGGAATTTTGTAATTTTTAATATATATTTAAATAAAAAATTATAAGTTAAATGGTAAACAATCATTCTAAAAAATTTTCATATATTTTTAATATATATCAATTTATTAAGTTATTTTTCATTGATGAAGAGTATTAGAATTATTAGATTTCCCAATGTTATCCTATTTGATTAAAAATAGTATTAATATTATTATTAATGATAAAAATAGCTAAATTATTATCAAAATCACCATAATAATTAAAACAAACATATTTACTTAATCATAAGCCACAATTTCAATATGGATAAGTAGATCGATTTTTAGATAGACTATAAATGCCTCTTTACTTTTACTTAATAGGAATAAATGTTGGTGTATATGCATTATGGCATTTTCCTGCAGTTGATAAAGTAAATGTTTATTAAATATAGATTAGAATTTTATGTTTAAGCATTTTACTCTTCATCCAGGATCTATGAGTCTAAGAGAATTGCATACATTTATAACATATTCATTTTCTCATTAGAATACATTACATTTATGTAAAAATTCTAGAAATTTTAAGTATTTAATATGGTGACTTTTTACTTCTTTGGAAGGACAATAGAAGCATATTTTGGATCAAAAAGATTATTAGCAATATATATGGCAGGAGCATTAGTAGGAGGATTAATGTAATAAAGATAAGCAGGGATATCATTAGGTGCAAGCGCTGCATGCAATGCATTATTAACATATTATATTTGCAATTTTCCAAGAGAAATAATATTATTGTTCTTTATTCCTGTACCAGCATGGATAGTGGGATTATTAATATTATATTAAGGTTGGTCAGGATAAGGTGATGGAAGTGGTATTGGTCATGATGCTCATTTGGGCGGTTGTTTGGCTGGATTGGCATTTTACTTTGCTACAAGAGGGAAAATATGATAATTTATAATATTTATTAATATATGAAAACGGATCTATGATAGAGGGAAACTTAGGTGAACTAATTTGGGGAAGTGTAGAACTGACATTAAATGTTCTATTATTGGATAGATTGAGGTTGCCTTAAAAAATACCAGCTTAAGGAGTATTGAGATTGTCACTCATTCATGAGTACAATAATTACTCAGACACCAAGGTATGATGGTGTTCCTTAGCTAGGTGAGATATGTAGTAGCCTCACTACTTACCCCAGATCTTTATAAATACTTTCGTAATTTCCAAGATCCACTTCAATTTATATATGGGTGCTTCATGTTCTTCGATCTCCTTGTTATCTTAGAGATTATCACTAATACAGATACAATCTATGCTGCCACTCTTCTCTTAAGATTATTGCGTATCATTAATATACTCTACCAAATCTTCAAAGCTGCCATGACTATAAAAATAAAGAAGACTATTTAATACATTCCTCCTTCAATAACTAAGCCATCTCAAGTATCTCCACCTTCATCATTGATTACAACCAAAGCTAATTCTCATGATGAAGATTAAGAAATACTCAAATAACCAAAAAAACTATTAAATCCATTTCTATACTAATTCAACATCAGAACTTCTAAATCTTCTGTGATAACCATTACTACTAATGAAATTACTTAATTAGACTCTCTTTTGGATCATCAATTATATTTTGACAAAAGAACCTTGCTTATGATTAAGCTAAATCTTTGTCTTAAAGCATATCATCAAAACAAAATAAAAAAGTTACCCACATCTGAAATACTACTCAAACAGATAGCTAACTATTAGTCTGAGTTAATGCTTATGCATTCATGAATTAGTTAACCCATTTATATAGATATATATATTTTCTTCACATTAACATGACTACTTAAAAAATATAATTATCTACATTTTAAATATTAAAGGATTAAATCATATATGATTTAAAAACCCATATATATCAAACTAATAAATTAAAATAAGCCATTAGCATTAGATTCTTGATTAAATAATAGACACACACAATTTTATCAATTAATTTTTTGATGATGACATTATGATAAAAAAAAAAGAATTTATTAAATATTGAATAATTATAATTATTATATATATGCATTCTTAATTAATTAATAGATTGATAATTATAAACAAATAGGTACTTATTTTTTAATATATATGCTTTCATTAATCATTTCTAATATTTTTGAGCAATCTATTAACAAACTAGAATTAAATATAATTGGCTATTATTTAATTAAATCACTGAGTTTCTAATCAAATATAACATAAAAAGTTGATCATATCTAAATTTTAGACTTTGATTAAAAATCAACCAATATTGAAAATAATGGAGATATTTATAATTATATAAATTTATAACAAATATCAAAACTAGAAATCAAGACTGACTAGAAAACAAATCCAATATTACATGAAATAGTAAAAGAGGAACTAAATAACCAAATTGATATGGTTGACTCACATAAATTAGTGTTATTAAAATTGGTACATACAATACTGAAATACTGAAGAAGTATTTGTTCTATTTATAGATTTCAAACAATATTCAATTATTTATCGGATATCAATTGAATGAATTTTACTGATGCAATTAATATTGCATAAGTTATTGAATAGATGTGCAATAAAAATTGGAATTATATTTAGAAAACTTGTTATAATTAACTTTTATCAACAAATATAGTTATTAAGGATATATTGATGGTAGGGATTTATTATAAGAATGATGTTTCAAAAGTAAGGAAGGAAGCAAAAGGACTTTTGTTTATGATATATTAGAATCCAATAATGTGTTATATACTACATTAGAAGAATTGATCATAGATTACATCATAGTCATTAAACATTATCTTTAAATTAGTGGTAATAAAAAGGATTTGGATTAATTTGCTGATCTTTTATTGTTATGAGAATTATTTGAGAGAATTAAATTTTCTAAAGATGCTTCAGAATATTAAAGATTTGATAAAGAAGTATTCTTTTGTTTAGGCTATTTAATAAAGGCTTAAAATAAAAAAGTGGAATTAAAAATATTAATGATAGTAATCTTTGATCGGTACTAATATTTTTTAAGAATGATGTTATCTATATTTGTTATAAATTTAATTAATAACAAGAAAGATATAATCTTATTGCTATTTTATTGTAATTTAGATTAATAATACTTTTTGTGAAACTACCAAAAGATTAAATAATGAATAATATTAAATAATTATTTCATATTTTCTAGCAATAATAATAAATTTAGATATTATTTGAAATAATGAAAAACTAATATCATTGATAAAAAATATTAGTTAAAGTATATATAATTTAATAATAAAAATGATAGCAGGTACAAGAGTGAATCCATATTTTTAAAGCAATCGTAGAGGTGGAAGTGCTTTAAAGGGTGGAAGATTAGAAAATAATAGTAGTTTTTAAACTCCAAAAATGATTATGTAAAACTCTGCTGAAGAGAAATTGTAGGTAACTTTAATTATTTTTAATGTTAGAATAAACAATAAGATGTAAGTCAATTGAGATAAAGTCCATCTTTTAAATTGAAAAATACAAGATTTCTAACTCCAGGAAAGCAAGAAGAAATACGAAAATAATCAAATATTTAAGAAACCTATGCTCGTAAAACAAGAATCACAGTATTGGAGTCATTCTATCATTAACTAGGAACTGATGATGACATATCAGTTTTAAAAAATACTTAATAAGTAAAAAGAAAGTTGATTAATATAACACCATCTTCTTAAACTGCATATATCTCGAAAAAAACATAAGAACTAGAAGAAGAAAATATAGAGGAAGCTCATTTCTAATTTGTATAAATGCAATAGAAATATAAATAATGGTTGGAGAACTTTGAAAAGAAGTGTGGAAAACATTTTTGATTAATATAATTATAATTCTCTATTTAATGAATGCAATAATGAAATTATCTCAAAGATCATCTTCATTGAGTCAAGGTGATATATACAATAGACTTCTTGATATGCATTAAGAATTATAGAAATCTAGTAGAAGTTTAAACTATCTCATAAATTAGAAAGATAACTATAGAATCCAAAGGAAGAAAATCGTTTTAGTTTTTCAGCTGAATTTTAATAATAAAATTAATAATAATAGAAAGAAGAAGAAGAAAGATGAAATTGATGAAAAGAAATACATTAATGAGAGAGAATAGATTTTAGAGAATAAAATATAGATTTATGAATCAGCATTAATAACTTTAGAAGAAGAGAAAGAAGAAGAAATATTTAGATTAAAGAATATGTAAATTAAAAAATATGGATAGGTTAAATAAACAAGATAATAAATAAAAAATAAAATATAGTAAGAAAAAATGTATAAAATTTTGATGATCATTTAAATTATTTAGAAGAAAAAAAATTTTTGATATAAAAAATAAAAGAATATGAAACAAAGTTTAAAGATTAAAAAGAAATTATTGATTCTTAAAAATTAGAAATTTCTCGTTTAAAGCATATTAATTAATATTTACATAAATCAATTGATAAATTATAAAAAATATGAATTAACAAAATATGGAATTATTTCTTGATATGTATTTGTTAATAAATAATTATTTATAATATAAATTATTCTTATCAACTAGGCATCATACGTTGTAGTAATTTTTTGATGCTTTGAAAAGTTTATTTATTTATACGACAATAATTAGTTTCTTAATCCTCAATTTATTATATTAATATAGATTCCCATTGCTAATTATTAATTTATACATACATTTAATTGAATTTCAATTATATTTTATGAATACCATTATTTACCAAAAATAAATGTTAAATCAAATGTCATTAATCCTAAACCTATTGCTGCAAAGATTGGAGAACAGAGTAAAGTTTATATTGTAAATCTTCTTCCTAAGAAAGCTGCAATAGATATTCCTGTTGATATTATTCCTACTTAAGATTAAATTGGATTGATTCTCACTCCCATTGTCTTTTATAAATTCTCAGCATATTATTAAAAACTATTTTTCTAAATTTCAGCCACATTATTATCATTAATTAATTCAAATAATTATTTACAACCTTCAATTATAGACAAATCTTTTTATCCCACTAATTAAAAACTTGAAAATATTTAATTGTTCTATTTCTAAGGAAATATTGATTATAATTTCTTTATTAAACCATTCTTTATATCCTCATTTAATTATAAAATCTTTTTTTCATATTCAATCATAATTTATAAAGCTGATTTACATGCTGATATTATCAGATTTTATGGTTCTTCAGATGCTAATTAACATTTATAACGATCTAATTCTTTTTAGATTTAATCTTTAGCAACTTATTTATATTTTGAAGTACAATCATTATAGTTCTTTATTTAATTTTCAATGAATATATCTATGAAATCTCTTAATGTTTCATAAACATTTTATTCTAGTTCAATTTATTAAGGATAGAAAACCATTTCTAAGTAAACCATAAGATTTACAATATATACAAACTTTTCTCCAAAGAAAGTTTCACTTATTTACATTTTTATAGAAGATTCCAATTAATTTTAAAATTTACAATAATCTTGATTTTATAACAGATTTGGATTATTTTTAATTTTTTCATTGCAATACTTTCTGCAATCATTTTAATTCACAAATAATTCAACATCTCTATAATCTAAAAAATAAGATTCCATAAATTTATCAATAGCTTATTTAGTTCCATAATTTAATATTCTATACCTCATAGCTCTTAAAGCTGATATCTTAAATATATTCTTATCACTACCAATTATTTAACTAATTTTTTTTATGGTAATATCGACATTAGAATCTTCTGATACTTTTCTTTCATCATATTTATTTAGAATAAAAAATAATGTTGTCAATGAAGGCTTACAATAACTCTCAAAAGATTCATTGCTATCCATTACTTCATGAGAACTAGCAAATAAATTTGGCTATCTTTAGATTCCTTAAAACTCTTCAATTATTATACTCTTCAAGTAACTAGCTTATTTATTTTACCTTTATGATATTTGAGAAGAAACTTAAGTATTATAAATTTTAAGGATTTATTCTTAAAATTCTTTATCATTATCAAATGTAGTGTAATTGCTAATCCATACATTAATACGATGTTAATTACCAATCTTATCATCTATTTATTCGAAAAAGCTTTTCAATAATTATTATTCATTAATTTTTATCCCTGGACTATCAAGATATAAATATAATAAAATACGTATCAACAAAGACTATCCTACTCCTTAAATCTGAAGGAAATTACTGATGAAATAGAGAAGGAACTTGGATATTCACAATTTCAAATTTTTTGTTTTTCTACATTTCAAATAGAATCTATTATGCTTGATCCAAACTATTAATTTATTTTTCATTTATAAGAATCTTTTCATTATATTTGATGAAAATTATATTCTAAGTGCATTCCTAATTTCTAGAAGGTAAAATTTGTTGACCTAAAAGAGAATTGATGAATGTACTCTTCCCTGCAGATGTTGTACCTATAAAAATAATCTAAGAATTTTAATTCTGATTACATAAACTTTAGCCTCATCAATATACTTTTTTAATTCTTAAATATTCTATCTTATTATTTAAACATCATCTTTCGGGTCTTAAGTTAAAGTAATTCCATCACATATGATATTTAATTACCTGTAAAATTATTCGATTTTCTCATTCATTGGATCAAAGAAAAGAGGTTCATTCTATTGAGATGTTTTCTTGACAAATAAATTCTTAATAAAATTCATTTAAAAATTATTAATCTTCTTGAATTCTATTGAAAATATTAAATTAAAAATTTTTCTACACATTTATGATTTATTATAATATCATAGAGCCATTTTCTTTCCAGCAAATCCAGCAATAGTTCCCTTTTTAGCAGCAATATCATTAGCATCTAAATTTCCTCCTCTTCCTCGGCCTCCTCTTGAGAATCCTCTGCCTCCTCTATCACCTCCACGGCCTCTTCCTCCGAAACCTCCTCCGAAACTTCCTCTGTCACCTCTTCCACCGAAGCCTCCTCTTCCTCCGAAGCCTCCTCTATCACCTCTGTTACCACCACCACTTCTTTATGATGAATTAGCAAGATCAACTCTGATTGATCTACCTTCAACATCAGTTCCTGTCTTTGAGAGTCCCTTTTAAGCTGATTCATTATCGAAAAATTCAACATATCCAAATCCTCTTGACTAAAACATTAATACAATAATAATACCTTTCCTTCAGCATCTTTAGCTATTCTGACTTCCTTAATCTTTCCACAGTCTTCAAAAACTGGATACAAAGAGTCTTCAGTAGCATAGAAACTTAAGTTTCCAACAAAGCATGTTGTGCTGTCACCTGATCCTCCTTATTAACCACCTTATTATGGTCTTTAATCTCTTGGTTTTGTCTTTTCCACAGTTATGGTTCTTCCCATATGTTCTGAGCCACTGTAATCAACAGCTGCAGTTTAAGCATCCTCAGTTGAGAATCTAACAAAAGCAATTCCCTTAGAGTTTCCATTTGGTCCCTTCAACAAGTTAACACTGTTGATAGTTCCACATTCATCGAAGAAATCTTTGATATCTTACTCAGTAGCATCAAATGAGAGTCCTCTGACAAAGACTTCATGATCTTATTAACCTTATTAAGCTTATTAAGCTTGCTTTTAAGGTTATTATTATTATCTTCCTTTTGGTGGTTAAGGAACATCTTCATCATCATCATCATCATCTTCTTATTCAATTTATTAAGTCTTTTATGGAGCCTTATTTTATTAGAGTCCCTTCTTTGGGGGAGGAGGAACATCATCTGAATCTTCATCAGAATCATCTTATTAGACTTATTATTTGACTGGAGCCTTAGTTTAAACAGCTGGTTTGGCAACTGGCTTTGAGGGAGCTGGTGCCTTCTTGGGGGGAGGAGCTACATCATCTGAATCGTCATCTGAATCTTATTAAACTTATTGTTTAACTGGAGCCTTGGTTTAAACAGCAGGCTTTGAAGCAACTGGTTTAGTTGCAACAACTGGTTTTTTGGGAGGAGGAACATCATCTGAATCTTCATCAGAATCCTCTTATTAGACTTATTATTTGACTGGAGCCTTAGTTTAAACAGCTGGTTTAGGAGCTTATTTAACTGGGGCTGTAACCTTCTTGGGAGGAGGAACATCATCTGATTCATCATCAGATTCTTATTATTTGACAGGCTTTTTTTATGCCTACTTGGCTACATTTTAATTTGTGGTGTTTGGTTTTGTTGCATCAAAACTACCCTTTTTCACATTTTGTACCAACTTAACTGGTTCATCTTGATCATCTGAATCTACTTGTGGTGCCTTAGCAGCTACTTTAGTTGTTCCAACAACTGTCTTTTGTTATTATTTTTTTTATGGAGGAGGAACATCACTCTATTCATCAGAATCTTAATCATGCTTCTTAATTGGAGCACCTTGGTTTGTTTTAACAAGTTTGTTAACTGCTTATGCGGGTTTTGTGAATTTAGACATTTTTTTTAATTTATTTTAATGTGTGGAATAATTAATTAAAAATTTCTTGGTTATGAACTGTAATTTATATAAAAATATTGAATCTTTAATTATGGATAAATTTCAACCAATGAATTAATTTAAATTATTTAAACTCAGATTTTGATAATTCAAAACATTTTCATAAATTCTTTAATATCATTTTATAAAGATAAAAATTAATCACGAATAAAATTCATGAATTCAAATTTAATTCCATCTATGTATTAATATATATATTACCACATATTCTTTATATAATTATATACATAACCCTTCTAGTTATTAAAAAAATTTGTTTTTTTAATGATATCAAATGATGAAATTTATTTAGATGATTGTTTTATATTAAAATATCCTTATATCACAGTTATTCAATAATGAAAAATTAAATATGCAGAATATAATAACAAAAAGTATAACAAAAAAGAACTTAAAATTATAGATCAAATTAGTATATTGAATAAAATAAAAAATTAATCAGCTTTATTTAGAAGTGTGAGAACTAGAAATTAAGAAATAAAACTCTTAGAAAAATAATGAAATTAACGATAAATTATTATCTTCATGAATATTAAATTTATTATATTTTATTTCTTCATATCCTTAGATATAAAATAAATAAGATTAGATATTTGAATTCAAATTAAAAATTTAACAACGTTATCTAATAAATTTAGGTTCAAATAACGATTAAAAATTTTCATTATTTTATTAATTATGAAATTAACATAAAATAATAATAATTAGATTGAGGATAAATAAAATAATTAAGAAAACAAAGAATATATAGAACTATTGTAAAATTGTGTGCATTATCTATTGTTATAATTAGAAAAAAGTGATATTGAAGTTTAGTTTTAACCTGAATTTCTTGAAAATATTTTTGATTTTGATTTTGGGAATGTAAATAACAAAGCTCACCACATTAGTTAATTGACAAAAGCAATAAATAATCTTTAGTACCAATAAAATTTAAAATAACAAAATCAAATAAAATATTGTCAAGAAAAAATCACTATATTATAGCAACATATAAATCATGCTAATAACATAAATACAGAATTAATGATGTAACTTTCTATAACTAATGAGAAAAATGTTAAGTTAGTAAGAGAGTTGAGTGAAAAATAAAATAAAATTCAAGAAATTACAATATAACAACAAATAGTAAATATGGATGAAAACTCTATGAGGATTGAAATAGATGTTCCATAATTTAAGGAGAATATCTAAAACTTAATATGGAACGAGAATAAACTATTAAATAAATGAAAGAATTATTAAAAGAATTTTAATCTAATAAATAGTTGAGTTTCAATAGGGTCAATAATATAGATGAGTCAAGAATTTAAAACATTATCAACACTATGAGAAATGTAATTAATTATATAAAGAATTTAGAATAGAGTATAGAGATTACTAAAAAAAATATAATTAAATTTTTCTAAAATTAAAATTCTAAAGAAAAGAATACAATGTAATTATTGGCTACACAATTAGATAAAAATAAAAATTGTTTTAATCATATTAGACCAATTTTAGAAGATTTATTAAATGTTTTTAATTATTTTGGAGTTATTAATGAACAACTCTAATCAAACAATTAAATACTTGAAAGTCAATTGCAAAATTTAAATAATAGAAATAATGATTTCGAAAAAAAAATTGAAAGTTTAATCAATGAATTGAATCAAAAAAAAGAAGAAGAAAAAAAACTTATTATAGAATAAGTTATTTATTCATAAGAAAATAGAATAGAAACACAATCTTTAAATAAATTAAATTAATATTCTAAACTCTAAAATCGATTTTTTGATTAAATCAAGGACAATATAGGTAATATGCTTATTTTGAATTTAAATTTTTTTGTTTTATGGATATTTCACGTTAATTCAAAATAGCAAGATACATAATCATTAGAAAGTACAAAGAGTTTTATTATTGGTTTATAAGACTAAAATAATACGATTGAATTAGACAGTATGCAATAATAGTTGAAAAAGAATGTAGAATTTATTGAGTAGATTTATTCTCAATCTACTAGCTATTCCATTTTTAATAAGTATCATTTTTAAAATTTATAATCCGCATTGAAAATTTTGTAAACAATCTAAAATTATAAGTAAGAAATTGAGAATCATAAGCAAGCTATTTAAAATACCAATTGAATAAATTAATATTAAAAATTAATATTATTATTAACTTATTTTATAGATAATTGAAAGATTAAGTATAATATTGAAATAAATATTGTACATAAAGATTATTATATAATTAATTAAATAATTAAAAACAAATGATGCTCATAGATCCATAGAATAAGCTACTTCAAACCTAGATTATGGATTTGATCATGTAATTATATATATAATGACTTTAGGAAAAAGGATCCAAGGATTGTGGTTGCAAAGGATTACAATTACTCATGCACAAAATTATAATATAAGGAAGATGGTAGATTGTTTCTATCATTTACTTGTTTTAATTTTAATGAGATATTCAGTATAGCAGGTTAATACATGATTGACAAATATTATAAGGGTAATTACTTATTTATAAAGTATAGATTACACGAAAGAGGCTACAGAAGTTGGATTTCATTTGACATTTTCATTTGATGCTTAATCTGCCAAAGAAGAGCCGAAGATTCCAAAGAATGCAACTGAAGCTGAAAAAGCTGAAATTTAAGAGCTTAAATTATAGATAAGAGCAGAAAATCAGAAATTATTTGAGAAGGTCACTAAGGATTTCTCATAAATAAGAAGAAACTTCTATGCAGCTGCATTTGAGTAGGCATTTGATCAAATCAATAAAGGAGAGACAGCTCCTAAGTTTAAATATCAAAGTAGAGAGAATGAAGTTGTTTATGCTATTCCTGATAAAGATGCTTTGAATATCTTTTATGAAATATCATTTTCTGATAATGTAGATAGAACATTAGCTAATTTAATAATTACAGAGATAATTGATGCTAAGAAAAATGTTAAGATGGCACCTCCTATTTCAAGATCTAATTATTAATCATCTATATTAAAATCAGCATTTCCAGAAGTTTAAAATATCAAAGTGGATCCAAATTCATAATTAATAACTATGACATTATTTAAAGCATAAAATTTTAGTAAGAATATAGAATAATTATCTACATTTTTATAAGGATTTAGGTAATTATAATATTAATAATTATAATTAGATAATATTTACATTATCATATTCATGCTTCTAAGACCTATTTACATTCTAGAATCATTAAAAGAATAAGTCAATTCCAAAGAAGCTTATAATAATGTTAATTCGAACCTGAAGTAGAAAAGAAAACAGAGGATCTTTTTGCATCATCTGGTGTAAAAGCATGAAATATATAAAATAAGGATAATTAATAATTATATTGTTTTAGAAAGTCATAATACTTGAGCAAAAGCTGACTTTGTTAAATTTCAGCATAATTTACTTTTGGTAAATGAAACATTGATCTTTCTGCCCATTACTTCTTTTCCATGAAGTAAAGCTGCTCCATTCAATGCTTCTTCTAATGATGATAATCTTACTAATGCCATATGTTTTTATCTATATTATACATATTATTTTACTTGTCAATATGTATAAACTTGATAGCTTAAACATTTCCTATTCCTTTAAAGATATCTTTAATATAGAATTCATCTTCACACATCTTTCCTTTAATATTACTCAAATGTAGTATTTGACTAGGTGGATTAAATGATATTGATTTTCCATCACTAAATCTAAATTAAGATGGAATTGGCATAAAAACTTAAGTTTAAGGTGATTGGAATGGTAAAGGAAATTGAATTTCTTAATAATTTGAATAAAAGATCTTCAATTTATATCCAAAAAACACTTAATTATTAAGATGATCAAGTGCATTTTAAGCATGTTATAATTTCTCAAATTATACTAATGCTGATGTTTTATGTTTGATATGAATAATTACTAATACATTTCCGAAATTTGATAGTAAATTAAATATGTTTAATGGTGTAATATTCTAATTCATCAACCCTCTCATATAAACAACTTTAGAAGGTTAATTTTCTCTTAAGAATTAAGGTGATACATATGTATATGGATCAATATCTTGATTCTTAATCTTATCTTCTACTTCTGGTATTGAAAACATATATGAATTTAGATAAGTATTCTTTTCAGATGAGAATGCATGCATTATATCTTCATCTATTGGATCATGTTCATTATCATCAAATTAAATTGATTTAAATGATGCATACTTTCTATTTCTAGGAGAATCACTATCATCTATAAATTCCAGCGATGTTTATATTTTTGAAGGTTCCCATTCATTTATATAATCTTGAAGATCTTATTTGTCATTTAAACTAGCTCTTGTTCTCTCATTTCCAAAACTAGCCACACTCAATCTAGTATCCTATTGAGTTATTAAAGGTTGACTATATGTCTTTGGATAATAATCTTATTCATAAATATTAACAGTCTTGGTTGAATTTCTTTATTTCATTGCTTTATAATCTACACCACCTGAATTGTTATTCATAAATGTGACATTCTGCAATGTTGAATAGTAACTATAAATCATTTAGATTATTTTACACATTCATTATTGTTTACTCATACAATTAACAGCCATTCAATTATTACAATGAAATCTTGGCCTATTATAAAGTTGCCATCTCTATAAAACATTTCCATAACTTTCCCTTCTCAAATATTAATATCTTGTTAACTTCCCCATAATTTGAAAAGTATCGATAGAACAAAGAATGAGGCAGTATTATTGATTAAGGATTCTATACAATCACCAACAAAACTCTTGTACTCTCATTCTCAGATATCATTATATATTTTTATTATTTATATCGAATACTATTATTGAAATAACATATCATATTTATATATTATTTATTAATATATAAATATATAAATTCACTATTTTCTTTATTTCATTTATTGTTTATACAAATAACCTTATTGATCCTATTCAATATTTTTTCTTTATCTATTAATTATTATATAGTCAACTCATAATTTGAAAAGAATTTTTATAAATATCGAAAACATTAATGAAATCATTATTAATTTTAGATCATTAAAAATTTATCTTACTTAATTCAAAACTTCTAATAATTCTCATTTTAAATGAATAATTATAAATTCTTAATAATTTCCCCTATGTTATTTTATCCTACTATTTCAATTAAAAATCTGAAATAATTAAGTCTTAATAGATAAACTATTGTAAAATCTGATAGAATTAATCATTAGAAAACTTTAATATTTTTTAAAGCCTATTACAATTAACTAATTTATAATTAATATTTACCAAATAATTGATTTCCTTGACTTTAGTTAATATTTTACAGATTTGTTGATTAATTTATTGATTAAAAAGGTTTTTATTAATTCTCTATCTATTACTAAATGATTTTGGCTATTTTCTCATTCAATTAATTATTCTCTTATTTTGAAATTATTTTCAAAACTATTTTGTGATGATTATATTTATTATTAATTTATTAACAAATATATATGAATGCTAAATTTGATGCTCCATGCAGATTTTATGTATCAGGGAATTGCAGAGAAGGAGACTAATGTAAATATTCCCATGACACATCAAATATTGAGAAAGTTAGTTTAATTAGAGATGAGAAGGGAAAACTAAAGAAAAATAATGATTATTAATCATAAGATAGAAAAATGATAAGAGGAAGAGGTAGGGGAAGAGGTTAGACAGATAGATATTAAGATGATGAATAAACTAAAGACAATAATAAAATAGATAAAAATGAAAGAGTTGAATTTAACTAGAGATAATAATAATCAAAGAATTCTTATGAAAAAAAAGGATTTTAAAGATAGGTACAATAAAAGGAAGGAAATGAGGATAGATAAATAAAATAGAAATTCAATAGAAATATTGATTAGTAGGAAGATTAAAATTAATAACCTGCATATAAAGAGAGGAATAATGTTAATTCAGAGAGATGGTAAAGAAATTAAGAAAAAGATTATGGAGATGATTAATAGTAATTTAGGTAGAATATACGTGGAAGAGGAAGAGGAAGAGAAAGAGGGAGAGGAGGTAGAGAAAATACATTTACAAGAAGAGATTATATATAAGATGAAGATAAAGAGAAAGATAGAGGAAATTAGAGTGAATAGTAAATAGAAACTGTTAGTATTGCAAAAAGAGTGAAAATAAATGAAATATAAGTAAAGAAAAGGGCATAGGTCTTAAATTTGGAATAAAAGAAAAATATAGATAATCTAATTTAAATAGCAGGATATAATTTTTAATTTTTAGGTATTTTAAAATCAGATTCAATTGATTTTTATTAAATTCTATTCAAAAGATGTGGAATTGAAATAATAGATGAAGAAAAGAAAGTAACAATTAGTCATTTAGATAAATAATTTATTTCTGCTTTTATATAAGAGCATTCAAATAATGAATATACTCTTGTGATATAATTTTAGAAAGAGGAAGAATCATTTAAGAATCTATTGATATTTTATAATGTGTTTCAGTAGTAACTTCCATAGATAATATCTGATATTTCAATGAAAGAGATAGTCTATACAAATTTTGAGAATGGATTACTATATACATTTTGTAAAGATGGATTGATAAGAATATTCTAATAGAATGAGATGGGATAATTCAAGTATATTTAACATTATAATGTTGAATAATCTATGGAGAGTGTTATTAAAGTTGGAAGTAATTACTTAATAGGAATGAGAAGTGGTTAATTATATTTATTTAATGGAATTATCATTACTGAAATCCCATATAAATTTACTTAGAAATGTACACAAATGATAATAGACTTCAATAGAGTAATCTTGAAAATGGATGACGAAGATTAAACATCTATATATATATTGAGTTAGAAATTAGAGATAATTGGACCTATTTATAATGGAGAAAAGGTTATTTGTTTAGAATTAATAAAAAGTTATGAAAGTGATAAATTGTTTATTCTTGGACTTAGTAATTCTGTTGAGGTCTATACAGAAATTGATAATAAATTGTATCTAATAAATGCGATATTGAATCAGAAATTTATGTAAATGAAAAAGATTGAAATTACTAATGAAAATATGGTTACTTAGAAATTTATTGTAGGAGAATATGATGGAGAATTGAAAATATTCAGTGTAGTACCTGATTAATGAATTGTTTATTTTAATTATGCTTATTTAATCTAAAAAATGTCATCCATAAAATCTGCCAATTAGAGCATATAAAGAATAAATTTTATATGGAATCGATACTAATAGTACATTGATCATCTTAGCTGAAACAGGGTCAGGCAAAACCACATGTACAAAATAATTAATAAATATTAGAGATACCATAATATTTAATAGAAGCTGGTTATGGTGGAGAATAGAGAGTTTTAGTATCATTACCAAGAAAGATGGCAGCTATTAGTATTGCTTAGAGAGTATCTGATGAAAATGGAACAGAATTGGGATAGGATATTGGTTATAGAGTGAGATTTGAATCGAAAGTGAGTGAAAATACAAAGATAGAATATGTGACTGATGGAACATTGATTTAAATTATAATGGGCAATCCATTGATAGAAGGATATTCAGTTGTAATGCTTGATGATATTCATGAACGTACTTTGAATACAGATCTTTTATTGTGTTTAATTAAGAAGATTCAAAAGAAAAGACCTGAATTGAAAGTGATAGTTTCATCTGCAACAATGGAAGTTGATTTATTATAAAACTTTTTTCCTAATAGCAAAATAATTGCAATTAGAGGTAGGAATTATGAAGTTGATGTAATTATAATGTACAACATATTTAGATTATGTATTTACTTGAACCATGTAAAAATTATGTTGTTGCTTCTGTAGAATTAGCATATCATATTCATAAAAAGATGCCTGATGGAGATATACTAGTATTTCTAACATCTGTTGAAGAAATACATGCATTTATTAATTTATGGTCACATCATAAGACTAATTGTGTAGTATTACCACTTCATGCTAGTTTGGGGATTGATAAATAATTGTTAGTGTTTAAATAACATGCAAGTAGAAAAATTATAGTATCCACTAATGTGGCTGAAAGTAGTGTTACTATTGATGGAATAGTATATGTGATTGATTCATGTTATTAAAAAGTAAAAGTATATGATTATAAGAGAAGTATTCATAATTTATTTTATAAAATTAGATTTGGAATAATTAAATGTTTTACCTATTTCTTAACAATCTGGTGCTTAGAGAGCTGGAAGAGCTGGAAGAACTAGAGATGGAATATGTTATAGATTATGTACTAAAGAGGATTATTAAAATTTACCGAAGACTTTTCCACCAGAAATATTGAGATCTAATCTTACAGAACTCATTTTATAGATTAGAGTAAATATATCAAATATATAATTTATAGTCATTCTCATTAACACCGAATCATTTATAATGTAGTAATACATTCTTGACTACTGTTTCTAATGAATAATTAATCAATTGTATTAATACTTTGATGAGTTTAAAATTAATTGATGAAAACTTTTCATTAACAGAATTAGGAAATGCAATAGTTGATTATCCATTAGAAACATAATTAGCAGTTTGTGTTGAAAATAGTTTTTTGGATGAATATTAATGTTCAGATGAGATGTTAAAAATTGCTAGTGTTCTCAGTATTTAAGGAGGTATCTTTAGTAGTGATGCTACACCATTATAGATGTTAAAAGCTAAAAAAGCTTTGGGATGTAAAGAAGGAGATGTGTTATCACTTCATAACATATTTGTTAGATATATTAATATTGGAAATAAAGGGAATTGGTGTGATACATATAGAGTATCAAAATATAAATTAGAATCAGCTGGAAAAATATATAAATAAATTCAAAAAAGAAGAAAAAATAGATAAATTAAAAGTTCAATCCAAGATGTTGAGGCAGTCTTAAGATGTTTTGTTTCTGGTTTCTTTTCTTAAGTTGCACAACGAGAAAATACAGCAAGAGAAGGTGTTTATAGGAATATCTATACAAAACAATTAGTTCATTTACATCCTGCATCTGTTTTAACAGTTTCATATCCTGAATGGGTAATTTATCATGAGTTAATTGAATAAAGTAATATCAATAAGATAATTTAATAGATCATAAATTAACTATGCATAATGTTACTGAACTTGATCCACATTGGTTATTTGAAATTGCTCCTCATTTTTATAGAGATGCTAGATAAGAAATTGCAGAGATGAAACATTAATAAGAGAAGGATTAATTAGATAAAATAGAGGCTGAAAAATAGCAAAAGCAATAAGAATTGTTGATGAATTAAGAAAGTAAAGTAGTTTTTGGGAGCATCAAATAGAGGAAACCAGGATTTAAGGGATTTGGTTAAACATAATTTCCTATTAAAAGTAAAGAGTAAAGACTTGGTTCATTATCATTTAATGATGAGGAGGATTTCTGATTTTGATTTATGGTTTCTTTTGTTATTTTATTAAATTAATGAATATAGGTGAATAAATTGTTTAGAAAAAGAATGAATTTAATAAGTAAATGGAATAAAGAGATATCATTTAAGAAATGGATGATCATCTTAAAAATTTACATGAATCAGATGATGATAGATCATTTTATTAAATGTAATATGATTAAAAAGATATTCAAAAACTAATAACTATTATGTTAAAATATTATAGTAGATAAGAAGATTAAACATATTAAACTAAAAAATGTTTTTATTTTTACATTTGGAAATACTTTTAAAATTAAGACATTTTTGAAAAAAATTGGGAAATTGAAAGAAAGGATTTAGAAAAATAAAAACGTTATCCATATAGAAATATGAAGAAATAACGAAAAATCATTGAAGAATAGATATTTGATTTGGAGAGAAAGGCATTCTTTTAATATAGACAAAAACAAATATTTATACAATTATTCAAAAATGCAGCTCGAAAAGAAAGATTAATCAAGACCATAGCTTTTCATAGATTTATCAGGAATACTGCTCTAATGAATTATGCTAGCAATTCAAAATATAATACAAATTAGAATACATTTAAATCAACTGTTACTTAAATTTAATAAAATAATGTTATTTATTAGAAGGAAAATAAATAAAAATCAAGATCAAAATCACCAATAAGTAACAATAATTCTAAGGTTTCCCTATCTACAAAATCTTAGAATTCTAGAAACAGGGCTGTTTTTAGAATCTTGATTTATCTACAAAAAGTAGATGATAGATTAAAAAATAAAGTTTCAATATTTTTCTATAAATGGATTAAGAATATTATGTATATAAGACAACTTGAATAGATTGAAGAAATTAACTCAATTAATGTAATACTAAATTAATAAGTTTTTAAAGAAAGTGTATTAAGAACCCAAATTTAATTAATTAAATCTGAAATAGATTCAAAAACATATCTTGCATAAGAATTACTCAATTAATTATTAAAATGACTTAAAATTGTTATTCTTTTTATACAATCCAATTTATATATTTGAATTAATATATATTATAAAAGTTTCAATTTATAGAAAGTTGAGGTACCTTAAAATTAGTTAGACTTCCCAACTTCATTTCTTAATTTATAGTTCTAGGACTCATGCTTTTGAAATCTGCAAACTCATTATTGTTATTAGCTACCAATTCATCTATTTACTAATTAATATTGAAATTATTCTATCGAGCACTTACAATATCAAATTTCTTAATTGAACCATATAAATCTTCAACTTGCCGTGTAAACCTTAAAGGATTAATCAATATTTCTGTTATGTCCAAAAATTTATCAATCATAAGAGATTAATTTAAATAGAATTATCTTGCCTTTCCTGATTTTATGAGTCTATAGAATGTCAAAATGTTAGTATTTTTATTCTTAGGAGTATCACATGTATTAGTATTAATATTGTGTTATTGGTGAGTTAAACAATTAATCAAATAAAGTCTATAAAGAATTGATTAAATAGGAAATAGAGCAATCTCAAAAATAACTCTAATAATTGTAAAAAAACCACCAATTTTGGCTGCAACATCCATTAACGTTTGGTATGTAATGAAATGAATCCTCTTTTTTGCATCTAAATTTATTTCTAATTGAGCAAAACTGCTATCATCTTCAAAATTTAAGGCTGTATCGATTGCTGTATTTTAATATTCAAAGCCATCATGTTAGGCATAAGAAGGGAAGAAATAAAAAGGGTTATACTCTAATTAACTTTAAGAGTATTAAAAATAGATTTTAATATATTTTCGTACTTTGTAATACATGGGTGTAACATCTATATTTTATGCATTTTCATAAGGAGAATCATCTAATTCTTTGTTAAATTGATGAAAAGAATAAGAGTAATAAAGGTTTGCATTTTTAATATATTAATCAATATCCTCACTTGGTGCACAATCTAATTAAATTATAAATTTTACCATTATAATCTGTGCTATTCTGACATCTTTAGACTAATGCGCCTAATAAAGTAAAATTATCTTATCTAGTTGACCCTTAAATTCTGATTTCTGGGTTTTACTTGATATATTCTTCATCCATACAGTAAGTAATATCTTCATAACCCTTTGGTATGTTTAATTACTAACTTACGTAGTTATTTTACTTGTGAAACTTGTTGAATTCTGTTACCACAGATTGTTCCTGGAATATAAATACATGCAGTTTCATTTAAAGACTTATTACAATAGTAGTAACTAATAGTGAATACTCTATTATTATCATTAGGAATAGGTTATCCCAGATTGTCTAATAATCCTACAGCAAAGATAAGTTCAGATGAATTAAAAGTATAACCCTAAGTTATTTTTAGAATTTATTACCTCTTCACCAGATATTACAGCATCTTTAGAATTAAGTATTGCATTTTTTCCTTTATTCATTTCTAAAATAAATGAATTACAAGAATAAGCAAGAATAGTAAACAAGGCCAAAGTCATAAATGCTCCAATGTTTGTTCTAAAAGCTGATTAACCTGTAGCCAATAACCTGATTTCTTAACCGAAAATGTCGAATCTTTTAAAGTTTTCTGAAACTTGATTCATCTAATTTTTATGATTTAAATCAAAATTTTAAAGGATGCTTAAATAATTAGATATTGAATAATCATTTTACCTAAATGGAATATGAGAATAGCTTTATGAAGATTAATTAAATTGTTGATATAAATGAAAGTGAAACCATCAGTAAAATTGGCTAAATAATATACATTTTGTTTATAAAATATTAAATCATTAATAAATTCTAAAAGTAGCATCAGAACCGCAACTAATAATCATTTTGCTATTGTAATCAAATGCAACATCTTAGACAGCATCTTCATGTCCTTTCAAGGTGTGTTCTTACTAATAAATAAGTAAATAAAGATAATACTTTCTATGTGGTTTCATTATACAGTCTGATTTATTGATCATCAGATCCAACAAGAAGAATAGTGCCACTTTTATCAAGTGAAACAGCATTAGCAGAATAAGGACCTGCATCAAATTATGATCTTCCTTTAACCATTCTGACATCCCACATTTTAACAATTCCATCAGCATCACAACTGGCAATACTATCTCCTTTTAATGAAAAAGTGGCATGATTAACACTATTCAAATGACCATAGAAAGTTTAAACACATAATCCACTTCTAATATCCCATAATGAAATAGTTTTATCAGCTGAAGCAGAAGTAAAAATGTTAGAAAATGGTTAGAAACTTACATGATTGACAGAATCAACCTTTAATAATAAATGAAATAAAATACATGTCCTCTGAATGTATGTCTAGTTTTACCAGAAGCTAAATCGAATACTTTACATGTATGATCCATACTAGCACTTACAATGAATTCTCCAGTATCATTAAATTTAACACCCCAAACAGGCTAAATGTGATCTTTAAATGTATGAGTGCATGAAGCATTAATGAAATCCCAGACTTTAATTGTACAATCACCTGATGATGTAGCTAGATGACTTCCTTTAGGATGAAAATGTATTCCACTGACCCAATCTTTATGGCCTTCTCCAGACATAATTAATTCACATTATGGTAATGTCCAAATCTTCCAAGTGAAATCATCTGATGCAGTTGCAACTATTGATTTCTTTGGATGCATATCCATAGATGATATTGCCATCATATGTCCTTTCTATGTTTTATTTAAGATTGCATTTCTGTAATTTTGTGGTTCTATTTGAGTACCTGCATAAGGATTAGGTCTATCATCAGGAGGGAATGGGGTATTAGCTTTAGTAGATGCTTTCTTAGTGTTGGCCTTTGTATCAACTAAAGGAAGTTTATCTGTAGGACTTCCTGGTTCTTTCTCTTTGTTAATCTTTTCTTCAACCTTTTTTAATATTTAACTTTATAAATTTACATTTTATAAACTTCTTTAGAGTGCATCATTTTTTGCCACCAATCTATCTCTTTCTAATTTCAATAACATCTTCTCTTTCATAGCATGTGAATACTTTTAGGATAGTTCCTCATATTTGGTCTCATATTGTAGATGTAATCCTTTTAATTTATCAATATCATGATTCAATTTCCTTTTTTCTTATTGAACTCTATGATGATGCATCTTATGGAAATCTCTTTCTTTTCTCAATTTATCATAAGTAGATTTGGCATTTTCAGCAACAATTTTAGCTTTATCCAACTCTCCTCTTACATATTTGAGTTCTTCTTTGAGTTTTTCATTTTAAATATAAACATCTGTTACTTGACCCATACCATCTGTAGCCAATTTACCTTTCTATGAGAGTTCATACCATTCTTACTAAGAATAATTAATGATATAAAATACTTGAAATACTTCTAGACTTCGATTCATTTGATTCTTAATGAGGAAGTTACGAATAAAGTCATCGACCACTTCCAATCTATTTACAAGACCTGGGATTTTTAAATCTTAAGTTTTTGTTATTGGTTTAGGTATATAATCTTCCTCTAATTAATTATAGAATAGAATACTTACTTTTAACATCAGTTATAATCTTATCTAAATCATTGAGATTATCTTCTTCGTGTTTGATATCATTCAAATCATCCAAATCCTCCAAATCTTCAGGTTCACTCTCACTACTCATTTCAATCTCTACATTATTTATGTTATTGTCTTACGTTCAATCACAAAAAACTAATTAGCACTTTCCTCAGCTTTATTCATTTTTATATTTTATATATATATTTATATGATATAGTAATAACAATAACCTATTTAAGATCAATAACAACCAGTCTAAATAACTACTGAATGTGCATTAAAATCAATACCATAAACTAAATGTGTTTATCATCCTAAGTTTATAACACATTTTTGCAAAAAAACAACATGTTTAATGCCTCTATGTGAAACTTGTTTAGAAATTCATTCTCCTCAACATTCCAAATTTAGTAAGTTATATTTTAACTCTATTATTCAGTCGACACTATATAAAACACTCTAACTGAAGTCTATAGGGGTTATGCCAAAAGGGCCAATGAAATTGCAATGCATTAAAGATATGATTTTTTGTAATTACGTTAAGATCTTCATAAGTTGATTGATGCCATTTTTGAAGATCTTCTCAGAAAGGCTGATTAAAATTATCAACCAGATTTAGTCATTGAATGGAGAAATCTAATCTCTAAATTAGAAAAACTCAAAGATTCTCAGTCTTGTATGAAAGAAGCAATTTTATATTTTGTTGAACCAGATCAAGGGTATCATAAACCTTAATTAACATTTTAAAATAATCCAATCAAAATAGATCAATACTAATTATAATAAGCAAAATACCATTTGAATAGATTATTTACTGTAGATTTCAATAATGAAGAACATTTAAACTATAGCAATTATGAATGGCAGAATGACAATCCTATTAGAGGAGCTTCAAGCATTTTAGATTATTCAGAAGTTTATTAAATAAATAATCATTCAGATAATAATATAATTAATAATAATATAATTAGTAATAATAATAATAATAATAATAATAATAATAATAATAATAATAATAATAATAATAATAATAATAATAATAATAACCATCATCCTTAGAATCTTATTACTCAAACTTAGTTTGAATAGAGTCCCATAAGATTAGTACTGCCTATAGATTAATAATACGTTATTCAAAGTCCAAATGTTATTCAGTATGCATAACCAATCATTCGAACTCCGTACACAGTACCATCAGTTTATACAGTATCAACTGTCAGGCCTTTCAAATAGGTAATCAAAATTTCTAATATCTTATAGAGTAGAGAATTCAGTTATGCTCTTCCTTTTGTCTAATGATTGAAGGGATTTTTGATTAATATGATATAAATTTTAATAAATCATGAATAGTAAAGATTATATCAATTTAATTTGATACTTTTGTTGTAATTCTTTTATATATAATATATTTATTAATATTTCAAATCGTTGAGAAGTCATAAATTTAATAATGGGAATTGATGTTTTATGATTTTGATGTTTATTGAAATAATTAAATCACTATTTATTTTTTGATGAAAGGATTGTTTTTCCTCATAAATATATATGTCACAATGGGATTATTAATTTGTAAAGACTAATAAGGTTTAACTTTGCAACTTGACAAATCCATAAAAATTCCTAACTATAATTGCACTATGAATGTAAGTAATGATAAACTAATTAATATGACATCTTTGGGAGGACAACTTAAAATTACAGGAACTGAATTATTTTTGAATTAAAACACTCTTTTGCATGGTTTCAGGTTAGTTGAATTTCAGAACATCACAATTAACACATAAACCAAAATGCTATCAATATCAACTTAAGTTCATATGAATAATGTTACTCTTGTAAGTAATTTCTAAATCAATGCAACCAAAATATTTATTCGTTAGACTATAATGACTAAGATGAATTTCTAATATATATCAGTGTTTAATTCACCAATAGATGTAGATGGAATGATTATATCAAACTCCACTTTTTATAGAAGTTCTCTAGTTGAATAAGAAAGTAGATTACGAAATGTTATATTTGATTAAGTCAACTTTATCAACTCAACATTAGTTACAGTTGCTTAACTCAGGAGAATAACATTTAATAACTCATTTGTAATTTAAAGTATTTTGATGGTTTCAGATATATCTTAAGAAATAATCATTCAAAATTCATACTTTACTCTTTCTACAGCTTTACAAGTCAATGGAGCACTATACACAACCATAATTAATGTAACATTATCTTAAAGCCATTTAATGAGAATGCAAAGCAATAATTAAATATAAATAATTGGAACTATATTTCATTCTATTATATCAGACTCTCAATTACTGATTGCTGATAGTCAATATATTTTAATGTTAAACACTAGTGTAATTAATGTTCAATCAGAAGTACTTTTATTTTATAATTCATAAAATATTCTCATCAAAAAGTTTAAATTGAAGGGGCTTCAAGGAAGTTTGATGATAAATAAGCATTCTTCCAGTAATGTCATTATAAATTAATTCACAATCTAATCAAGTGAATCAATTAATCCCTTTTTTTCTATTAATGGCACTCTAGAAATTTATAAAGGAAATTTTGATTCTTTTTTAGGAACAATATCCAATTCAAATTCAATTAAAGAGCTTTTAATTGATTAAGTGAATTTTACTTAGATATCTAATTCAAATTTATTTAAATTAAAATAGTCCTCTTTAATTCAAATAACCAAAGTGCTTGTTAGTAATTGTACATCAATCTAAATAGCAAAATTATCAAATATTGTAAATGTGATTATAAAAATGGTTATTATATATGATTGTGAGGAATGCAATTTTCTATAACTTAATAATTCAAAAATTGAACTTAACTTAATTAAATTATTCTAAATAAGGAACTACTTGATACCCTTAATTGTTATGAAAAAATCAAACATCAAAATTAAGTAGAATCAAATATTTAATGTTACTTAGAATACTAAATAGGTTTTAAGAATTGAAGATAGCTCAAGGATAATTTTATATGATTTTTAATTGTATGATATTGATTGCTAATTTTGTGATGGGATTGTAGTAATAAAGAATAGCTATTCTACTGATATTTAAAAATGCAATTTCAAAAATTCCATATCTTTGTTAGGCTACATTATTGTTCAAAATAATGTTAATTTAATTGCTTCGGATAATGTATTTTCAAATCTTACTGTTAATTTAGGATCAGGTTTTGTGATAACAAATTCTTCTGTTAAAATCTTCTAAAACTAATTTAATGACTTAAAGTCTTTAGATGGTGGAGTAATTTACTTAAATCAAATTGGAAATACTTCACATTATATTGAATTTAATGAATATGTAAACTGCAGTATGAAAAATAATAAATAGATTCATCTAATAACAAATTAAATTGTTGAACCTGATATTTATACTTACATCACTGGACCTGTTTATATTATCTTAGAGAATACTACTTATTTACTAGATGATTTAATTAAAAAGAACACTTTAATACAATACGATAAATTAAAGAGCGGATAAAAGATTGAATTCATCATAGCTATTTTAGATAGTGGAAAGAATAGATTATGTAATTTAAAAAATTATATGACACTCAATTTTAAGATATTTCTATTCAATTTTCAAAAATGTTAATATGAAATATTATATCAGTATTATCAAAGTTCACCTAAAAATGAGTAAATAATATTACAAATAGAATTCCCATAACTTAAATTTTATTTTGATATAGTAAAACTATCAATTTATTTAAATATGATTGAATGTGAGATTGGGGAAACTTGGATTAATTAAACATGTTTAAAATGCCCTTCTGGAACATATAGTTTGATGAACTTCAACTAATGCTTATAATGTTTAACATAAATAGAATCATGTCCTGGAGGGTCGGATTTAATAATTAAATAAGGTTATTGGAGACCCAACAACTAAACTGATTAAATAGAATATTGTGGAACATCTTAATATTAATGCTTAGGGGGCGCATAGAATTTCACATGTGCTGAAGGTTATATTGGAGCCTTATGTAATGATTGTGACTATTATGCTGTTTAATGGAATGTTTCATATACAAGAAATTAGAGTGGAAATTGTTCATTATGTTAAAATGATACATTTAACATATTGAAGATATTTCTATCATTTTTATGGATTTTAATTGCTTTATTTATATCAGTTAGAGGCAGTCTGAAATTGGTGAGATCATAATTATCAGCATATTATCTAAGGATGATGGGAATGTTCTTTGCAACAAGATCTAATATGATTTTTGATAAAACAGAAATTCTGATGAAATTAGTTTCTAGCTATTTTCAATTGATTTCTATAATTTAAATAATTGAATTTGATTTCCCAACACCAATAGTATTTTTAGCTTAGATGATAGGAAATCCATTATCTACATTTGGATACTCTATTGAATGTTTTCTATTATAAACTCATATAGATATAGAGATTGTCTATTTAAGATAGCTTTGGAATTTATTTATTTCATTATTATTTGTAATTTCATTTGTATTCATATACTCAATAATATAATTATGTAAGACAAATAAATTGGAAGATTCAACTAAGACTGTTTTCATAACTTGTTTCATTCAAGTCAACTTTTACTTTTAAGGGGACATCATTGAAGGATTATTGAAATTGATGTTCTGTATTAAGGCTTCAGGTTAATACTATATTTAAGCTGCCACATCATATATTTGTTATACTGATATGTACTATTAATATTTAAAAATATTTATAATCCCAACAATACTGATAGTAGGAGTGATATCCCCTATTTTTTACATAATGAAATTGCATATGAATAAGAATAGGTTGTGGACTTGCAGGTTAAGAATGCCTTATGGTTATTTATATGTGGAATATAAGGATAGATATTATTATTGGGAATTCATTTGTTTTTTTGAGAAATCAATCTTTTATCTATTAAAGACAATATTAATTTAAGACATTAAATTAATGTTCCTTTTAGCAATATTAGTATTATTGATTTATTTAGAGTTTTTAATTCAACATTAACCCTATATTGAGAAACAATACAATTTTATTGATAAGATATCCACTTAATTAGCCGTGATCACCTTAATTTGTTCTTATAGTCAACACAAGAATTCTTATGGTTGGTTAGTGTATATATTATCAATAACATGTTCATGTCTTAATCTACTCTATTGTTCTTATATTACAATAAAAATAATAAAGGAATATTTGTCTGGATTAAAACAGCAAAACATAGAAAAGATAATAAATTTAATAATACGATATCCTTGTATTAAATATTTTATCAAGAAACCTAAAAATTTTCATGCAAAACAAAAGGCATGTTTATTATGGAAAAAGGCTAGAGTTTACGTTATAGAATTCATAGGAAAATTGAAGTTACAAAAATCAAATCTTGATCTTAATTCTTAAATATAAATTAATTCCAATAGACCAAAAACATCATCTACAATTATTACAATAAGTTTATTGAATTCAATTGCACCTCAATTAGTCAAATATATGTATATCAATATATTTAAATTTATTATAGAAAACTTCATAGAAATAAAATGAATTAGAGAGTAATAATATAGAATGAATTTACTAATGTGATATCAGCATATATTAATCCTGAAAATCCTTAAAATCTAGATATTATTGAATTGCAAAAGAAGAGTAATGTATCTACTGTATCTTCAATTTTCAGTTATATAAATAATCATAATGGAGAATGATATTTAAATTACTATATATTAGTTAAATTCATTTCATTTTGATTTCTTATTTGTTTGTGTTTATAATTATTATTTTTATTAGAATTAGAGATCTGCCTATTTAAGTTTTTAAACATATTTTTCTACTCTTTCTATTTGGTCATTTAATACTGTCCATTAAAATGTCTGTTTGTCTATATTAATATATAGATTGTACCCTTTAAGTCTTTTTTCATATCTTCTATTGATTTATTAATTTATTCTTGCAATGGTTATATTTTACGTTCTAATTCTTTATAATTGTTTTTATTAGCACTTTAAGTATCAAGTATAATATGATTCATATATTCTAATTACTAAACACGTAAACCAAGACTATCTAATTCTGCATTAATTGATTTCTTAAATTAATCTTCTTCTGCAGTATCAATTGTTTCACTTAATGATTCTGCTCTAGAATGAGCTATTTGATGTGAAAAGTGTTTAACAAGTACATCCTACATATTTTCTATATCTTAATGCATACGAGTAAGTTTATCATTAACCTATGTTTATTTATTATAATACTTCTTGCATAATGGAATTAAGTTTGCATTCAAATAATTCTTCAATCAAATTGATAATCACATTAATCAATTCTTCTTTAAATTGCATTTATAAAAATTATTAATGAGTTTTTCTACAACATGTGAATTCGATCACTCTAAAAATATTCATCGTAAATTTAATACTTTACATATCTCATCAAGAAAACATATAGATCCATTAGTAACTACAAAACCATTCGAAACACGTAATCATGGATAACAATTTGAATAACATTTTGCTCATTACTTAAAAGGTGACTTAAATCTATAAAGATTAATTCAAACACTCAATTATCCAAGATTAAATGCTGAACAATAACTCTAACCTAAACATAGAATGACTCTTAAAATACGTCAATAAACTGAATAAAGAAAAAATTATCTAAAAAGTAAAATTGTCAAAGTTCGCAATCTTATCAAAGAGAAAGTAGCAATCAAGAAACCTCATAATGAAGAAATTAGATAAGGCAATGCTTAAACTCTTACTATAGTATAAACTATTTTAGA